>JAABKJ010026545.1:173143-487404 GCA_011634705.1 Andricus grossulariae | reverse complement strand
AGTTCGTATAATCGAAAGTGAAAATAAATGTGAGAAAGTTACATAATTCCCCTTTATTTGCTAATTTTCTGTCTTTTTCAATCCCATATTTTTGTAATATTTCATACAAATAATAAATAACAACTTATGGAAAAAAGTATTTGAACTAATTAATATGGACTTTTTACCGTGACAAATACTGCAAGACCATACTGTTGTGATTGAGCTTTCTCAAATGATCTCAAATTTGTTCTATAGAATAAAAATTGCATCTATACATCCACCTGACTAAACAAAAAGGATTATATGCAATTAAATATCAACCGCTTTGTCAATGTTAGCGACAATAAAAATATCAAGAGAGCAATTTTAACTTCCTAAAGGCTTCCAAACCTAGGGCCATCATCTATTTTCTTAGCAAACGTTTTATCCTTGCGGTTGGAACAAAAACTAATATCATTATTATTATCTCCAGCAATGGTGCCATAAAGTGCTCAATAAACTCAAATTAGTGACAATTTTAATAATTAACTTATATACCGAATTGCTAACTAATGATAGAGTGATATTCTACCATTTGGCGAATAGCATGGTATTAAATCACAAATTTATTTTACCTACGAAAGTCATTAGGTAAAAATATTTTCTAATTTTTTGGTAATTTGGGTAATTAAACAATTTGGCCCAAAGGAAAGTGGCTTTTTCAGATAGAAAATTCCCAGGAAGATGTCAGCTACTAATCCTTGAAGGTTCTCCAGGCCAATTAGCTTTCATTTCCATTGTATTAGAGAAAATGTAAAAAGTATAAAATATAATAAAACAGAAGTAAATTCATGAATGAAAATAATTAATGTTTAATACCAGTGCGGTCAGTGTTCTTTCTGGACGTTTGAGTTCATAATTTAACAGAGTTTGTAAATTTCAGTTCTTGATCAATAATTGAAAAACCATTCTCGCCGATTGGCTTCAAAATTGCCGCAAATTGATGTTTTCCATTTCATTCCAGATATTTTTTCCCCAGTTCTTAGCGTCTTTATAACAGAGTGTATCTGCGAAAATAAATAAAAATTGCAAAGCTTTGTTCCAAGAAGCCAGCCACTACCTAAATTGTAACTTCTATTATTTGTATATTTCTTGAAGAATTAATGCGGTTCATTATTTATTGATAAAACATAGACTCTCTCTGATGTGTATCTATGTACATTTACATTTCCTAGAAAATTACATCGTCACAAATTACAAAAAATTACATCAACATTTATTGTTTCTTCACAAAAATATTATAAAATGTATTTCAAAACTTTTTCAAAATTTAACTTACTTGCTCGTAAAATAAGACTGAAAATAAGAGTCGCTATTAGGTGTCACTGCATCATTTTTAAATCCTGCATATTCTAAAATCATATGAAAAAAAAATATTAAAAATCTATTTTTAATTTTGAATTTGAACTTCTACTTCTTCCTTGATTCGCTTGAAAATCCAGAAGTATAATGAATGAATTGTAAAGTCTATAAATCGGATTTTGTCAATTTGTTTTCACATAAGTTTTTGAGTTTCGTCACCTGTAAAATTTCGTGATATAAGCAGCATAGCCTCCCGGTAGAATAACTTACATTAACATTATCCTTCACAATCTGCATTGAAGATACTTTCTGCTATGTACATTTTTAAAATAAAATGTACATTCCTAATACATAAATTATCTCAAATTGAAGCGTTTGTAAAGGCAAGTTCTCTGAACTTGGCAACATTTCAACTGAAAATTTTTTAATTATAGCCATTTGAAATTCAATAATATATTACTTTGGAATGAGTTTTCTCCTACGCATTAGCGAATAAGAAGCTCTAATAATGTTTGTTTTCAAACCACTCTAATGCGCATGCTTACAATATTTATGTTTTGTCTAGGATTTCAATTTAAAATTTTGGGAGTCTTTTAATTTTCAATCCTTCAATTCTAACTATTCACAATTTTTGAACGTGCAATGTTTTTCGTACTTTTGCAATTATTGAATTGTTGCGGTATATAATTTACTATTCTCCACTTTTTGCGAGTTGGTAATTTCAAATTGCAAAATGTAAAGCTGGCTCCTGATTTCATATTGTGAAATTCTTTAACCCTGGAATTCAAAATTATTCAATTTTCAGTACTGAAGAATATTTTATATTAGAAGAATTTCAGTTTGCTATTCTTCAAAGTTACATTTTTTATGATAGTAGTATTGCTCCTTTGTTGATCCGTCCACCCGTTCGCCCCTTCGTCATAATTTTCTTCATGCAAACCCATTGCAAAAGAACATAAGTGACAATCTATTTTGATTTTGAAATTGAAAAATTTTAAATGATTTAATTTTTAGTTTAAATGACTCGAAATTAGAAGACTTCTGCAACAGGGGTTGCTGACAATCTTAATCAGATTTCGTAATTTTCATGTGACATTATTTTTGAAGTGACTAAGCGAATATTAAGTACATTAGGCGTGCAAATAATCTTGTTTTTTTACTTTGAAGTGACGCAGCCTGTTTACAAGTTTTACGATATCACCTTCTGGCTGCGTCATGTATACACAGTTAAAAGTTTACTTTATTTGTTTGAAAAATTATTGCACTAAATAAAAATTGAACCATTCTATTTTTTTGTTACAAATTTATCTTTTTTAGTTCAAAATTCACTATTTTCTTGCAAATTTGTCTTTTTTGGTAGAAAATTATATTTTTTTATTCAAAATTTTATTAAAAATTAAAATGTCTGGTTGAAAATTCATAAAATTTGTCGAAAATTATTCTGTTTTAATAGAAAAGTGATCTTTTTGTTCAAAATGTCATTTCTTTATTTGAAGATTAGTTGTTTGTAAATTGAAAATTAATTTTTTTAACTAAACATTCAACTATTCCATTTTTCGTCAAATATTTTTTATAGACATTTCATCATTTTAGTTGAAAAGTCCTTTCTTCTATTAAAAATTTTAATAGTTTGTTAACATTTTCTTTAATAATGTATTTAACTGAAAATTTAGCTATTCCATTTTTGGTGTAAAATTTAGCTTCTTCAGTTGAAAATTCAACTATCTGGTTGAAAATTCCATTAATAATTGGAATGTATGTTTGAAAATTCATGTATTTTGTAAAAAAATAATTCATTTCGATTAGAAAATTAATCTTTTTGATTTAAAATTTATTTCTTTGTTCGAAAACTGTATTTTTTTTATTGAAAATTGATTTTGTAAACTAAAAATTTTACTAATTTGTTGAAATTTTTTTTATAGACATTTCATCTTTTTGGTAAAAAATTCTGGTGGAAATTTAACAATTTTGTTGAAAATTTGTCTTTTCTGGTAGAAAATTAAACGTTTTGATTGAAAATTCCATTAAAAATTAAAATTTTCGATTGAAAATTCATGTATTTTGTTGAGAATTATTATTTTCTAATAGTAAAGTGATCTTTTTGTTTGAAATTTTATTTCTCTGGTTGAAAATTAGTTTTTTGTAAATTGACAATTATTTTTCTATTTAAACATTCAGCTATTCCATATTTTTTTTTGGTAGACATTTTATCTTTTTGGTTGGAAATTCATCTGTTTGGTTGAAAATTCAACTATTTCGTTGTAAGTTTATTTTATTTGGTTAAAAACTTATTTCTCTATCTTAAAATTAAACTATTCTATATTTGGCTAGAAAATTGATCGTCAGTTGAAAATTCACTTATTTTGTTGAAACTCGTCTCTTTTAGTTAAAAATTCGACAATTTTTGTAGAAAATGCATATTTTTTTGTTGTAAATTTCACATTTTTTCCGAAATACATTTTTCTGACTTAAAAACTCAACATTCTGGATAAGATTTTTTTTCTTTATTGATTGAAAAATCTTTCTTGGTTGAAAATTGAAATCTTTTGTTGAAAATTCGTATTTCTTGGATCAATTTAACAGTTCCTTATTCAAAATTAAAATATTTTTGTCTGGAAATATCAACTATTACACATTTTGTTGATGATTCTTTTTTTTATCAAAAATTGACCAGTTTGGTTGGAAATTTAAATATTTTGTTAAAAATTCCCCTTTTCTTGGTTGAAAAGTAATTCTTTTGACTGAAAATGTAATAATAAAAGTTTGCATTAATAAATCTTAAATTTGAAGATATTTACAATAGAAAATTCGCCAAATTGTTTAATTTTGAATGTTTAGAGTTGAAAATAGTTCAATTTTGAACATATTTTAGAAATAAGTCTATCTTGAATATTTTCAATTGAACATTTTTTAGAATGGCATACATTTAATTTTTTTTAATGGTTCATTTTCAACAATTTTGAACAGTTAGAATTAAAAACTCCTAAATTTTCAAATATAGAAAAAAAATGATTGAGTTTTCAAAATATATATCCTAACTATATGTAACTTTAAACCTTCTTTGGAATACTTCAATTTTGAAGATTTACAATTGAAAATTCTTCAATTTTACGATTTTCAATTAAACATTTTTTTATTTTCAATATTTGCAATGGAAGATTTATCAATTTTAAATCTTTATTGTTTAAAATGATGTAATTTGGAACGTTTTTTTTTATTATCTAGTTCAACTTTGAAGATTTACCATGGAAAATTCTTTAATTTGTAAGATTTTCAATTGAAGATTCTTCAATTTTTAATGTTTATCACACATAATGGTGTCATTTTAAATATTTTTTGTTTGGATTATTTCAATTTTTTATATCAAAAATTAAAACCTTTTTAATCTCAAAGATTTACCAATCAAAATTCTTAAATTTTGATTATTTTAAAGATCAAAAGTCATAACTTTTCTAATCAGATTGATTTTCAACCAAACAGTTGCATTTTGAACCAAAAAGTGGAAACTTCAACCAAAAAAGTAAATTTTCTACCAAAAAGATGGATTTTTAACTGGTAAAATGCAATCTTCGATCAAAAATGGAAAACTTACATTTTCAGTTGAAAAAATTAATTTAAAAAAAAATAGTTTTTAACAAAGTATTTGAACTTTCAACAAAACAGTTACATTTTTGTTCATATGAAATGAAATTTCCACTGAAAGAGATGAATTTTTGAACCGAAAAAAATTATTTTCCAAAAATAGTAAACATTTTTTCCAAATTCAGTTCAATTTTCAACACCGAAATATGGATTTTCGATTGGAAAAGTTATCAAAATTGTTAAATTTTCAACCCAGAAAGTGGACTTTTCAACAAAACAGTTGAATTTTCAACCATAGAGGATAAACAAAATTGTTTAAACAAAATTGTTGAATTTTCAACTGCATATAAAAAATAATAAATTTGTACATAGAATCTTTTATGAGCAAAATGAAGCAAATTAAAATTTTCGAATTTCAAATTTGATTGACAGTTATTTGAGGTACCTTTTCTAAAAATTCCTGACTTTCCCTGATATTCCATCATGATACAATGAAAAAAAAAATTGTTTTAGAAAAATTATTTGTTAAAAGTGTCTTTTCTATAATTTTCAACAATTTAACTTTTTTTTTGTGAGGTTATATTGCAAGAAATTTGGACGTACACAATATTATGATGAAAATTTCTCTGAAGATTATTCTTTTTAATATTATAAACAAATTTGATAAAAAAATGCATTATCCAGTCATCGATCGACAGAAAAAATTAAGAATATAAAAACCATCATGATAATTTCAGCGAAAATACAAATTTGTTGATAAATTCTATAATTTGTTGAACAAATTATATGAAGAAATGCATTATTCGGGCATTTGTCGATGGAAAGATTTGTTCATTAAATTCGTTTTGAAAAATCATAGAGTTTATCAACAAATTATGCATTTTGCTAAAATTATCATCAGGTTTCTAATTAAAAAAAAAAATTAATTTTTGTCTCGAAAAATGCCTGAAGAATGCATTCGTTTTTTAAATTTGTTTTTAAAAATCATAAAGTTTATCAACAAATTATGAATTCCGCTGGAATTATCATGAGGTTTCTAACTTTTAAAAAGTATACATAGAAAAAAAAACCTAATTTTTCTGTCGACAAATGCCTTAATAATGCATCTGCTTATTAAATTTGTTTTAGATATTAACAAATATAATCTTAAAAGAAATTCTCTTCATTTTAATATAGTTTTTATCAAAATTTCTTGCAATATAACTTTGAAAGACTTAAAATTATTGAAAATTGAAGAAAACACATTTTCAACAAATAATTTGTTTATACATTTTTTTGTTCATTGTATCATCATGAAATATCTTCATCTAATGAAAATTTATGAAACTTATGCGATTACAACAATTTTCCTAATATTGACGAGCACCGGGTATGTCAAATAGAAAAAATTATAATTTTTTCGTCATATTTGTTTATTTATAAAAAAATTCAAAAATTAAATAAAAAATCATGTTTGATTAAAGAAACGCATTATTCGGGCATTTGTCGATGAAAATATTCGTTTTTTAATGCCAGTCCTTTTTTTTGGGAACTTCAAGATAATTTCATCAAAATTCATAATTATTTGATAAATTCAATGTTTTTTAATGAATGCAATGTTTTTTAACAAATTCATTAAAGAAATATATTATTCGAGCATTTGTCGATGGAAAGATTCGTTTTCTTTATGCCAGTCCTTATAATTGGGAACTGTACGAACATTTCAGCAACATTTATCATTATTTATAGTTGTTTATACAAAAATTCAAAAAATAAATAAAAAATCATGTTTGATTAAAGAGACGCATTATTCGGGCATTTGTTGATGGAAAGATTCGTTTTTTTTAAGCTAGTCATTTTTTTGGGAACTTCATGATAATTTCAGCAACATTCATAATTATTTGTTGAATTTAATGTTTTTTAATAAATTCAATATTTTTTAACAAATTCATTAAACAAATACACTATTCAGGCATCTGTCGGCGGAAAGATTCGTTTTTTCAATGCCAGTCCTCTTAATTGGGAACTGTACGATAATTTCAGCAACATTTATAATTATTTATAATTATTTATGATAAATTCAAAAACTAAATATAAAATCATGTTTGATCAAAGAATCGCATTATTCGGGCATTTTTCGATGGAAAGATTCGTTTTTTTTTAAGCTAGTCATTTTTTTGGGAACTTCATGATAATTCTAGCAACATTCATAATTATTTGATAAATTCAATTTTTTTTAACAAATTCATTAAAGAAATACATTATTCGGGCATCTGTCGACGGAAAGATTCGTTTTTTCAATGCCAGTCCTTTTAATTGGGAACTGTACGATAATTTCAGCAACATTTATAATTATTTATGAAAAATTCAAAAACTAAATAAAAAATCATGTTTGACAACTTTCTTAAAAATTTTATTAGCTTTGTTTGAAATTTGTTTGCCCCAATCAGTCAGTATCTGTGGATTGTACGCCATTTTGAACTATTTGTTTGAAAATAAAACTATGGTGTTAATAATTAAATTATTTGTTGAAAATTTGTTTTTAAACTGATAAAGCAATTATTTCAAATTTATATAATTTTAAATATGTTATCATACTTTAAATTGAAGCATATATTTTAATTTCATAATTAGGCAATAAAAATAAAAAATGTCTAATAAGTGCGCGTGGTAATAAATTGATAATTTTAAATTAAGTAATTGATATTTTTTTCATAGAAATAGTAAACTGAATATGTAAAATTTATTTAAATACGAAAATCTGACTTTATTTATGCTGTTTCCCTTAGTTATTAATTATTTTATAAATCTTCGGAAAAGCAAACATTTTTACGGTAGAAAGTAAATTTTTTTTTTCAATAGTATGGAATGAAATTTTTGAAAATGTTAGAGAAAATTAAATTGGATGTCAGGTGCGACTCTTCAGTGAGATTTTGAATAAGATAGGCCAGGAAGCTACAGATATTTAACGATATCTGATTGGACTGAAGAAAGACAAGGATCAGGCACGTGCGCTCTATAACGTATTCTTTCAGTGCATGCGACGGAAGCAAGCCAACCATTAAAAAAAATTAATGACTTATTATACATTTTCGACCCTAAAATGTTAATTTCTGCCAAAAACTAAATTACGATATCAAGATGGAATAAAAACGAAAAATAAAATCCTATACCACCACTATCGGATGTCCTTCAAATTTTCTGTATGGATCATACTAAATGTAAATTTAAAGTATTTACTGAAGCCTCTTTGTTTAAATTAAGAATAATATTTATAATTTGTTCCTAACTGAAGAGTAAAAATAGCTGAAAATGTTGGAAAACCCTGCATTCTTCTACCATTACTCTAAAAGAAGAGCGTTATAAACCATAATGAATTGTTTAAACAATTATGCTTGTTAATTTGCATCAATTATTGTCCCACTAAGTAAAAAAGGGACAAAATGGTTAATATTTCAGAAAAAACTGCCAATTTCTATCATTATTCTAAGACAAAATCGCTATAAACAATAATTAATTGTTTAAACAAATACTTCGTTAACTTGAAATAATTATTACCTCACTAAGTTAAAAGTGAACAAGAAGTTTAATATTTCAGAAAAACCGCATCTATCCAGCATTACTATAGGAGAAGCTGGTTATAAATAATACTTATTTGTTTAAACAATTCTTTTTGCGGAATTTCATCAATTATCACCTTACTTTAATTTATTAGTACACAAAAAGTGAAATTTTTTACAAAAACCGCAAATTTTTGGCATTATTCGGAAATAATATTATTATAAATATTAATAAATTGTTAAAAAACATTTTTTGAACACATCATCAACAGTAGAAAGAAATAATTCATGCATAACAAACAATTTGTACTGAAAGAGAGCACGAAAAATTATTATTATTGCCAAAAAATCGCAAAATAATATAATAATAATAATATGTTTAAACAATTATGTTTGTTACTTGATATAATTATCACCTCACTCCAATTGAAGAGTGGACAACAAGTGGGACACTTTAGAAAAAACTGCAACTTTCTAGCATTATTTCAAGAGAATATTATTATAGATAATTATAAATTATTTAAACAATTGTTTTGTAAACTTTATTCAATTATTGCCCTTCTTTTACTAAAAAGTTGAAAATAAGTTGGAAAATTCGGAAAAAAACTCGAATTTCTAACTCGATTCTAAGAGAAAATTGCTAAAAACAATAATAAATTGTTTAAATTATATAAACATTCAATTATCAGTATAAAGTATAATTTTTCATATTGAAACTATTTGTACTAAAAGAAAGCCCAAAAAATAATAATTAGCACCGTAAGCTCGCAGAACCAAATTTTTCACTTATGGGGTTTTTTTGGGACACTATAATACAGACTTATGGGGATGATTTTTAATAAGTTAGTAAAAAGTTGTATTCTATAGCTAATTGTAAAGCAAAATATTAGGTTTTAACTTGATTCATCTAATATTGATGATTCTAGATAAAATTTACAAATACGTATTTTTTTCTCATGGGAAATACGTGTTGAACTTCATGGGGCTTACGGAACCTCTGAATATAATTTAAAATTTTTGTAAAGGCTGCGCTTGAAAAAATCTTGTCTTAATTTTTCATTTTTCAAATCAGAAAAAGAAAATTCCCCACACTTTAAAATTACCGAATTGAGAAATTCCGGAATTGGAAAATTCCTGAATAATGAAATTCCCGACAGTTTATAATATTTCCGAAACTGAAAATTCCCGAATAATAACATTCCCGACGGAAAATTGCCGAATGAACAAGTTCCCGATTAATAAATTTTCCAAATCATAACATTCCCGAATAATAAAATTCCCACATAGTTTATAATATTACCAAATTGGAAAATTCCCAATTAATAAAATTTCCAAATTTTTACATTTCCGAATAACAAAATTCCCGAAAAATCATATTCCCGAACTGAAAAATTCCTGAATAATGAAATTCCCGACAGTTTATAATATTTCCGAAATGGAAAATTTCAAATAATAAAATTACCGAACTATAAAATTGGACAACCGAGCAATCCTAAAAAATAAAATTCCCGACACTGTGAAATTCCTAAATTGTAAAATTCCCGATTAGTAATATCTCCAAATTTTTACATTCCCGAACTGAAAAATTCCTGAATAATGAAATTTCCGACATTTTATAATATTTCCGAAATTGAAAATTGCCAAATAATAAAATTACCGAATTATAAAATTGGGCAACTGAGAAATCCTGAAAAATAAAATTCCCAACACTGTGAAATTTCTAAATTGGAAAATTCCCGAACAATAAAATTTTCTACAGTTTATAATATTCCCGAATTTGAAAATTCCCGACAGAAAATTGCCGAATTAAAAAATTCCCGAATAATAAAATTCCAGAATAACAAATTTTTCGAATAATAAAATTACCTAATTGGAAAATTCCCAAATAATCAAATTCTCTACAGTTTATGATATTACTGAATTTGAAATTTCCCAAATAATAAAATTCTCAACACTAAAATTCCCGGACAGAAAAATTCCTGAATAATGAAATTCCCGACAGTTTATAATATTTCCGAAACTGAAAATTCCCGAATAATAACATTCCCGAAAAGTTGGATTTTCAACCAAAAAGATAAACTTTTAACCCAGGAAGATAAAAAAAATACTAAAAAAAAATACTAATTTTTCACAAAATACATGAACTTTCAACCAAATATTTGAATTCTTAACAAAAAAAACAAAAAAACAATTTCAACCAAAAGCCGTATACTTAAATTCTTAGTTCAAAAAATTAATTTTGAATAACAAAAAAAAACGAATTTTCAACCAGAGATGTATTTTCAACTAAAACTATGAATTTTCAAAAAGAAAAAAAAGTCTATAACAAATTAGTTTAAGTTTCAAACAATTATTATAATTTTCAATCAAAAAATTAATATTGTATCAAGAAAGACGAATTTTCAAAAAAAAAACACATCAATTTTCAATCACATAATTCAACTTTTAAATAAAAAACGTCAATTTTCAACTAAAAATAGAATAGTTAAATTTTCATTTAAAAAAATTCATTTTCAACCAAATAAGATTTTCTTTTTAACGAAGAAGCTAATTTTAAACCCAAACAGTTGAATTTTCAACTAAACAAGATACATTTTTGATAAAAAATGGAATAGGTGAATTTTATTTGAAAAAAAATTAATTTTCAACAAAAAAGATTAATTTTTTATCAGAAACGATGAATTTTCAACCAAAGAAGATTAATTCGCAACAAAAAATATAATAGTTGATATAAAACCAAAAAATATAATATTTCAAGCAAGAAGTTCTCAACCATTTTGTTATTATTTATTGTTGAAAAATTTGCTTCTAAAGTTTATTGCAATAATCAATGGGCCATATAGTATATAGTTAAAGTTTGAACTAAAAAAAATCAGTTTTCAACCAAAAATGGAATAATTAAAGTTAAAGATTAGGTTAAAAAATTAATTTTCCACCAAAAAATATAAATTTTCAACTAGAGTGATACAGTTTGAACTAAAATGATGAATTTTAACTGAAATAATTAAATTTTAAACCAGAAAGATTAATTTCAACTAAACAAGACGAATTTTCAACTAAAAAAAAAATTATTTTTCAACCAGAAAGATGATCTTTTAACTAAAATGGTGGAATAATCAACTGAAATAATAAATAAAATAAAAATTTCAACAAAGCAGTTCATTTTTCAACCGAAGAGATGAATTTTCGATCAAGATAATAAATCTGCAGCCAAATTTAATTTTTGATTAAAAACAGTTGAATGTTTAACTAAAAAAGATTTTCCAGTCAAGAAAGAGAAAAATTTCTAGAAATAAGCTGGTACTTTCAACCAAAAATTAAGTCTTAAACAAGATTAATTTTCTACCAAGAAGAACGAGTTTTCAACAAAATGCATGAATTTTCAACCAGATACTTAAATTTTCAACTAAAAGCGGCCAATTTTCAATAGAAAATAGAATAGTTAAAATTTCAGTTAAAAAATTTAAGTTCAAACCCAAAAATGAATTTTCAACAAAACAGTGAAATACAGTAATATAAAGCTATTTTTACAAATAAAGAATGATTGTTATTCAATTTTATATTATAATTAAAAAAAAATTAAGAACGCTCTCGAAAAAATGCCCTCACTTTAAAAAAATATTATCTGATATTTCCCTGACAATTCCAGGTTTTCTAGGTAGGGTAGACACCCTGATCAATATAGAGACATAATTTCATCTATCGTAACAATTAAAAAAAAATTCCAACAAGCGGACACTCTTAACCTTAAAAGCCTTTCGTTCAAATTCCTTACTCATTAAGGATATCTAATTTTATTCAAGTTGTGAAATACGCCGAAGAATTGTTTGCGCTTCCTCCTTCACTATTTATTAGTACATTTATTTCTGAGTATTTTTTCATTTAAGCATATTTGAATGAGGTGGGCAACCATTGTACCGATTGCCCTGTAGATCCCAAACCAAGTTTCTTGGTTCGATCGAAGCACTTTTCCGTAGGAATCAAGTGGATACTCGAGGTACGGTTGCATGCGGTAATGCAAAAGGCATGAGCAGAGAAGAGGAAAGAGAGCTGAAACAGAGCATGCTTTGTCGGGATTGTGTTCTAGCTTGGAGCACTTCAACTTGTGTTCCACGTTCCGAGGCTAAAGCTCCATTAGATGTTCTCCCTTTGCTTGCTTTCATCTCGAAACCCGTCAAGCTCGCTGGTTTATCGACAGACAATATTGCGGAACATGGACATGAAAACGTCACACGAGTCAGGCATTAGAAGTATATTAGAAATACCTATGCATGAGCGAACCATTCCCTTCCCACAGGTCTTCTGCGTCAGTCGTGATCGCCATCGCCTTCCCGATACAAGCAGACGAAAAACTCCTTGGTTGGAAAAACTCGCGGAATCGAGGCTAATCTCTTTTCGCATGATGAACTCACACAGAGAGTGCCTTGTATGATCATTATGTTTATCAGACCTAAAATCCTGACATGGATGTTTCAGCAGCAAGTTCAAACATCTTGGCGATCGCGCACGGCAAAAATTGTTGGTTGGGTCAACAAGCTTTTCGTTAGAGGAGATGGTGTCAGTTGCGACAACTCAATTTAATTTAATCCTCTATTTCTTCTTGCAGAATTAAGTTCACAGTCCGATCATTACCATAATGACGAGCGTAGCCCTTGAAGTGGACCATTGTATTCTCCTGGCAAACCACATTCTCCTGCCAGGCCTTCTCCTCTTGTCAGATCTTCTCCTGCCAGGCTTCTTCTTCGGATGTAATTGAATTGCGACCCGAACTTTAAAGATATAGTTTTTCTGCATATGCACCAGTGGGATGAAATTAGCACCGAATCAATTTGTGCCTTTTACAACGCAAAAATACATTGTGTTGTCAACATCCAATCAAGCTGTCGCAAATTTAGAGAAAAATCGTTTGGGTTTTTATAGAAAATCTGTTGACAAATACCGGATGAAAATTGATATGGACAACGGTACGGTCACCACGATGACCCCAGACGAAATCAAAGACTATACAATAGGCGATAACAACCAGTTATTTAACAATCTTGAAATAGCACATTGAAAACACGTGTAAACCAAAATTATTCACCTACCACCATTTGCATTTTAAAGAATTTAAATTCAGCATTATAGTCTTACAATTTTCTATTCTATAGTCTAATTTTCCGATTATTTTCAAGGTAAATATTTGAGCGAAAAAATCTTTGCATGTATAAAATTAAAGTACATAGTATTATTATTTATTTATTTATTTTTGAAAAAGAATCAAACTTTTGAGAACGGCTTATTTTCCAGTCTATTTGGAGTGGCTTTCACATAACAGAGCCTTTAAGTTTTAGTAACTTTACTCATAGCCACGAAAGACATTACTTTGATTCTCACCATTAGTGTCGTTATTGAAATTTAAAGGAAGTTACATGGTTAGAAAAGTGGACATATTCCAGAAATTTCCAGAACATTCCCAGAATGTTCAATAAAATTTTGTAATATCCTTGAATATTATAAAATTTTGAAAAACTATAGACATATTTCCAAAAAAATTATAGAAAAGTCAATAACATTCTAAACTACTTTAGAAAATTTCAAAATATTTCACAGAATTTCATATTTTTCAAGAAAATTGTAGAATATTCTATTCCAGAAATATTAGACCACAAACTTTCTAAGATAGTGAATGACTACATTTTCAGGTAACTAAGATAAGTGTTTCCCCAGAAATTAAAAGATTGTGTAAATTGTGATATAATTTTTATGGCCTGTCGAAACTAAATTTCTTCTTCTTGCAACTGATTTATGAACTATAAATAACTTAATACATATAAACCTCTAGAACACGACCAAAGAAACTAAAAGTTTGCTGCATACTATTCACCCAATTCTTAAAGAATACAATAATCAGTTTTTTCAATAATTGGAAGAGATGAGGATCGTTTATACTTTGGTCTTATTCTTGGCGTTAATCCTTAATTCTATTGGTAAATATAGTAATAATCCACTAAAACTTTTTGCTTCATAAATTGTCCGGAATTTCAAGCATTATTGTCTGTACAAAAAATGCAAGTAGAACTTTTTCCTGAATACTGCTCGCAAGCTTTGCTCGAAGCCACAGGTCTGGCTTACCTCACAATTGTTTAGAAGCTTTTTGTAGTGACATTGGGGTCTTACAAGTATATATTATTACATGAAGAAAATTTTATAAAAGATGAATATGGTTAACGTTCCGGCCGCGAATAGGGGCACTTCGCCACAAGGGGTTCATGATATACCAATATTCGAACATGCATGCCTCAAAAATAAATTTAATCCTCTATTTCTTCTTGCAGACTTGGGTTCACAGTTCGATCATTACCCTAATGGGGAACGTATTCCTTGGAGCGGACGATTTTGTTCTCCTAAAAAACCTCATTCTCCTGACAGGCTTTCTCTTCCTGCCAGGCCTTCTCTTCCTGCCAGACCGTCTCCTCCTACCAGGCCTCCTCCTCCTGCCGCGAATTCTCTTCCTGTCAGGCCTTCTCTTCCTGCCAGACCGTCTCCTCCTGCCAGGCCTTCTCTTCCTGCCGGGCAGTCTCTTCCTGTCAGGCCTATTCTTCCTGCCAGGCCTATTCTTCCTGCCAGGCCAATTCTTCCTGCCAGGCCTTCTCTTCCTGCCAGGCCTATTCTTCCTGCCAGGCCTTCTCTTCCTGAAGAACCTCACCTTCGTGACAGGCCCAGATCTCCTGCAAGGTTTCTTCTTACAAGGCCTTCTTTCTATGATGTACTTGGATTTCGACCTGAACAACTTAGATTTATTCGTTTGAGTTCCGTGACTAATCCACAACGGCTATTCCAACTTCGAAGATACGTTTTTCCTGCTGATGCGCCAGTGTTAACGAAATTATCAGGTAATAAATTTGGGCCTTTTATGGCGCAAGAATATATTGTATTATCAACATCCAGTAATGAAGCTCTCGCAACTTTAGAGGAAAATCGTTTTTTTCGTGGAATATATGGTAAGGACCGATACCGAGTAAAAATAAATATGGACGATGGTACGGTTACTGACTTGTACGCAGACGAAATTGATGAGAGTCCAGTAGGCCCTAACCGCCTCTGCATACACAATTTCAAATTAGTACAGTTAAAGCGTGATTAAACCACAATTATCCACACATCATTATTTAATATGAAAGAATGTAAATCTAAAATATAATATTGTAATAAAAATGTTATATGTAACTCTGAATTGAGGGGAAACCAGTACGTGGTGGATAGAAAGATTTTTGTTGTTATAAAATTAATAAAGTATGTACCAAATTCAAGCTGGAACATTCATTTCAAAAATAGCATTGCCAGCACCCTGTTATATCATAGTAATAATTAAAAATAATGCTGCAAACACTTTAACAGGAACTATTAAAAAGAAGCTTGACCTTTTTTTAAACGATAGTCATTCGAATGAGCTAGAAACACCAAATTAACATATTTTCTAAGGATCTTGTGTGCCTATTTCTTCTCATATAAACATATTTTTACGACACTTTTATATACCTTGTTTTCCAAGCTCGTTGAAATAGTTCCAACAGTTTCAATGACGTGATACGGAATAAGATTTTCTGCTAACGAGAATAAATTTCGATAAACTGACTTCATTTCAATAATTTATTACAGGCAATTATGTACATAATATCAAACGTTCCTCATCAACTGTTTAATCAGCCGGTATGTTATCTAACTTTATTCTTTGATTGAGTTGTAATACCCCACAAAATTTACCCACTAGGGTGGTCCGAAAATGCTTCGGAATTTTTTTTTTTTAATTCTCATGCATATCGCCCTTGAAATCCTGAAATTCCACACAAAAAATTCCGTTAAAAACAAAAGATATTTAGAGGTTCCGCAAGTCCAATCATCATCATCAATCATCAATACGGATAAAAAATTGCTTTTGAAATATCACCCCCATAAGTCTGTTTTATAGGGCGCTAAAAAACCCCCCATAAGTCAAAAATTGGATTTTGCGAGTTTTTGGCACAAATTAAAATTCTAATACATAAAATACTATTTTCTAATGATGATCAGATGTGCAGATAAATTTTTTAACATTTTATTCTTATTTTTAGCAAGTTTCGGGTGAAAATGAACTTTTTTGTTGAAAATTCACATTTTCGGGTTAAAAATTAAACTGCTTTGTAAAAACTTCGTATTTTCGGCTGGAAAATTAAACAATTTGGTAGAAAATTCAACTATTTGATTGAAAATTAACGTATTTTGTTAAAAATTCGTCTTTTTTGGAAGAAAATCAATTTTTTGGTTCAAAATCAAATTGCTTGGTTAAAAAAATCTATTTTAGATGAGGATTCAAGTATTTTTTTGAAATTTTTTTTTTTTTTTTTTGTCAAATTCAACCGTTTCTTCATTTTAAACTAAAATCTGTTTATTTTTTAAATATCAACTATTACATTTTTCGTTGAAAATTCATCTTTTTAGATTAAAAATTCGACTCCTTTGTTGAAAGTGGAACTACTTTCTAAAAAATTCTTTTTTTTTTGGTTGAAGATTTATAATTTTACTTTAAAAACTTTGTTTTTTTTTTGTAAAAATGATTTTTTTTCAACTGAAAAGTTAACTATTTTGTTGAAAATTCATATTTTCGGGTTAAAAATTAAACAATTTGGTAGAAAAGTCAACTATTTGGTTGAAAATTAACGTATTTTGTTGAAAATTCATCTTTTTTGAAAGAAAATCGATTTTTTTTTGGTTAAAAATCAAATTGTTTAATTGAAAATAATCCGTTTTAGATGAGGATTCAAGTATTTCGTTGCAAATTTTTTGTTTGTTTGTTAAATCCAACTGTTTCTCTATTTTAAATTAAAATCTGTTTTTTTTTTTAAATATCAACTATTACATTTCTCGTTGAAAATTCATATTTTTAGATTAAAAATTCAACTCCTTTGTTCAAAGTTGAACTAATTTCTTAAAAATTCTTCTTTTTTTTTTTGGTTGAAGATGTATATTTTTATTTTAAAAATTGTGTTTTTTTTGTTGTTAAAAAAGATTTTTTTTTAATTGAAAAGTTAATTATTTTGCTGAAAATTCACATTTGTGGGTTAAAAGTTCAACTTTTTTTTATAGAAAAATCGTCTTTTTGACTTGAAAAGTTCACAATTTGGTATACAATTCAACTATTTGGTATAAAATTAAACAGTTTTGTAGAAAAATCGTTTTTTTATCGAAAACTAATTTTCCTCAATAAAAGTTACACTACATCATGTTTAGATGAAAATTTATCATTTTTAGATTAAAAATTCAACTATTTAGTTCAAAATTTTTAGAAAATAAAAAAAACAGACTATCAATTAGCCGAATGAAAATTGAGGATTTTGAAGATTCCAAGATAATAAAAAAGTTTTTTAAACTTCCTGGTAAAATTTAAATTATGTTTTATTTGGTAAATTAATTTTAAGAGAATATTAAGAAATGATCAATCCTGCACTTTACAAAATTTGACCAAAAATTCGTGTTTAAGAAATATCAAGAAGTTTCGCAAAGATTTCATAAAATTAAAAACAAAATGTCGATTTTATAAAATTAAAAAAAAATCGATTTTTAAAGATTTCCAAGAAAAAATTTCGAATCTTTTTAAGAATGAAAGGTTTCAAGAGAAGAAAAAACTTTTTTAGATAAAATTGAACAAGATTTCAAAACATTTCGAAAGATTTCCAAAATTGTCAGAAAAGTATGTGGAAGATTTTTATTTTGCAGGATATAATTTTCGAAATTTCGAGAAATAATGTAGAAAATTTTAAAGCAAAATTTTTCAATTTTGCAAGATTACAAAATTTTAGAAAAAATTCGTGTTATGGAAATTTTAAGAAATTTTGCAAAGATTTCATAAAATTTAAAAAAAAATCGATTTTTGAAGATTTCGAAGAAAAAAAATTCTAGATTCATACGATATTTAAAATGTTCTTTTTTTATTTCCAAAAATTATTTTAATAGAATATTCCAAAAGATATCCAAATGGCTATTCATGTGAAAATAAGTTTACAAATAAAAAAAAGTGTCGGTAAGGTAGGAAGCCGGTCACGTGACCCACTCTTCACATGGCCTTAAATTCTTAAAAATACTTTTAAGTCGATCAAATTCTTTAAAAACCCTTTAAATTGTTGAAATCAATAAAAAATTCCGTGGAATCTTTTAAAATAACATAAAATCCCTAAAATTCCTACAATCTTTGAAAATGATTTCAGATATTTGAAAATCTTTGTCAATCAAAATAAAAATTTCGAAAATTTTTATTCTGGTGAATAATTTCTTTGAAATCAATTCAAATATTATGAAATCCCTCTAAATTACATGAAATCCGATATTTCCTGAAATCCTGTAAAATTTAATAAAGTACTTTCAGAGCTCTCAAAATCCCTTAAAATCATTGAAATTTTCAAAAATCTGATAAAATCCCTTCGAGTCTTTTAAAATATCTTAAAATCGTTTAGGTCCTATAAAAACGTTCTGTATCTTCTGAAATGTTAGGAAATTCTTTAAAAATTTCAAACCTTCTGAAATTCCTTGGAACTTTTTAAAGTTTTTCAAAATTCCTTCGAAGTTTCAAAAATACCAAAAAATCTTTAAAATCATTTGGAATGACTTAAAATTATTAAATTCTATCAGAAATTCCTTGAAATTTTTTAAAATATCCTGAAACATTTAAAATTCTTTGCAATCATTGGAAATCCTTTGAAAAATTTGAAAGTTTTGAAAATTTCCTGATTATTCTTGACAGTTACTTAAGGTGCTTCAAAGTAGTCGGTTTTTAGAATAATACAAAATACGGCTACGAGTATGAGTTGTTTAATGTAATATTTTTATCACAGAATCTGAAGGCTTATACATGTGCATGACCAGAGCCCTTTTTTCGAAAAAATGGTCTTTTTGTTGATGTTTTCTATTTTTTTTAAATTTTAAACGATGAGCGCCTGTTTTCAGTTCATCATGTGTAGACTCCCAGTGACGCGTTGCCCGTTTCCAGGCGCAGAAAATTCATTATATTTTGAATTCAAAACAAAACAAAAAAAGAACAACAAGATCATTTTTCGAAAAAGATTATGTGGTAAAAATATTACATTAAGCAATTCATTTGTAGTCGTATTTTGTATTATTTTCAAAACCGCATCGTTTGAAGCACCTTAAGGTGCTTCAAATGACTGGGGTTTTCGACAAATCCATAATTCAGCTACAAAGATGCATTGTTTAATGTAATATTTTTACCACATTTAATATGAATGCCTCGAAATAGAGCTTTTTATAATCTTGTATAATCAAATAATAATAAATAATATTATGTAATAATAATTTTCAATAGTATATAATATAATAATTATATTATTAAAAAGTTAATATTACATATACATAATTACAATACATATTATCATTATTTATTATTATTATTGTATTATACTGAATTATTAAGTTATTTATTTCTCTAAGCCCGGTTGATTGCAGCCAAGCATATACAATAGCCAGAGTGTTGTATTTTACAGGTGAAAAAACACTAAGTTTTCAATTAAAAAAAAAAAACATTTTCCGGAAAAAGCTCTTTGTCGAGGCTGGTATAATTGCTTTTAGATTAATGTTTATGTGGTAAAAATATTACATTAAAAAATTCATCCTTGTAGACGTATTATGGATGTGGCGAATACTCTGGTCTTTTGAAGCACCTTAAAGTGCTTCTTACAGAAATTCCTTGTCCTCTTCAATTCCTTAAAAAAATTCCAGACTTTCCCCTGATTTTTCCTGATTCACAGGTTTTCTCTAACTTGCGGCCACCCGCATTTTTCATCACTCATTCCAAAATGAGTGAATTAATCCTAATATCAAGAAGTGGGAGCATAACCGAGGTTTTTCCGTTGTAAAAAGAGGGATATCTCGCGGAATGTGGGTCTTTCAGATTCTTCTCGTCTCCAACATTCCAACATGAGAGAATAAATGTCCTTCGAGGAGGCAGTGGGTTTTGGAAGATAGTCGAAGAGGCTCAGGACGTCTTCCTTTTCGCTGCTGTTGCGATGCAGCTGCTTTAAAGTTTGCACTACTTCTTCATCTGAAAGGTGTTCGTAAGGAATGCGCCTTCCCAGGTTTAGAATTTCCCACACTGTCACAGCAAACGACCATACGTCGCTTTTCGTTGTATATTTTCTCTGGAATTACAAAAATATTCAAGTTTAAACATCTAAAATAAATTAATACTTCGATTATCCCCACTACTGCCACGCTAAGCAAGTATGTATATGCCCTCTATCTATCTTTACACTCTCTTACAATGCGATTTCCTCAAAACTCATAATGATTCCTCACAAAAAATTTCAAAGGTAATCCATCAAAGTTTCACTTCTGCTGTGTCGTCCCACTATCACACACCGGGTTTTTATAACAAATGCATGATTTCAGGCGCTTTTCGTAACACAGGCATGATTTTCGCTTATATGACCACTTGAAGATCACTGTGAGCCAAAATTGTGAGCTCATATATATACTTTCATTACACACCTCCGACGAGAAACTTTTTCTCCCTAGGGAGTAAAAATATACTTTTTCCCCCTAGGGAGAAAAACTTTAGCCCCGGTTAAAAATTTAAACAATTCGAATAATTTCTACGTGTAACCGTTTTTTAGCCTTGGGTGAGGAATTGGGGGTGGGGTGGAAGGGGAAATAGGAGAAGTGAGTGGAAAATATGGAAGGGGAAATAGGGAAGGGGAGGTAGGGGAAGTGATGAGAGGGGAAGTAACCGAAGTGATGTTGAATGACGGGTGGTGAATTAAAAGAAATGAAAGGAGGGGTAGTAGGGAGGGGGAAGTTTGAACGACTTAATTAACGTCTTAATAGGCTACAAAACCATTTTTTATAGATACACGGCGCCTACTTCGACTACTTTTTAACTTATTTTTTTATTCAAACTAGCTTCTGTTGAGGGCCTAAAATGTTGCGTAGTCCGAGAAATAGTCAAATTAACTATATTTTTCAATCAGAATATCCAGTTCTCTAACCTAATATTTTAAAAGAATTAAAAATGA
The DNA here is from genome assembly GCA_011634705.1 of Andricus grossulariae. Taxonomy (NCBI): domain Eukaryota; kingdom Metazoa; phylum Arthropoda; class Insecta; order Hymenoptera; family Cynipidae; genus Andricus; species Andricus grossulariae. Next base: position 465,920 of record JAABKJ010026545.1, on the reverse strand, counting down.
AGTTCAATGACTTCACAGTCTTTCCCCTATTAGCCTCTTTTCCCCTTTTTCTCGTTTCTCCGTAATATGATCCCCTTTCTCGTCTCCTTCTTTCCTACCGTCCTTTACCACTCATACAATCTCGTCTCGAATATCGCCTCGAACCTCGTCTCGAATCTCGACTCGAACCTCTTCTCGAATCTCGTCTCGAACCTCGACTCGAACCTCGTCTCGAATCTCGTTTCGAATCTCGCCTAGGATTTTGTCTCGAATATCGTCTTAAAGCTTTTTTCTTTAATTTGATAATTAAAAAATCTTGAAATTATTATGCTTACTAAAAATAATGATTCCCAAGCCATCCACCGGATTGGTAGAGGTCGTGAGTCCACTTGGTAATAGTCACTAGCATACAGTTCATTATCCGTACCAAAGTCAGAAATTTTTACATGATATGCTTTGCCCACCAAGCAATTCCTGAAAATAAAAATATCGTCATTAATTATATTTTGAAAGATTCAAAAATAGGAACAAACGCATAAGCTAAAGGAGTGTTCTAGTCTTTCTGGGGCTGAAAACTAAAAGATATTGGAAATGTCGAGAGTAAAATATATTCCATGACCGACTTTTTTCGTGGAATCGAATTATTGGTTTTCGATTATGAACACTTTTTTGGAAGAATTTAAGCGAACCTTTAAATCTTTTTTTTACGAGAGGCTATAGAGAAAATATTGAGCTTAATAGCAATTATAAGCGCGCTACTGTGCTAAAGCGTGCTGGAAACATTTCATTGCCAATTAATAATATAAAATATACAAATATAAATAAAGATCACTATGATTCCAATTTTTGATTGTGCAGTTTCATCCCTAAGAAAATATATGTTAGAGACATGGTTTTATTTTTCATGCAAAATTTTTTAAATTCTTACAGATTAATTTGGACAATGGTTTGGGAAATTGGAAAGCTACCTAAATAAAATCCAGTTTTTAAAGCTTTTTCGGAATTTTTTATTTGTGGAAGATTTAAATTTATTATACACTGGGACTTGGATTGAAGCAGCCCGAATTTACGCCGTTCCGAGAATTGATGCCGCGGCGATGTCTGTTTACGTTTGGAAGGTCTGGATTTACGATCAAGGCCACTGCAAGCCATGTCCGAAACCGTTCTTAATTCCAAGTTCCAGTGTATTTTGAAATTGTTAAATTCCAAATGTGTATAAGTTTTTTATTATTATCCTGAGTTCTTAAAATTCTCTGTATTTTTTTACATTCTATTGAATTGCTTGGATTGATTTTAAACTCTTTTGAAACTTTTTATATTCTTCTAACTTCATAGAAATCTTCTAAATTTCTTCGAATTCCTTGATATATCTACATTCCCCTAAATTCTCTGAATTACCAGAATTCCTTGAATTCGTCCAAGCTCCTTGCATTATTTTGAAGTCCTTGGAATTCCCTGAATTTCTCGAATTATCTAAATTCCTTGAATTCGTGGCATTTTTTCAATCAACTAAATTCCTTGATTTCATGTAAGAGAAAGAAGAGAGAGAATTCTGAGTATTTAGGAAATTTTGAGGAATTCAGATTGACTGAATGGGAATTAGGAGAATTTAAGGAATTCAGAATATCCCAGGATTTCGGAGAATTCAAAGAATCCAGAGAATTCCGAGAATTTAAGGAATTCGGAGAATTCCGAGAATTGAAGGGATTCAGAATATTCAAGGATTCCAGGAAACACAGAGAATTTCAGGGATTTCAAAGCATTTAGAGAATTCAAGAAATTCAGAGAATTTAAGGAATTCAGAATATTCAAGGAATTCAGGGAATTTAGAACATTTCAGGGATATAAGAGCATTTAGGAAATCCAAGGAACTCCGAGAATTTCAGAACATTAAGGAAATTCAAGGAATTCATGAAATTGAAGGATTTCAGAGAATTTAGGGAATTTAGAAAATTCAAGAAATTCAGGAAATTAAGAGAATTTCAATGATGTCAGGGCATTTAGGAAATTCAAGGAATTCCGAGGACTTCAGAGCATTAAAGGAATTCAAGGAATTGATCAAATTTAAGGATTTCAGAGAATTCGAGGAATTTAAAGGATTTTAGGAATTCAGGGAATTTAGAACATTCAGAGAATTTAAGGCATTCTGAATATTCAGAGAATTCAGAGAATTTAAGGAATATCAGAGTATTTAGAGAATTCAAAGAATTTCGGAGGATTTCAGAGCATTATGAGAATTCAAGGATTTCATGAATTTTAAGGATTTAATAGAAGTCAGAGAATTCAAGGAATTTTGGGAATTCATAGACTTCAAGGGATTTCAGGGATTCAGAATATTCAAGGAATTCAGAGAATTCCGAATATTCAAGGAACTCAAGGATTTCAGAGGATTCAGAGAATTCCAGCATTTCAAAACCCCTAGGTAATTCAAGGAATTCCAAGAATTGCGAGAATTCAAAGAAATTCTGAAATCCAAAATATTGACAGAATTAAGGAAATTCAAAATAATAAAGGATTTGAAGGAATTTAGAGAAACCAAGGAATTCAGAGATTTGCAGGAATTCCGAGTATTCAAGAAATTCAGTATATTGAAGGATTTTAGGAAATTCAAATATTTTCAGGGATTTCAGAGCATTTGGGGAATTCAAGGAATGCCAGAAATTCAGAATATTCCAGGATTTCAGAGGATTAAAGAAATTCAAAGATTTTCAGGAATTTAGGGAATTCCGAAGATTGAAGAAATTCAGTATATTCAAGGATTTTAGGGAATTTAAATAATTGCAGAGAATTCAAGGAATTCCAGAAATTCCGAATATTCAAGAAATTTAGTACATTCAAGGATTTTAGAAAATTTAAATAATTTTAGGGATTTCAGAGCATTTAAGGAATTCAAGGAATTCCAGAAATTTAGAATATTTAAGCATTTCAGAGGATTCAAGGAATTTAGAGATTTTCAGGAATTCAGGTAAATCCGAAGATTCAAGAAATTCAGTATATTCAAGGATTTTAGGGAATTCAAATAATTTCCGAGAATTCAAGGAATTATAGAAATTCTGAAAATTCAAGAAATGTAGTAAATTCAAGGATTTTAGGGAACTGAAAAAAGTTCAGGGATTTCAGAGCATTTAGGGAATTCAAGGAATTCCAGAAATTTTTAATATTCGAGGATTTCAAAGGATTTAAGGAATTTAGAAATTTTCAGGAATTCAGGGAATTCCGAAGATTCAAGAAATTCAGCATATTCAAGGATTTTAGGGAATTCAAATAATTTCAGAGGATTCAAGGAATTCCAGAAATTCCGAATATTCGATAAAATCCGTACATATAAGGATTTTAGGGAATTCAAATAATTTTAGGGATTTGAGAGCATTTGAGGAATTCAAAGAATTCCGGAATTTCAGAATATTCAGGGATTTCAGAGTATTGAAGGAATTTAGAGATTTTCAGGAATTCAGGGAATTCCGAAGATTCAAGAAATTCAGTATATTTAAGGATTTTAGGGAATTCAAATAATTTGAGAGAATTCAGGAAATTCCGAATATTCATGAAATTCAGTACATTCAATGATTTTAGAAAATTCAAATCAATTTAGGGATTTCAGAGCATTTGAGGAATTCCAGAATTTCAGAATATCGAAGATTTTCAGAGGATTTAAGGAAATCAAGAAATTCCAAATATTCAAGAAATTCAGTACATTCAAGGATTTTAGGGAAATAAATAAGTTTAGGGATTTCAGAGCATTTGAGAAATTCAATTAATTCCACAAATTTAGAATATTCAAGGAATTCAGAGATTTTCAGGAATTCAGGGAATTTCAAAGATTCAAGAAATTCAGTATATTCAAGGATTTTAGGGAATTCAAATAATTTCAGAGAATTCAAGGAATTCCAGAAATTCTGAATATTCAAGAAATTTAGTAAATTCAAGGATTTGAAGGAACTGAAATTTTCTTTAGGAATTTCAGAGCATTTGGGGAATTCAATAAATTCCAGAAATTTAGTAAATTTAAGGATTTTAGGGGACTAAACAAATTTCAGAAATTTCAGAGCATTTGGGGAATTCAAGGAATTCCAGAAATTCAGAATATTGAAGGATTTTAGAGGATTGAAGGAATTCAGAGATTTATAGGAATGCATGGAATCTGCCTAATTTGGATTGCTTCTTGGAAAAGGGAATTTCCTGAAGCAATTATATGTAATTCTGAATTGGATCAGAGAATTTTCGAAAATAATGAAAATTCCGAGTTGTACCTGGATTTAAAAAAAAGGTATAATTCTGAGTGGGAGTAGTTAATTTTTTAGAAGAATAATAATCTTGAGTTGGAACAGGAAATATTCCGAAGAAATAAAATGTAATTCTCAATTCGATCAAAGAATGTAATTCTGAAAGTATGATTTTGAGAGGGAACAATTAATTATCGAGAATAATAATAATTTTGAGTTGGAAGAGGAAATTTTCCGAAGCATTACATGTTATACATACATTACATGTAATTCTGAATTGAATCAGCGAATTTTCAAAAATAATTAAAATTCTAAGTGAAACCTGGATTTCAAAAAGAAATATAATTCTGAGTGGGGGCAGAGCATTTTCGAGAAGAATGATAATTTTCAGTTGAAAGAGGAAATTTTTCGAATTAATTGACTCAGAGAAAACCGGAAATGCAAAATCATCATCCGAAAGATTTACTGAAAATAACATTTTCAAATAAATGTTGATAATAGATTTAATACTTTCGCGATGATTCATTATGATTAATTTAAATTTAAAATTTAAAGCTTTTTCGGGTTTCAATCGTGTGCAAAACTACGAAACTTGCCGTCGTTTCGTAAACATTGCAGTGCACTTCTTCAGGGCTGACCTGAAACTGAAGTTTCAGGTTATGTTGTTCTTATATAGATTCTCTACGATGCCTATGATTGTCATTTTTTAGATGACAGTTACTCCCAGTGGGACCCTGCGGTGGTTGTTAACCTTTAGTTTTTAATTATATGTATATAGTCTATAAAAGTCAAAATTTTGTATTATTATTTAATAATAATATTAATTGAGAATTACTGACAAATTCAGTTATTTAAGCGCCACTATAAGGATGCATTAAAATATTAATTACGAAAAAACCGCTTATTCAGACGTAAAATTGTTATATATGACTGTTTATTTAAAACATTCTTAATAAAAATAACAATTGCGAGTTAGTGTCACACCTCCTTGAGATGAAATATAACCCCTGAGATACCTTTAACATTTATATATTTTCTGCAGCTATTTATTATAATTTAGAATTGTTTCGAAAATTGTTTTATAAGAAAAACAATACAATTTGTTTATTAGAATATGTATAATAATAGTAATTGTTAACTAATGGTTATTTTCCTACGAGATATTTAGGCATTTTTAATGAAGATGAAGTTTTTTGTTGCGGTTGAGCACCTTATGAAAATAATTGTTTATATAATTTGTTTATAACAATTGGCTCAAATCTTAAACTGAATATTTATATTCCTGAAGTGTATCTGCAATAATTCTGATGGATAGCGACTCCTCTTAAGTCTTTTCTTCGGAGAAAAATAATGGTCGTCAAATGTCCAATTTTGACGTTCTATTTGTTTAAATAATAAATTCTTGTGGTGAAATTGAAAAATCGGGCGTGAAGTCATTCTGCAGGATTTAATACTGAGCATTTCTAAAAAAGAATGGCAAAATCGGTCAAGAATTGTAGGCTGTAGTGAATTATGAACTGTAAATTCCAGATTCCTCCCACGGTGGGGCGGGAAGATCACGATTTTTGCTAGTGCTATCACGCCGGGGAACTACCCCCATCACTTATAGAAAAAAATCTCAGCTTTCTTTCTATACTGTTTTCAAAAAAAAAAAAAAAAAAATTGTGGAAATTTTAAAAACCGTCAAATTAATTTTTGATTGTCAAAAATGAGAGTGAAATTTTGTTTGATGCATCAGGAAAAAAGTTAAAACTGTTTAAAAATATGGCTTTGCATTAAAAGTCACATCACATGCATCGTTCTATTACTCAAAGACGAAAAAAATGCCACTCTGAAGATTGGGGACCTTACAGGAAAAAAACCTCAGCTTTCTTTCTAAACTATTTTCAAGAAAAAGTGTCGAAATTTGAAAAAAGTCAAATTTATTTTTGATTTTCAAAAATGAGGCTAAAACTTCAATTTTCCAAACATTGTTATGGCCCTCTGGAAAATGGTAAAGAAATATATCGAAAACATTTTAGGTGAAATTTTGTTTGACACATCAGGAAAAAGTTACACATGTTTGAAAATAAGGCTTTGCATCAAAAGCCCAAAAAATTTACCTCCTCCACTTTGATAAATATTTGCACAGATGAATTAATTTTGTGTATAAGAAGTACCATCCAATACGACTATAACTGGCCCAATTTTCGGCCCGATAGGATAACTTTGATTTTCAGGGTGGGTACACTTAAGAAATTATGCTCCATATATTTGACTGCAAAATTTCATATGTTAAATATGCACTGAATTTAAATTACATATGAAAATAATTTATACACAGGATATTTATAGGGATTGAAAAAACATTACATATTTATAAATTACTAGCGTAATTCTTGTATAATTATTCCTATTTTTTTTTTTTTACCAATTTTTAAATAAGTTTAGTTAAATACAATTTAACTATTTACATAGAGATAATTAAATAAGTAATCAAGTTCTATGTATGTAATACACTGCCGCTGGAAATTGTCGGTAGGACCAGTGCGATTACTATTAAAAATCACTGTTGACAAGAATTTCGAGAATTTCGAGAATTTTGTACCTCGAATTCAACTTGTGGCATGATCTAGGAAAGTTATAGCAAAAAATGGAATTTATACCGCACTGTTTTTGAAGTCTTATCTTTTATTTAAGCCAAAAAAACTTTTAAAAATCTTCACGAGTTCTCGAGATATGACTAAAAATGTCCAAGTCTCAAATGTAAAGTTTCAGTCCGCGATTACCGCTGTCGGCCACAAGAGCAGTGATCGCCGAGAATGTCTCAGATTTTGTTCCTTAACTTCAGCTCGTGCTGTGACTTAGGAAACTTATAGAAAAAACTGACATTGATAGGACATAATCTTTGAAATATTATCTTTAATTTAAGGCAATAAATGCTAAAAAATAATCACGGATTCCCAAGATATGACAACAAATTTCCAAGCGTGTCTGCGTTGAGTTTCAGTCGGCGATAGCCGCTGTCGGCCAGGCTCGCTCTTAAGCAAATGAAACTAGGCGCAGACACGCTTGGACATTTTTAGTCGTATGTCGAGAACCCGTCAAGATTTATTAATGATTATTTGGCTTAAATTAAAGATATGACCTGAAAGACTGTGCAGTATAAATTTCAGATTGTTTTCTATAATTTTCCTAGATCATGCCACAAGTTGAAGTCAAGGTACACAATTCGATAAATTCTTGCATTTTTTTTAACTTCTCACGTGGTATATTCTCTTCAAAATGACAAATAGTACTCGCGCTGGTCGTATCGAGAATTTCCAATGACAGTGTACTTTGAAGGGATGTAGGGTCAGAATTGCTTAAAAATGCGATATTTAAAACTTGGATGGTTCCGTATTGAAAGAAATAATACTTGAAAAAATCTAGAGATACCTGGAATTGTCAGGACAAATTATTCAGAACTTAAGTAGACAGCCTGGTTTCTATAATTTTACTTCCAACCAGTATACAGATATCAAACTGATAATTTTATTCAAATTTCAGCTCCATGAACTCGTACCTTCTGTGGTGACATGTATTGTAACTAAGCAACTTTGTATGAGACCTGAAGTGGATAATCACTGGGCCCTTCGAGATTTCGCCGCTCGTGTGATGTCGCAAATTTGCAAAAACTTTAACACATCTACCAATAATCTCCAAACTAGAGTCACTCGGATGTTTAGCCAAGCCTTATCAAAAACTAACCAGGTATTTGAGTAAATAAAAGTGTGTTGCTGATAAAAAATTTAAATATCTTATTTGCGAAAAAAGTTACATGAATTCAACAAAATCCCAAATATGATATTCGTAGAGAATCTTAAAAGAAACAAAATGAGCTCTCATAATTGATTAAAATCGGATAAAAATTGCGAGTTTTCTCTGCAACGGAAGAAAGAACCGAAAGAGAAAAAACTTGATAAAATAATTTGTTATGACAGCAGTTCTCCTTTATTCGATGTTATAATTGCTTATTAACTGTTATTCAGTTTGAAGTTAAGAAATACTAGAATACATCGTTATGTATCGAAGTTAGAATACACTTTGATTTATTAATGTATTTTAATTTAAATGTGATCAATAAAATATTATTTCAGACACCACTAGCATCGTTGTACGGTGCAATTGCTGGTCTTTGTGAATTGGGACCTGAGGTTGTGAAATCATTGGTCATACCCAAATTGAGGTCAATATCAGATCGGCTTGAATCAAGTACAGACACTATTGGGTTTTCCACTGCAGACAGAAATGCTGTCGGCCATATCAAAACTTTGTTATTGGTACGAGACCTGATTACATTTTCTATATCTGTAGGCATCCACGTGAAAAGGGCTCTTATGGTTGGTTTTAATTTATGAGATTTTTGCGTTTATCTAAATCAGGGTCAAAATGATTGTTTTCGCGTTTGAAAGGGGGATGATACTAGGGCCTATGATCTATTGGCACTATACTCATGTACTTGGCACTCTGCAAGTTTAGATTCGTTTTTCTCGAAAAGCGATTTTTCGAAATTCCAACTTGATAAATACCCCGGCGACTCGTTTTTCGACCTAGAGGGTTCGTTTCAAGCTTAAAATTCCGGGAGTTTATATAGATATATGTCCCTATGCGTAACCCCATGCCGTTCGTAAGGGCCCATTTAATGCGGACGTCCGTATATGAAATATTACAGATTTTGTTTCTAGCTGACATATTACAATATCTAAATTAATCATATGTTTACCAATATTTGCAGAAATCAGTAGCTCCGGTCTTGAAAACAATTCGGGCATCTCCTGATTTTGTTGAAGAGTACAAAGAAGATTTTGGATACATTGGGCCAGCTTTATGCGCTTCAGTTGCTAAGTCACGAGCACAACCATCTGCTACAGGAACTAATGTGTCAACAACAGTTAATTTGAATACAAATCAACAACAGGCTGCAATTAATACTGGGAAGACTGTTGTGCAAACAGGTAAATATATTTAAAAAGTGCATGGAATTTCATGGAAAAAACTGTAGAAATAAAATATCAGAAGGAATTTATAATGTTAAAAGATAGAATTTTCTCTTAATCATCTCGATAGGATATAGAAATTGGAAATATTTGTACGAAATTAGTCTTATCAGAATATATTGCAGTTTCGAGTCTAAGTCCAGGACAGTCGCAAACGACCCGTTCAATTATGTTAAACCCAGGGCGAAGTAGCGTCCCAGCTTCGACTGGAAAATATGTAATTTTGCAATCTCGTCCGCAAACTCCGACATCCTCTGGAATTACTGCGAATCTGGGACAGCAGCAGTATGTGCAAAACCAACAACCACAACAAGTAAAGATAACTCAAAGTGTCCCTGGTCAGCAGATACCATATGTACAAAGCCCATCTCCGAAGGTGGTTATGGTGTGCATGCCCAATAGCAGTCATTGTGTCACAACAACCGTGTCTCAGGTAAATGCGAAACAAACATTTTTTAATTTGACTTGATTAACTTTCTATTATATTTATTTATAATTTTTTTGCCGCAAGAAAATATATAAATGCACAAATATCGTACTTGCAATTAAAAACAGGGTTGTAATTGGACAGGGAAACCGGGAAATAAACATACATGCTTTTAGATGGAAATATATTGGTTCAAATTTAAATTCCTCGTAATTGTTTATTTAGAAAGCAAGCCCTCAGTAGAATTGTAATGAAGATAAAGAATAATGAATTTTTAATTCATAACGTTCAAAATTAAATAATTTTAGTTCGAAACTTGAAGTTAGGTAATTTAAAGCGGATAGTGTTTGAAGTTCAGCAATTTTTAATTGAACCCTTCTGGATTCAAAAAATGGTTTTAAATTGCAAGGATTAATAGTTGAAATTTTCGTAATTGAATTCCTTGCAAATTCAGTAATGTCAAATTCAGACATTAAACATTGAACAGTTCCAAATTGAAAATCGTAATACAAAATTGAGCAATTTTAAAGTGTGAAATTTCCAATAATGAATAATTTTAAAAAGGGTTTAAAATATAGAAATCTTTAATTTTGTTGATAGATTAAAATTTTTTTATGGTTTCAAATTCAATACTTTCATCATTATTATTTTAGCACAATCATAATCGAATAATTTCAGATTAAAGTATTAAAAATGTTAATTTAAACGTTATTTTACAATTGCCGTTTAAAATCCTTCATAGTTAAATAATTTCAATTGCAGATGCTAACATTTCAATTTGATACTTTATACATTCGGCAATTTTAAAAGCGTGTGAAATTGAATCCTTGAAAATTATAAAAGAAAAAAAGGAAAAGGTTTTCTGCCGTTTTCCTCTCCCGTGTGCAAAAAATCAAGCAAATGCGAGCGCTTCTAATAAAATTCCTGCTGCAGACTGTAGGATAAAACTGGCAAATAATTATCCAAACTATTCATAATTCGGGGGCAAATTGTTAATTTTATACTTACAAAGATTTTAGTATAGTTAAAAATCAATTTGTCAACGTTCATTCGAAACAACTGTAAATAAGGATCAATATTTTTGCATAATATTTTTTATAAAATGTCCGGTAATGCTCTATATTAATTTGTCACTTTATCAAATAAGAAGATACGTTGAAACGCTGAAGTCAAAATTAAACAAATCGTGATAAGAGTAATTTTTCCTATATTTTTGATCATGGCTTCAAGTTGTACAGTTTGTCCTTGGAGCATCAAAATCTGTCTAATAATTAAATTGAAAATATACATCCTGTTTAAAGACCTCAAAATAAAAAATTTCAATTTTGGTGGCTTCTACATTGGAATTGTATAATATTAAATGTTTTTAATTTGAGATTGTCTAATTTTGAAACTTCAATTTAGATTTAGATCTACATTTTATTGATTAATTTCAAGATTCTTATTTAAATACTTCAAATTATAAATTGCTTAGAGTTTGAAGATTTGAATTTGAAAATATAAATGACTGGAAAAATTATTGGAAAACAGGGAAATGACGGGGAATTTTTTTTTCTGAGTCTTGAGTGACCACTCTGTAAAAAGAAACACACTAAAATTTATCAACGCTCCTTGGAGCGCTGCAGGAGGTCAGAAAATCAGAGCTTGCTTCTTAATTGATATTTACGAACATTGCAAAATGTTCTCTAAAGTTTTCGTAGATTCTGATATCTCTCGAATTTTGAGAAGATTGGAAACATCAAGATATTCCAAAATATATGTTATTTTGAAAAATTTCCGCTAAACTCTTCTTTTCCCAATGAGCACCAGAACTCCCGGAATGTTTTCCACCATTTTAAATTTCTGTTTATTATTATTTTCCGTGCAGTAAAATAAATAATTTTTTCCTTGCCGGGCATAAATTTCGAGAGCTTTGGTTTAAAAAATATTCTTTCATTAATTTTATTTAGTTATTTTTATATAGTTCTCTCGGCTTTCTTGTTTATAAATGAATTTAATTCAATGCCTTTATTCTTTTCTTACAGGCGGCATTGGGGGCCCAGCAGCAAATTTTTGTTACGCAACAAAATGTCGAGCACACACACAACGCATTGGATGATCATTTATTCCAGTAAAAGTGATTAATCTGATCTTTAAATTTTAATAGTATTGCGAGTAAGTATTGCATTTGTAGTTTATAGAAAGGGCACCTCAGTTTCTTCATAAAAAACCTTACTCGAATAATTACGGCAATTTAAAACTTATGTTGTTGACAAACATCGATTATTAAAAAAAAAACTTTTAGTTCTATAGATTTAAAGGCTGTGAGAGGCTCATAACAGCCATTTTGTCTCTTTACTTTGCAAATTATAAGTTATGAGTTTACGTATTCTATTATGCGCTTGCATAGAAATCTTAATTGTATGATATTAAAATGTAAGAAGCAGATTTTTATTTAAATTGCATAGGGGATCGAAATGAAATTTTATATGTATTTCATAGACCATTGTATATAACATAAGCAACATATATTGTAGAAATAGATTTAAGGAAAATTAAGAAATAAAGACTTGCCAATTTTTTTTATCATGAAATGAAAAGAATCAATTTCATTCAAACCTCTTGAAACTGTTGCAAATTTGACTTAATTTTTGTGAGGATTTTCCTAATATATAAATGAACATAATCAACCTTCAAATTATGTTTTTTTAATCTGGAAAAAACAAGTGTTCGTTTTATTATTATATACTACATAAAAGAAACAATTCTGTTTTAGAAACAAAGAGGAAGTGCTTTATCGGGCCATGCTATAAATAAATATTAAATATATATATATATATATATATATGCCAAATGTCTTTCGATTCCGAACTAATTAGACACTTTCAGGATTCCAAAACAATTTACAAAACTGACAAAACACTAATTGTAAATTTTTTTTAATTTTTAACGCCTCAATTTGACAACTTGATTTTTAACATTAAAATTTGCCTAATTTTCAGAATACAGGCTTATTATTTGAATTTTCACAATTTTCGTTATAAGTTATGGGTTAGATCAAAAATAAAAAATTCTGGTATTGGAAATTGCTACAACGTGAAAAAATCAAAAGTTTGAATTTAAACGTTAAAAATGTGTAGATACACAAATACTCTTTTCGAAATATATCTTGAATTCAACGCATTTTAAATTCAATGTTTTCAGCTACATTTAGATTGAGATTTTTTGAATTATGATACTCTAGGGGGTAAGTATTTTTAAAACTCAAGATAATATTATAATATAGAATCCATTACAACAATTTTGTGGAAAAACAAGAAAGAAAAAACAATGATACCTTTTAAAACAGTAAAAGTATCAAAAATATAGAAGTGGTGATTTCCACCCCTAAATATGAACGATTGCCCAAAAAATTATTTTTTTTTTTGTATAGTCTGGGATCCTCCTTTCACCTGCAGAGTTACAAAAAAATCGGCGTCGGACACCAACCTAACCCCCCTTGTTAGTGCGATGTAATAATGAATCAAAGTTAACAAGCATAATTGTTTAAAAAATGTATTATTGTTTATAACTATCTTTTCTTAGAGTAATGTTTAAAAGTTGCGACATTTTTTCTGAAATTTTTAACTTCCGGGTAATTTTTCACTTTGAGCGAGATAATAATGAATGCAGGTTAAAAAATATAATTGTTCAGACAATTTATCATTGTTTATAACTATCATGTTTCAGGATAATGCTAGAAAGTTGTGGTTTTATCTAAAATTTCCCATTTTTTGTGAACTGTTTAGTTAGAGTCAGGTAGTAAGTAATGAAATTAAAGAAAAATTATTGTTTAAACAATTTATTATTGTTCATAACTATATTCTCTTAGAGTACTGTTAGAAAGTTTCGTCTTTATTAGAAATTTTCCACTTTTTGTTAACTTTTTACGCAGAGCGAGATAATAATTACCCAAGGTTAAAAAATATAATTGTTCAAACAATTTATTATTATTCAAAACTATGTTATCTTAGAGTAATGCTAGACAGTTACGGTTTTATCCGAAATTTTCAACATTTTGTTAACTTTTCACTTGTATCGAAGTAATAATTAATCAAAGTTGACAAAGATAATTGCTTAAACAATTTATTATTGTTTATAATGATATGATAATTGATATATAATAAATTGTTTATAATAAATATGCTTATAACTATCTTCTCTTAGAATAATGCTAGAAAGTTGGGGGTTTGTTTAGATTTCAAACTTTTCTTTAACTTTTCAGTAATAATTAATGTAAATTAGAAAAGTATTTGTTTATTAAGATCCTCCGCTAGAGTAATGTTTGAAAGTTGTGGTTTTTTCTGAAATTTTCAACTTTTATGAGGCTTTTCAGTTATGAACCAATAATAAATAAATATCAAAAAGAATTATTTTTAAATTGTATTATAATTTTTTCTAAATCAGTCAGTAAATATTATGTGAAAATTTTGTTTTGAATTGAAACATTAATTTTCAATCAAGAAAGATGAATTTTGACGCAAATAATCGAATTTTCAGTTTAAAAATAAATTACTTAAAAAATTCAACAAAAAATTAAAATTGTCAACCAAAAACCTTAAAAACCGTTGAAAAAATGAATTTTGAATAAGGAAGTTCAACTTTCAGCCAATTGCTTGAATTGAAAGAAAGTTATATTTTTAAGCAGAGAACCCAAAATCCCTTTAAAAATATTGATTTTGAACAAAGTAGTTCAACTTCCAACCAAGTGGCAAGTACCTGAATTTTGAATTGAAAAAGATGAATTTTCAACTAAATAGTCAGCCTTTCGATCAGAAATATGAATTTTCCACCAAGAAGATTAATATTTTAAAAAAGATGAATTTTAAATGAAATACATAAATTTTCTGCAAAATTTCGAAATTTTGAAACCAAAAAGACGATTCATCTACAAAAACAGTTGAATTTTCAACCCGAAAATATGATTTATTCACAAAAAAGCTGATTTTCTACAAAATACTTGAATTTTCATTAAAATAATGTAATTTTTAATCAACCTGTTGAATATTTACCCAACAAAAAAAATATTTTGTTAAAAGTAGTTAAGCTTTAAATCAAGTACATAGTTATATTTTCAACGAAAAAGGCTGAATTTTCAATCAAGAAGATTAATTTTCTGCCAAAAGACGAAACTTCTACAAAATACATAAATTTCCAGCTAGAAAAGATCAATTTTAAATTAAATAAATCAATTTTTATCCAGAAATGGATTAGTTATATTTTTAGTTAAGAAATTAGTTCTCAAAAAGAAAAAAAAAAGGAAATTTCAACAAAATAGTTACATTTTCAATGAAAAAGAATAATAACTAAAATGAGGAATCATAAACAAAAAAATGAATTTTAATCAAAAGAGTTTTTCTTGTTAAGGTAGTTGTTCTAAAACTAAGTTTCTGAAAAAATAGTTTCTCTCTGATTTTAAGAATCAAAATAATATATCTGATGATGTAATTTAAAATGAAAGATACTAGTTTTAGTGCCAAATTTTCTAAACTTACAAAAAACATTTATTCAAAAAATGTTTTTTGCAATTGAATTCTTTCTTACTATCGCTTCTTACCAATTTTTGAAAAATGGCTGAATTTTAATAAATAATGTTTCTAGTTTGAAAAGTAAATTTTTCTTCGTCTGAAACCATTAAAAAAATTAGAAAAAAAATGTTTTAAACAAATAAAGACATTTGAAGATTATTTATCTATTTAAAAAATTGAAAACTTGAGAGTTGTTGGGAATATTTTGTAAATGTTAAGAACGGAAAATGTTTAGATTAGAATTTTGAAAATTATATAATTAAAATGCAAAGGAATTGAAATTTTATTCTTTAAAAAATTGTAATTCAACATTAAAATTGATCAAAAAAATGGTCCTGCAATCAAAAAATAAATTCACCGTCATTTTTACCATTAAAAATGTAAAAATTGTCAATAAGAAACCTCAAAAATTGAAGTATTTTAAAAAAGCGTTTTGAATAATATGTTATTCAAAATTTGAATAATAAATGTTTGATGCGAAGAAATTATTCTGTTCCGATAAAATAAAAATTTAGTCATTACTGTTTCTTGTGAACTAACAAAGTAGTTTAAATTTCGATCAAGTCGTTGAATTTTCAATCGAAAAAGATGAATTCTCAACCAAAAATATAATAGTTAATATTTCAAGCACAACCAGATTTTTACTTTAAATAAAGAACCTTTAAATTAAGCCAAAAAATATGAAATTTCTACCAGAAGAAATAAATTTTTAAATAAAAAACGCGAATTTCTAACAATAGTTGCATTTTCAACTAAGAAAGATTTTTCAATCAATAAAAACAACTAATTTGATCAAAAATGTAGAATTTATAAGCTAAAAAGACAATAGTTCGACAAAACAGTTGAATGTACAACCAAATAATTGAATTTTTGACCCAAAAGATGAACTCTTAACCATGAAGATAATTTTCTTACAAAAAGGGCGAATTTTCAAAAAATTGCATCAATTTTCAACCAAATAATTGAATTTTGAAACTAAAAAAGATGAGTGATTAACCAAACATAAAATAGTTGTATTTTTCTTTAAAAAAATTAATTCCCAATAAAAAAACAAATTTTCGACGAAACAGTTCAATTTTCCACCAAATAGTTGAATTTTCGACAAAACTGTTGAATATTCAAGACAAAAACACGAATTATCTACAAAAAAGTGGTATTTTCAACATAAAAGTTGAATTTGCAACCAAGTAATTTGATTTTCAGTTAGAAAAACTAATTTTTAACAAAACATTTCAACCAGAGCAGTTCAATTTGCAACAAAAGAGATGAATTTTTCACTGAAATTATAAATCCTTAAAGAAAAACAAAAATAATTTTTAAATCAAAAAGGCGAATTTTAAGCAAGAGTTGCATTTTCAACCAAGAAAGGTTTTTCAGTCAAAAAAGACTATATTTCTACAAAACAGTTGAATTTTCAAACAAACATTTAAATTTTTACACCAACAAAAAATGAATTTTTTTATCCAGGAGATTAATTTTCTACTAAAAAAGACGCATTCTTAAAAAAAAAAAAAAAAAACACATAAATTATTAACCAATTAGTTGAATTTTCAACCAAAGAGATAAATTTTATACTAAAAAAAAAAGAATTTTAACAAATTTCATAAATTTTCAACCAAGTAGTTGAATTTTGAAACTCCAAATGGAATGGTTAAATTTCAGTAAAAAAATTAATTGTTAACAACAAAAAACTACTAATTTTCAGCAAAATGGGTAAAGGTTTTACCACAATATTTCAATTTTGAACCAAAGATATAAATTTTTAAGCATATCAGTAAAATTTTCCACCAAAAAAGACGAATTTTCGATAAAATAAATGAGTTTCCAACGAAATAGTTGAATTTTCCACAAAACATTTGAATTTTGTTCAAAAAAAGAAATTTTCTGCAAAACAGTTGAATTTTCTACAAAATTGTTAAATTTTCAACCAAACGATTGTATTTTCAACCGATTAATTGAATGTTCACTTAAAAAAATTAATTTTTAACAACAACAAAAAAAAAGATTTTTCAACAAATTACATACATTTTCAAGCAAGTAGTTGAATTTTGAAACCAAAAAAGATAAATTATTAACCAAACATGTAAAAGTTAAATTTTCCTTTAAAAAAAAATAATTTTCGATGAAAAAACGGATTTTCTACAGAACTATTAATTTAGCGTATTACTATATTAAAAATAAGAATTTGAACAAATCTTTTTATCACAAGGAGTATTACATTTTTGAAGCATTTTTTATGCAATAAACCCATTTGCGGAAAAATGTTTATCTAGTTCTGTACTGCTACCTTGCCGATGATTAAAATTATGTTTTTTTTTAAATTTAATTTGACTTTTTTTTTTTTTCAGGTGAGGTGAATAGTTAAAAATATAGAATTAACGAAAGATTAAAAAGGTCACTTTTTGTCAATAAGAAGCTTACATAATAATTATGCTAACATGTAACTACATTAAAAAGGGTCAAACAGGTCTGACGACTAACTGTCCTAATGTATAAGTAAATAAATAATTTTGAACTTAAATTTTGAAGCAACCGTTTTTTTTATCTCCACTTAAATTTTGAACAAATGATTTAAATAAAATATGATTTTAGGTAGTAAGAATAAATTATTTATAAAGAAATGAGAATTACATTATTATTACTCGAGATTTTTCTTTGTCATGTAAATACACTTATTTTGTAAGCAGAATATATGAATTTTTAAGTTTTATAAAAAAATACAGACGTTTCACTCATTGTCTGATAATATTAACAGAAATCGTTGAAGCGTTTTCACATATTCTTTAAACCTTCTTCGAGAATTTTCCATAACAATAAAAAGTCTTCAAAGACACTTATTTCAAGCCGATGTGTCAGAAGTTCAGAACAAACTTTAAATATACTTTTTTTAATAAAAAGTAATCTGCTACGCTTTCTAAATTTAACTTAGGGGAAACCTTCCTACAGTGGATAATGCTATCTACACTGGATAATCATTTATTAAAAGCACTATTTAATTTTAATTTCAATTTATTTAAATCTATAGTTTCCTAACCATTGATTTATTCAAATAAATTATTTTAAATACATTAGTATTTTCAATTAATTATTATCCACTGTAGGTTGAACTATTCACTGTAGGGAGGTTTCCTCTAGTAAAAAATACTGATTCCATTAGTAATTATTGCTATGCTAGGGTCGTCCAAAAATGCATTAGACATTTTTTTTCTCTCCAATTTTCATGCACATCGCCCCCAAATTTATTCTTATCCACACAAAAATAATTGCGCTTTTTTAAATGACATTTAAAGGTTCCCCATGAAGTTTAATACATATTTCCCACAAGAAAAAAATACGTTTTTGTAAATTTTATTAAGAATCTTCAATACTAGGTGAATCGATTTGAAACTCAACGTTTCTCTTCACAATTGGCTATGGAATACAAATAAACAATCATTTTTTAAATATCACCCCCATAAGTCTGGTTCAATGGATCTCAAACGGACCCCATAAGTGAAAAAATCGGTTTTGCGAGTTTTTTGCGGTAATTATGATTTTTTTTGCGTTTTTTTAAATTGTTTCTAATACATAAAATACTACTTTATATTGATAATTGAGGGATTAAATTAATTCTTCGAATAATTTATTATTGTTTATAGCTTTTTTCTCTTAGAATAGAGTTAGAAAGTAGCGATTTTTTCCGATCCATTTAACTTATTTTTAATTTTTCAGTTAGATAGAAGCGATAGTCAATTAAATTCAACAGAAATAATTTTTGGAACAATTTATTATTATTTATAATCATATTATCTTAGGATAATGCTAGAAAGTTTTAGTATTTCTTTCACGAATTTTCCAGTTTTGGTCCATTTTTCAATTAAAGTAAGGTAATAATTATTTCAAGTTAACAAGCATAATTGTTCAAATAATTTATTATTATTTTTAATAATATTATCTTTGAATAATGCTAGAAAGTCACGGTTTATTCTGAAATTTTGATCCTTTTGTCCATTTTTCACTTAGAGTGTGATAATAATTATTTAAATTTAACAAATACAATTGTTTCAACAAATTATTATTGTTATATTCTTCTATAATAATGTTCTTTTTAAATAATATCATGAAGTTATGACGTTTTCTGAAATTTTGAACTTTTTGTCTGTTTTTCACTTAGAGTCTTGTGATAATTAATGCAATTTAACGAAAATAATTGTTTCACAAAATTATTATTGCTTATAATTAATGCTATAAAGTTGCAGATTTTTTTGAAATTTTCCGCTTTTCTTTGACCTTTTAGTTGGTAACAAATAATAAATATTATTATTAATCTAAACAAAAAGGCTCTCAGTAACTACTTCAAGGAAAATTAACATTCAATATGATCCTTATAGAAAACTTGAAGAATATTTCAAAAATCTATTTGATTTCAGAACAATATATTCACGAAAAAGAGACTATTTAAAAAAAATCTTTATATTGTTTATTTGTTATTTGATGATAACTAAAATGCTAAAGCAAAGTTAACAATTTCAGAAAAAAGCGCAACTTTCTAGCATTATTCAAAGAGAATATTATTTAAAAAAATAATAAATACATTTTTTTTAACAATTATACTTTTGAACCTGAATAAATTATTACCTGGCTATAATTGAAAAGTGGAAAACAAGTGAAAAAGTCTAGAAATAACTGCAACTTTCTAGCATTATTCTAGGATAATATGATAGTAAATAATAATAAAATGGAATGGCTTTGTTCAAATTTTTTTTTCTAATGGAACTATTTTGTAAAAGTTCTTTTTTTTTGTTGGGAATCGTTCAAACAATTTGTTATTATTTTCAGCAATTTTCTTTTAGAATATAGTTGAGAAGTGGCGGTTTTTCAGAATTTGTCAACTTATTCTCAACTTTTTAATTATAGTGAGGTAATAATTAATTAAAATTAGGAAAACCAATTGTTCAAACAATTTATCATCAATTCTAATAATATTGTCTTTGAATAATGGTAATCAGTTGTGTTTTTTTCTGAAATATTCAACTTTTTGTCCAATTTTCGCTTAGGTAAAGGTAAGAATTATTGCAACTTAATAAACCTAATTTTTCAAACAAAATATTATTGTTTATGACAATTTTCATTAAAAGTGAGGAAATAATTAGTACAAGTTAACAAACATAATTGCTTAAACAATTTATTATTATTTTAATAATATTATCTTCGATTAATGCTAGAAAGTTGCGGCTTTTTCTTAAATATTCAACTTTCTGTCCACCATTCACTTGAAGCGAGGTAATAGTTAACGCAAGTCAACAAACCTAATTGTTTAAACAATTTATTATTCTTTATAACTATCTTCTCTTGGATAATTGCTAGAAAGTTGCGGTTTTTTTCTGAAATTTTTAACTGCACTTTGGCTTTTTAGTTACGAACAAATTATAAATAAGCAATACCGAGAATCTTTTCTTAAACAATCTCCATCTTTTTTTGTGAATATGTTTTTCTGAAATAAAACAGATATTTGAAATATTCTTGAAATTTTCTACATATACGTTGCATTGGGCTAACTCCCCAACGCAACGAATTATGCGGTTACGTCACCAGTATCACGCAGTGCCACCCACAACTTGATTATTATATACATGCACCTCCAAAAAACGGTTCAGCAGCCTTTTTCTGTTCAGCAGAGAACAAATTTGAAAAGAAATTTTTTTTCTTCAAGGGAATAAAAATTCCAGGACCATGAGCAAAATTCAAGGACTTTCCAGGTTTTTTTCAGGTAGAGAAAAATTCAAGGATTTTTCCAGGTTTTCAAGGATTTCCAGGACGCTAGAAACCCTACATTGGGAGAAAATTTTGAGAAAATAGTGTATTTAGTGTCATCTTTTCGAAGTAGTAGCAAAATAGTGTAATCGCTCAAAAAAGTGTAAAATAGTGCCAATAGTGTAGTGAGTCCGAGGCCTGGAAATCAGGGGTTATAAACTCGTATGAGAGGGGATAGAAGATTTGGTGGGAAGATGAGGTGGTTGAGTGTAGAAAAGAGGATATAGGAGTATGTATCAGGGGGGGGGGAGTGAGGGAAGAGGGTATGTGTGATGAGGGAATTTCAGGTGTAAGAAACAGAGTAGATGGTGGGAAAGGGAAAAAGGGATATAGAGACATATCGGATGAGAGAGACAGGGTACATAAGAGTTAATAAAGGCTAGTTTTTAGGGTTACACTGAATGAGAGAAGTTTCTATAACATCTCATCCCTCATTCCGTACTCCCTATTATAGAAACTTCCCCTAAAACCTTCCTTTTATTATCTCTTATGTACCCCTCTTTTCCACTATGCCTACGTACCTCTTTTCCCAGGATCTACCCTCTCCCATATAAACCCCTATTCCTTACCCCTGAAACCCCTTCTCAAACCTACTCATCTGAACTCTTTTCTACCTTCTTTACCACCTCACGGTCCCATCACTGCTGCTTTTATCCCCTCTCATACGAGTATAAACCCGTGATCCACTATACACACCTTTTCCGTTTCTCTGCCCTTTTAAAGTACCCCCCTCCCCATTTCTCCTGAACCTGTCACACTCATATGTCTCTCTACCCCTTTCCTCTCATAACCTTTCATTTTCCTACCATCTACCGTCTCGCCCATAAAACTCTATTCCTGATCCCTGAAATCACCTTTCTCTTTGTCATATATACTTTTCTATCTCCTTTTCTACCATCTCCCTCCTCATTACCTTCTATTTGCTACACGTATCACATAATCCTATCATCCGCTACATCTCTTACTACTGTGTCTGATCCTTTCTTATATCTAATTCTTCCCATATGCCTATGTACCTCTTTTCCCAGCATCTACCCTCTCCCATATAAACCCCTATTCCTTGCCCCTACAAAAGGTGGGAAAGGGAAAAAGGGGTATACAGACATATCGGATGAGAGAGAGAGAGAGAGTATACATAAGAGTTAATAAAGGCTAGTTTTTACGGTTATGCTGAATAATAGAAGTTTCTATAATAGAGGGATAGGTGGTGATTATAAGATACAGGATAAGAGTGTAAGGAGATTGAGGCTCAGTGGTAACATTGTTTTATAGGTGAGGGTATAGAGGGTCGAGCATATGTGAGAAGTTTGAAAATAGGGATGAAAGGAGGAATGGAGAATTAGATATAATAGAGGATCAGAGACAGTATTTAGAGATGTAGTGGATGATAGGATTGTGTTACGTGTAGCAAATAGAAGGTAATGAGGAGCGAGATGGTAGAAAAGGAGATAGAAAAGTATGTATGAGAAAGAAGAAAGGTGATTTCACGTATCAGGAATGGAGTTTTATCGGTGAGAATGTAGATGGTAGGAAAATGAAAGGGTATGAGAGGAAAGAGGTAGAGAGACATATGAGTGTGACAGGTTCAGGAGAGATGGAAAGGAGGCACTTTCAAAGGGCAGAGAAACGGAAAAGGTGTGTATACTGGATCACGGATTTATACTCGTATGAGAGGGGATAAAAGCTGCAGTGATGAGACCATGAGGTGGTAAAGACGGTAGAAAAGAGGTCAGATGAGTAGGTTTGAGAAGGGGTTTCAGGGGTAAGGAATAGGGGTTTATATAAGAGAGGGTAGCTGCTGGGAAAAGGGGTAAATAGGCATATGGGAAGAGAGGGGTACATAAGAGATAATGAAAGGAAGGTTTTAGGGGAAGTTTCTATAATAAAGAGTACGGAATGAGGGATGAGGGGCTAATAAGAATGAGGGGCTGAGTACAAGCATTGTTTTATAGTCAAAGTTACAGAGGGTGGAAAATATCTGAAAAAGGGGGATAGGTTGAGGAGGAGGGCTAGAGAAGAGAGGGTAAAGGGTATTATTTATATGGGATGAGAGTAGGCTTAAATATAAGATGCGGGTAAGGGATAGTATTCAGGTCTGTAGTCAATGAAAGGAGTACATATAAGGGTAACGATTGGAGGGTAATGATGGGGGAGAGACAGAGCTAAAAGAGAATGAATGAATCCAACTATAGAAGCTTTCCGAATTGTATAATTTTGAATTTTAAGGAATTTGAAAAACGCATTCAACTATCTGAGCTTCCAGATACTTTTTAAATGAAAAGCGTAAGCTATTGGGCTAGAAGGAAATTTGGTGAGCCTAAATATGGCTTGATTTGACCTGACTAATGCGCTTTGAACCTGAATCAAAACTCGTTCTGACTGAAGAAAGTTTGTTCGCTTCCATGACGAGGATGTGGAGGCAAGTGACCGGTGCTTCGTGCTTTGGTAACTTTAATCAGTCGGGACCAAAGTAATCCTCTGTACTTAATGGGGCTGTCCTCTACATGACCGCGATACAACTTGAAACTCACGTTAAAACCAACGTTTGGCTGAAACGTTGCACTGTGAAGGGAAGAGATAAAGCGACGATGCTATGGTCCACATGGATTAAAGAGTCACAGTTATAAAAAGAAATTAGTCTCTTCAAACCTGATGATCACTTTTACCACTACTCACTCTCGTTCATTACATTTAATTTTCTCCTTCAGGTAACAGCTACTTGTTAAGATCTGAATTTTTGAATATTCAGACTCTAGATTTGGGCCCCTACAAGGATCTAGGAATGAAATTTATCAATTGTTCCTTTCAAACTAGTTTGAATATCGGTCAAGCCATTTTTTTTAAAGTTCAAGAGATTTCAAAAGATTTAGAAGATTTTCAGGGATTTCAATAGCTTTCAACGGAATTCATAGGATTTTCATTATTTCAAGGAATTTTTAAAGCTTTCAAACATTTTAAGAAGTTTACATTTTTTGTTTTCAAATTCTGAACTTTATAAGGATTTTCATGGGATTTTAAGGGATTTTTAAGGGATGTCAATATTGATATAACAAATTTCTAAACATTTTATAATTTTGCGATAAATTTTTAAAAAATTTCACACGGATTCAGGAATTTCATAGGACTTCAAAACTTCCATGTAGTTTTAAAGAAATTCCTTGAATATCGACCAAAGTTATATTCTCCTATACAGGAAATATTTTTACGTAATTTCATACAAGATGGAAATATAAATTAAAAACTTTTTTATTGAATTTTATTCAGAAAAAAGATCTTCTCCTTTCACTCCGCTGGGATACGAACAGCAGGTCAACTGATTTCCGGTCAGGTGCTCTAACCACTGAGCTACTAGAGAGATCAGAGGAAGAGTTTTTTTTTTCTTTTTTCTGAATCACGCTTTATTTAGCAAGATGTTACATATCAATTTTTAATAGAAATCTGTATTATCATCCGAGAAGACAACGGATCGAGAAGAGAAATCCACACATAAAATGGAAATCTACAATATCGACCAAAGTTATATTCTCATATACAGAAAATATTTTAACGTCATTTCAGACAAGATGGAAATATATATTAAAAACTTTTTAATTAAATTTTATTGAGAAAAAAGATCTTCTGCTTTCACTCCGCTGGGATACGAACACCAGGTCAACTAATTTCCGGTCAGGTGCTCTAACCACTGAGCTACTAGAGAGATCAGAGGAAGAGTTTTTTTTTGATCACGCTCTATTTAATATGATGTCACATATCATTTTTTGATAAAAATCTGAATTATCATCGGAGAAGATAACGGACCGAGAAGAGAAATTCACACATAAAATGGATATCTACAATATCAACCAAAGTTATATTCTCCTATACAGATAATATTTTAACATCATTTCATTATGTGTGGATTTCCCTTCTCGATCCGTCCCCTTCTCCGATGATAATACAGGTTTCTATTAAAAGGAAATTAAATTTTATACCAAAACAGATGAATTTTTATTTAAAGTATTGAGTTAAATAACTTGAATAGTCAAATTTCCGGTTCAAAAAATTAATTATCAACCGAAGAGAAATGAAGGCCATGTGCGTGTAACCAAAAAAATTTTTTCACATTTTTTTCAGTCAACTGATATTTACACGAAACGCAGTATCGAGTTAAAAATTTGGAACACTATATATGAAGCACTAAGAAACACGGCTCTGTTCCTAAATTTTAATGATTATGAAAAAAAAATTTTGTACAAACAGTTTTTTTTTCTTTTTCCATAATTATAAAAATGTAGGACCAGAGCCGCATTTCTTAGTGCTTCATATTCAGTTTCACAAATTTTCAAGCCGATATCGCGTTTCGTGTGAACATCAGTTGACTTTGAAAAAACTGTGAAAAAAATTGTTGAGGTTACGCGCACAGGGCCTATTTCATTTTCTTCTTAGTGCTTTTGGAGACTCAAAAAAATTTTAATCTCATAGTGGGAGAAAGTTTACAATTTTACTACATTGGGATATAAGTTTACATACCTCTCTGCCACCACAATTTGGATAGTGTAAATGAAAAAATGGTTAAAAGAGCAATAAAATGGATTGATTGTTGTAAAAAAAGATTTGTGAACTATATTTTGACATGATCTAGAAAAGTAACGGTTTTTATAGCTACTGGTACTGAAAAAGTTACTTCTTATCCCTGGTAATATTCCGTATAACATACATCCAATAAGTAAGAGTCTAAAGTTCGCAACGTGTACCAAAAACGAAAAATGAAGTATTCGAAATTCAAAATGTTTTTAATAATTATTACAATATTTATTTCCGAAAGCACCTCCAAAAAGTTTCATCCATCTAGTGCATGCGGGACCCACCCCAAATCAACCCCTAAATATTAAAAAATACACTTCAATGCTCATGGCAGCATTTATTGCCAAAAGCACCATAAAAAAGTTTCATTCCTCTAGTGCACATGGAAGTTCGGTACAAATAGTCGCTTTTACATTCGGTTATATATGGACGCTGAAAATCGGGTCTATGAAAAGGAAAGGAAAAGTACTTACTTGACTCTATGTGCCTTTTTTTTAGACAGACCCCTTCCATAGTTTCGGGTCTTAAACTTAGAGTTTTTAGTCTTAGACTTATTTTCTGCATCACTCATCTTGAATCACATCCAGAATGGAGCAAGATGTGTAGAAAATAACACAGAAATTACACTACTTTTCACACTGAATACTTTTTAGAACTTCCCGCAATCACTGTCGCGAACAATACGAGACGAAAAACGATATTTGCACACGCTTGTAACTTTTTTCCTAATGCGTCTAACAAAACTTCACTCATAATGTTTTTCATACATCCTTCTACCATTTTTCACAGAGTCAAAAGAAAATTTGAAAAAATTGAAATTTCACCTTCATTTTTTAAAATCAAAAATAAATGTGAAATTTTTTTTTAATTCCGGCCCTTTTTATTTTTTCGAAAATAGTTAAGGAAGGTAGATGAGGTTTGTACCTACAGGACCCTCAATTTTCAGAGTAGAATTTTATTCATTCTTTGAGTTCTCGAATGATAAGTAACAAGATAACACGATAGGTGCGCGATATCTGCCCAAAACTTGTGCCCCCATCACATGCATCGTTCGATTACTCAAAGACTAATTGAAAAGCCATTCTAAAAATTGGGATTCCCATAGGAGAAACCCTTTCTTTTTGAACTAGTTAAAAAAAAATTGAGTGTCGAAATTTGGGAAAATGTCATTTATTTTTCATTTTCAAAAATTATGGTGAAATTTCAATTTTTTATCTCGAAATTTTGTTGACCTTTTAAAAAATGGTAAAAACATCTATCGACAACATTTTTCGTGAAATTCGGTTTGACGCATCAAGAAAGGAGTTACAAATATTTTAAAATAAGGCTTTCTATCAAAAACCCAACAATTCTACCCCCTCCAGTTGAGTAAATATTTGTAGATATAAATTAATCTTTTGTGTGAGGAGTACCGCCCAATAGGACTATGGCTGGCTACATTTTTGGCCCGATCCGAGAACTTTTTATTTTGGGGTGGGTATTGTAACAGCATCGGCTAATCTCCCCACTTCTTCGTCTGGGCATTGGCCTTAGCGTGACTGGGTTGCTCAACACATCCCTTGTGTAGAAAGACAGTCTGCTTTCTACCGCTTAGCAGTAAAGATCAATATTTAATAAAGAAGTCCTGTCACACAGTTCAGGCACTCATACAAAGAAAAGGTCCATTATTCTCCAGACCATTACAAAATTGGCGATCCTGCCAGGATCCCGTTCACGATATCCTGGGGAAGAAGTATCTACGGAACACCCCCAGTATTTTCAAACAGCGAGGATCTTCCACTCGAACCAGGATTCTACGGATTCTGTTCGCAGCCCAGGCAACGAACATCAGAAGCTGAGACTCCCAAGGCATCTACGGCACCTTGGTAAAAGATCTGACAAACTTCCCATCCCGGAGAGAGCCCGCTGAACCAAGCGATAAGCCTCTGAAAGAAACGCATCATCCAGCCACACCCAGTTCAACCGCATAGCAGCAGGACGTCTACGGCCATCGAAGTACAACTGCTATCTACCTGGCTGACACGGAACTACGAGTCAGTAGGTATGACGTTGGTGCTCCACGTCCTCTATCTCCTGTAATAAACCGACGATCTACTATGAATTAACCTTGAGGCATTGTTGTAGCACGGTCCTGCAAGTGAAGGGTTTAAAACATACCAAATTTTGTAAAATTAATAACGCGATTCGCGACACTTACACCCGACACTCGCAATCAGGACAAAATGGCATCCGATGCCTATAGGGAAAATCTTAGCAGACAATACCACACACAAGCAGACACTTCTTCGGATTCTGGTAGCAGTTTAGACGGATTAGAAAATCCGTTTAAAAAACCGCCCCCACCATGTCATCAGAAGATTTAAGGGAAATTTTGAACGATGAAACCACGGATCCACTATTGCTGATCCTGCGTAAATTACAATTAATCGAGGATGTGCAACGGATCATGAGAGCCGACATGAGGATTTTGAACGACGAAAATTTAAAAAGAGCCAACGAGATAAGAGATCTCGCTAGGATCAGCAATGCTCTTCTAACAGAGAACGAATCCCATCGAGAACGTGAATCTTCGGACGAGGAAGCAACACCTGAGCCATATAAACGAACCATTAGGCCCGCTCCACTAGTAGGCCAGGCAAGGAAGGGTTTTATAAAGGAAAAAAATCGTAACAGGCTGAGTAGTAGCAAAACCCCTTCTCCATAGGCTGTTAATAATTACCTAAAACCTCTAAATCGATTAAACAATGGCTAAATATTTTTAAATAAACAATAGCGGCCATTGTGTGTTTTTTGCGTTTATTTCGGAAACTGCTTATTTTAATGAAATTAAGGTTCTGTAGAAAAATTTGCAGAACTATGTACTATGAAATACGCTGATGAACTCAACAGAATGGTTATTTTGCCAGTTATATATAAGTCTGACATTTTTAGATTTTTACATGTTGTTAATGAGACTATTCGCAATATCTATACGAAAATCGACATTATTGAGTTTTTTTTCTTAACCAAAAAAACAACTTTCAGGATGCCGAGCTAACCGAGTCTACTATGAAATACACCGACGAACTCAACAGAATTATTATTTTTCCAGTTATATATAGGTCAGAAAACTTTAGATTTTTTACATGTTGTTAATGAGACTATTTGCAATATCTATACAAAAATTGACATTATTGAGATTTTTTACTCAAAAAAGATCTACAAATTTGTTATGGGATATGCCCGATAAGTGGGCACATTCTCATACAAACTTTGCTTATTTAATTTATTTTTCAGCTGGCGTGTGGGTTTTCAAAATGATTTAAAAATGTATTATATATATGTTCCAAAAACGAGTTAGTTAAATTTTAATGTTATTAATTTAAATTCTAATATCTAAATTATTAATTCAATTATTCACTTAATTTGTGATTACTGTTCAAACTGTGGAGGTCCAAAAAATTTTCCATTATAAGTTCTGATGAAAACTTGATTGATTCTTATACAGAACGTTCTCCTGATTCTGAACATGTCGGATGCACTTAGCAAATTCTTGGTCATAACGGTGTTTTGGAAAAACACCGTTTCCAAAATACATTTTTTAACGTTCACAATTTCTTTTTTTAATCATGTAGTTACTCACTGAGACAAAGATTATTTATTTTGACAATTCTTTGATCAGGTTATGAGTTTATGTTTTCCAAAATTCGAAAGACATTCAACCTTTTCTTGTCTATATATAGCTGGGAGTGAAGAAATGTTATTAGCATCTCGTGACAGTGGGGTCTTAGAAATTCGGGGACCAAAACCCTCACACAAAGTCATACAAAGGCGTACAGTGTACACAGTCGAGAAAAGTTAGTGTTTATTTCGAAATTTTGAACAACTAAAATAATAGTCTAATAAAAAAATGTTAAAAATAAATTATCTTCGTCTCAGTGAGTACTATATGATTGAACAAAAAGAAATAGTGAAACATTAAAAAATGTAGTGCATCGTAATGGTTTTTTATTAAAACGGTATTTTACTGTTTTCTCGTAAACTATCAATTGAATCAACATATACCTTAATTCAAATTTGGACATTGCAATTCTCTAAGTAATTATGAAAAGATATTGACATTTTTAAAATAAATTTAAGAGACATTCAGTTTTCTATTTAAAAATAGAAAATGTTGAATAACAACAAAACGGCCAAGAATTTGTTAGGTGCACTCGATATATTCGAATTCAGGAGAACATTTTGCACAAGAATCAATTAAGTTTTCGTCACAACTAGGTCACTAGTCCCATAATAATCTAAAATGTAATGCAGTACTCTTCATAAAAATTATTTCTCCATTGTTCTCCGTGTTGTGTTGCTTCATTGAACTCAATTCTTTCACGAAAAAATTTATATATTTATATTATTTATATATTTATATATTGAATATATTTGCTGCATGTAATTTATATAATTATATAGAATCTAATATAATTAAATTATACATGTAGGAGTATTTCTATTTCAAAACATAATTTGTGACGATTCCTGTCTTTATTTGAGTAGGGAGGGCATGATAAGCCAAAAGTAGGACTTAAAAAATTATCAATTTCGCCACGGAGCCAATGGAGGTCTAAAGTAGGTCTTGAGTCTCGACACAAAAGACCTTACGAGGGCGAAAGAAGGTTACGAATGGTCAAATAGGACCAAGGAGGACAAACGGACGTCCCATTCAGGCCTCGTATGTTCAAAAAAGGTTTTATACAGGGTATTTAGGTCTGAAGGACGCTTCAAATTTCGACTCACGTTAACAGCCGTTGCATCTAACCTTACAACGTTACCTAACGATTATAATACATCCAATGGAAAATAGAAGTCATAAAGATCTAATGAGTCATATTCTTGGAAAGAAGCGAGTTTTCCTTGATATAAAAAAAAACTAATAAATATTTTGGTCAGTAAAATTATGATCTTTAACAAATTTGTATGAGAATGTGAAACTAGGGTATATTATCACTGTAGTTACATTCCTTAGGTGCGTCAAAACCAGGACCCAACCTCAAAATCAAACAGCCTCATTTTACTCCATGAATACTAGAATTACCTCTTTTTTAGATAATTAAGGCCAATTCCTGTTTTGAATCAAATCTGAATTCGGAGAGAAAAAGTGGCTAATTTTAATAGTCTTTGCGTAAAACGTTTTTTTATGCAAGCTTGAGCGCGACTAGAGCGCGCGCTTTTTGGAACTCGCGCTTCGCGCTCAATAATATATTTATCTCGCGCTTCGCGCTTGATATTGTATTTATCTCACGCTACGTGCTCGGGCTTTGTACTTCCCCTACATCTGTACATAAAGCTTTTAAAATTAAAGGTCAAACCGTCAACAACTGTAATTTGGTGATTGTGAACTCTCTTTTGTTAAAGCTCCTTCAGCTTTAACGAACACATTCTCTTCAAGTATCTCGTGATTCGCACTCGATTAAAATGAGTTCGAAACGCGAAATTTTTGATGTTATGTTAAATTCTACTACATCTAATGTATATTATATTAGTTCCTGTACATCGATCCGGCACTGCTTATTCAGATACTGCAAAATAAAGTACATGCAAATTTTATGCCTCATGATCACGCAATATTTGTTTCTTATTTAGCATTGATCCTTATTCGCAGCTGCCCTGAAAAATGTATTATTACAAAAAATATATTCTATTATAATTCATAATGCGTATTGACATTGAAACAGACGTATTTTCATTATCTAGTTTTTATAATTAAAAAAAGTGCTCATCCTATCAGAAAAAAGTCACAAACAAACTTCTAGATGTAATTAAGCATTGGTATACACACTATAGTTTTATAACGAGGTATACACACTGGATTAGGTTAACCCGGCAAACTTGAACAGCTCATACCTTTGATCCTAATTGAAAATTTTTGCCTTTTTTCAGTTTTTATAGAGAAAATATTCAAGAATTGAACAGTACGGGTTTGAAAGTGGTAAATATAGAAAAAACATATACATATTTTAAAATAAACGAAGACATCTTCAACATTTTTATGAAAAAATCCCGGTTTTTCTAAAAGGCTGTTGTTTACATGAAAATCAAGATAAATAGGCTCAAATACTAATTAATGGAAAGTCAAAGATTTAAACTTTAAAACCGCAGTTTCGATTTAAAAAAACACTGAATTTTTCGGCTTTGGGGATAAAATGATATATAGAATATTAGAATTTTTCAGTGTAATTTTTTTATTCGGAATAAAAATATGAGTGAAAAACTTGAAAACAATTTTTTTTACGAAAATATCCTAAATCACGTTTCGGTATATTCCGGCAGTTGCGCACATTGCATCGCTATGCGGGTCGTCGGTGTCATGTTCCGTTCTTGTGGCATAAACATTTTTTTTACTCCTCGGCACGGCGAATTTTCGCACGTGTCAACATTTTGAAGAAGTAGCTGCATAAACGAATAATTTTTTTTTTATATTTTGAATAAATGAATATCATTGCGCGGTAAGATGCACGTGAGTGTAAATCAGTCAGCAGATGCAAAACGTACGCTGCGAGACATGATCGCCACGTACGCATATACACATACAAAAAATACATACAGGCACAGGAATTAGAAATTTTAGTTTCAAAACACGCTATGAACATTACAAATATTCAAATAAAATAATATTTACTTACATGTAGATTTTTTTGGATTTTGTAACACCATATACACACTGGCTGAAAAATAGTCGGAGAGAAAGTTTCGAGGTGCGTATTTCGGCAGGTTTCGAGACTTTGAAGCTGCTAAGCCGATCTCTACGTAGTAGGGGCCCATAACTCCCCCCCCCCTGGGTACAGACAACTACTTCCTCTCACTTCGAAATGACAGATCGTTGAAAATCGCGCCGGGTTAGCGTAACCCAGTGTGTATACCAAGGGTTAAGGTGAATAAATATGTTATTAAACATGTTATTGTACCTTGTGACCTTTTTTTCCTAAAATTTAATTTCTGTATATTGAAGGTTATTTTTTACGATTAAAGCAAAAACTACGCGTCTTATCAAAAAATGATTATTAACGTCTAATACCGCAAGAGTGACAGTGATGGTAATAAAGCACTCTTAGTGCCACATTGTGTCTTTGGATGTACGTCGTTCCCGCATGAGTTGGACAATGAGATTGTATGTGTCCTAGGTGCTCGAGAAGTGCATGACGCGCTCTGCAGCTGTCATCCGGAATGTCTTCACACAAAATATGGCGACGGTATACTCAAGTGGAAATGACACCGTAATGATACGCCAAATGAAACCCTCCGTGCTCGACTTCAATCCGGCTGATTTCAGGAAATCAAGCGTCAGCACATACGACATTGACTGATCCTTCACATTTCTGTGAAAGATTTCGTGCATCCTCTTGTCCTTGAATTAAGGAAGTTTTTCTCCGATTTTTTCTTTGTCCGGACCTTTAGGAGTGAGTACACGAGATGGATAATGTTCAATGCATTTGCTCACCCCTAAGATTGAAGTCAAGGCGAAGTGTTTCATTAGCCTCCTCCACTGCTTTGTACAGAAACGCTCCTTTGCCCACTTCTTCGTGTTTCCTGCCCATTTTAAGAAGAGGGGCTCGCACATTTGCGACTATATTTGCTGTACCCAGAATAATCCTGTTGTGAAGACATTCGAGATTCAGAATTCCGCGATCACCTTGACGGCGTGAGATATAATCTCAATAGGATAATAAAACGCTATTTAGATAAGGTTCATGATCTCCAGGTGCATCACAATAATTTAAGGACTCATCCTTGTACATACCAGATAGGTGACCGGGTTATTCAGCGGAATTGAACGCTCTCTTCTGAAGAAAAGGGAGTAACTGCGTCACTGATAGCAGAATTTTGCTCGGAAGTTAAACACTAGTTTGAAAGTTTTATCTAGGGTCGTCTTCGAGTTAAAGAATGCGGCAAAAAAATATTGCCCTATACCGTCCATACGAATGACCTGAAGCCCTATAATTTTGCGACTGGACATTAGCCTATCAAAATTGTAATATCTCAGGCACATTCTTTTTCTTTGCACTCTCTGTTAGAGAATTGTCAGCTCCACAACTACTCATTTATCAAAAAACTTGCGGAGAAATTTTGGATAAGGGCAGGGGAGCGGACCAAGTCGCGCTTCATGCTGAAACATCGGCGGTGACTAGCCCAGCAACACCCCACCAAACACCGATGACGCAGAGCAGGCCGCATGCTCCAAAAAAAGCACAAACAATCGATTCTATTGTTTGTAGATAGCCCTGCAACTAATACTTTTTTCTAATGAAAATTAGAATCGTAAACTAATTCCTTTTCCTTCTCATAGAATCTAACTTTACCTAGTTTTATGATTTATTTGACTTTTAATTTTATTGTAATCTGTCGTAAAAGTAAATCTCTTTCCAAAATTTTCGAATGTATGGCCACTTAATAAAAGCAGCTGAAGACGTTACGGAAAACCCGCAAGAATGAAAAATTATATAATACACAGGAATAATTAATTATAAACTTAAAGTAACAATATCTCTCTAAAAAATGGTTCAAGTCTTTATTAACACTTTTTGTTACTTATGGAAGGTTACTCTTCATAAACACCCTTTGTTTCATCATCTTCTCGACAGCTAACTGTTACATACTTTTGAAAAGTCACATTGCAGTATGAACCTGCGATTCATTACTTTTGTCTGGTTCTGCAGGTATTTTTATACCACCTGTATCAATGCTTTCTTCCTCTTCTCTAGGAATTTGCAAAAAACAGTGCATGGTTTCTTCATCTTCTTGTTCTATTTGTGGAAGAGTTCTTACTGATGTTTCCGTCGATGGTAATGATCCTTCAAGATGTTTAGATGGAATTTGTATCGTAATCGTCTGGGAAGTACCATCTGCAGATGTGGAAGATGAAATCAAGTTGGCTTCTATTGTCTTTCCTACTTTAGAAAATGCACCTAAGCAACTATAAATTAACTGTGCCGCTGCTATATTTCCTGGGAAGACCTCGACGCTTTCTTCATCTGCGGAAAGTTAAAAATCAGTATATATTAATTATATTTCATAAAAAAAAATGTTGAAACCTATTTTCGAAAAGACTATGTTGGACATTCACAAAAGATTTAAGCCTGAAAAATATAAAAATTTAAACCAAGTACCCCCCTTTGGGCATATTTCTTGAAAGCTGAAACATATATTTGTCCAACTTTTATCCTGTGCTTCTTGCCAAAAAGTTATTTGGAATAGCCGCAGGCTTTTTAGTTACTAACATTTGAGAAATAAAAAGTTAAATGTTTTCTACATATGACTAGAGTGGCGTAAAAAGTATCAATTTTTTAAATCATGATGGTCTATGAAGTTTCCTAAAATGCGACAGGTTTGTAACAAAACCGCTTTCTCCGCTGCTACCAATACCGTACTGATTCCTGAATGTTCAAGATGTTTAGTGCATCTTGCGTGCACATTGCCTGTAGCCGAAATTACAATTTGATGAATAGATGCATGTTTCACGTTCCTCCATATTGTCTTTACTTTATGCCACATCATTATGTCTGTGCGTATATTCTCTCTGAGGCATTGCACGACAACCATCGATCATGTGCTCGACTGATTCGTTGGTATCTCCACATAATCGGCACCTGTCAACCACGTTCTGATGCAATACGTGTTTGCGATAATTTCTGGTGCTGACAACCCTATCCTGAATCGCAATGACGAATCCTTCCTTTTCTGGCAACAGGACGCTGTGTTTCAGCCAAATATTGGATGCTTCATTATCCACTTCATGATGACCTAACGTTTTTGAGGTGCTCGCCATAGATAGCTATATCTCTCCATTGGGGTTCTAATTCCTCTATGGGGTTTGCCCTGATATTCAGAGCCTCCTCTGAGGACAAATTCAAGGGCGTGTTATCGAGATCCGCTTTACAGATTGTGCTGTAAAGCGCAACATCTAACTTGCTGTTAAAATAATTATGCAACTGTATAACTTGTGACTTACACAGTTTCTTGATATCTGCAACGCCTCTACCCCATCTACTTCATGGTAGAACTACCTTTTCAATCGCCGAATTACTGTGGTGCATTCAGTGCTTCGTCATTTCGACGTGGATGGTTTTGTTTAACCTTTCAAGGTCGGTGATCGACCATTTGATGAGTCCAAAATAGTACATGAGGACAGGGATGGCATAGGTATTGATTGCCCTGATTTTGTTTCCGAGTTGAGAGAATTCTCCAGAACCAATCTGAGTCTTGCAGTGAAGGCAGTCATAAGGCTTTTCCTAATTATCGTGTGCTGAATACCCTTAGATTTGATGCACTGTTCTGCATTTATCTAGTATGAAATCCATGTAGATTTCTTTGGAAAACTGTTTTGTGATATTGATGACTTGCTGCAGTTTCTGTTTTCAACTAGCGTATAGCTACAGATCATCCATGTATGGAAGATGGGTCAGTTGATGACTACCCTCATTATCATGTATTCTGAACCCATGAGACACACAATAGTGTTTTGCTCAATGGAATCAACGCTGAACAGAACCATAATGCTCTGAAAAAGTCTCCTTGAAGTATACCTGTCCATGATCAAAATAGTTTATTCTTGTACCACAAAGCATCATCGCACGACTTAGAAAGTCGATGATGCGTGGGCAGAGTTTGTAAATTTTTAAGTCTTCAAGCAAATACTCATGTAGTACGGAAGAAAACGCTTGCTTGTAGTCAAGGTATGCCATGTGCAAGTTTCTTTGATGCTTACGGGCTTGCGTCATAGCGACAGCGTTTGTAGTGACTAGATCTTCACTGCCTGCGAGTTTTTACAACATCCATTTTGTTCTTCTGTAAGGATGTTAGACTCGCCGCAGTATGAACATACTTTATCTGCAACGATAGTATTAAGGCAATGTATAAATTCTTGAAAATAAACCAAGAATCTTACGATAAAATTTGTACAAAAACCACAAAATGCTCCTATCGTAATTCCTGAAAACAAAATAAAAATTTGTTTCTTTGGACAAAAATGAAAAAATGGAAAGAAAAATGAGAAGGCAACCAACCAAATCCCCTTCCTTCTCTTTTTTTTCTTTCGTCTTTTTTATTTTTATTACTTTGAAATCACAATAAAAAAGCATGGATAATATTCACCAACGTTTCGGTGGGCTTTGGCTGATTCAAATCGAAGGCTCAAACCGACGATGGATCAAAAGACCAAAAGACGCTTGCATCAACTGAACTAGAAGATTGGATGGGCAAGACAGAATGCGTCCCGTGTTCAATGTGTGATTGACTACATAACATGTGTTAGACCGTTCACAGAAAGGGTTTGAAAGTTCGCTCAAGCACTGAGGATCTTAAATCACACACTGAACAAGTAAAAGCTGCTAACAATCAAGCTGCATATTGTTGACAAAATACGGCTGTTATCTGACTCAAGGAGGAGAATACAGAAAAGGGAGGGATGGATCAGGGAGAATCAAAAGTTTTTTGCTGACCCATTTCGCCTCTTCAGTGATCACCCTGTTTCTGTCAAAATCCACCCAAGCCCAGCGAGGTAGAGACTTTTTGGCGAGAGGTATACAAGATCCCGAAAATACTACAGTTAAAAGAAGATACTGACAATACATCTGCTTCAAGGCATTTTGTGAAAACTTCATAAAATCTGAGGAGGAATCTCCATCAATCTATGCCGAAGAGGTGAAAAAAGCACTTAGAGGCACGAAGAACTTCTCCGTAACTGGACCAGATTGTAACAAGAACTTCTGGTGGAAGAAGTTTACTTCCACACACCAACATTTGGCCCGCATATTCACCTCATATTTAGAGTTGGAGACACTTATTCCGCAGTGGCTGGTGTAAGAACGCACTATACTTCTACCGAAAACAGGCAACTGGTCCAACCCAGAGAATTACAGGCCAATAACTTGTTGGAACAAACTGTATAAGATCTTTTCAGCTGTCCTAAACAACAGGATTGTTCGGCGAATCGAGCCTGTGTGGCGCGAGATGTACGAACAACGTGGCTTGAAAAAAGGTGTAGCAGGCTGTCTAGAGAACCTGCTAATTGACAGGTGTGTCTGTAAAGACGCTGCAGACCCTCAGCGCGTCCTGTCAATGTCCTGATGGAAAGCTTGCAGGTACATCCACATATACTGAGTTGCATAGAGAGATTGATCTCTCTTTGTAAAACTAGATTTACTATCTCATCTGGAAATTGTCGTGCGACAACGAACAACGTCACCTTCCAGAGAGGCGTTTTTCAGGGCGATACCGTGAGCCCTTTGCTTTTTTGCATCACACTTCTGCCTTTAACTCTCGCAATACGAAATTCTTCTGGATACCTCTGTGGCGACCCTAACGAGCGCGAGCATAAGGTCACTCATGTATTTTATATGGATGATCTGAAAATCTATGCTTCTAATAAAGGCAAACTTCAAACTGACATATATATCGTCAAGAAGTGCACAGGAGAGATTGGGATGGACTTTGGATTGGATAAATGTGCCAAAATTCATCTAAAGAAAGGAAAGACTGTTGGCGTTCCCAAGGACCCTGAGGTTGTGGATATAAGTGATATTAGACATCTTAACACTGAAGAGGCCTATACATACCTGGGCGTGCCTCAGAGCTGCATTCAGGACGTAACATCAGTAAAGGAGTATCTCCGAAGCAGGTAAACGATCAATGTCCTGAATGGACTACCGGAAAGCTTTCGATTCAACCTCTCATTGACTTATCATCTGTCTGTTGGAAAGCTTAAAGGTACATCCACATATACTGAGTTGCATAGAGAGATTGATGCCTCTTTGTAAAACTAGATTTACTATCTCATCTGGAAATTGTCGTGCGACAACGAACAACGTCATCTTCCAGAGAGGCGTTTTTCAGAGCGATACCGTGAGCCCTTTGCTTTTTTGCATCACACTTCTTCCTCTATATCTCGCACTACGAAATTCTTCCGGATACCTCTGTGGCGACCCTAACGAGCGCGAGCATAAGGTCACTCATGTATTTTATATGGATGACCTGAAAATATATGCTTCTAATAAAGGAGAACTTCAAACTGCCATATATATTGTCAAGAAGTACACAGGAGAGATTGGGATGGACTTTGGATTGGATAAATGTTCCAAAATTCATCTAAAGAAAGGAAAGACTGTTGGCGTTCCCAAGGACTCTAAGCTTGTAGATATAAGTGTTATTAGACATCTGAACACTGAAGAGGCCTATACATACCTGGGCAAGCCACAAAGCTGCATTCAAGACGTAACATCAGTAAGGGAGTATCTCCGAAGCAGGTAAAAGCATTTTCTTCGATAGATTTGGTCATAAAATCTGTCGGCGTTGAAAAAGGTATTTGCAACTAACATGCTTGCCGTCCGGGTTCTAGTCTGCTCATTTGAGGTGGTTCAATAAACGAAGAACGAACTTTAGGCCCTTGATGTCACTACACGTAGTAGCATGCATATCCATAAAAGCTTGCATATCAATTCGTCAGTTCCGCGATTATACATTTCACGCCGTCAAGGCCGACGCGTACTTCTGAATCTTCAGTGTCTTCATAACTGAATTGTTTCAAGTACAGCTTATATTGTTGCTAATGTCAGAGATCGTCTTCTAAAAATCGCCAGGAACCACGAGATGATTGGTGAAGCTCCTTCACCAATTCTTCACCTTCTAGATGGAGTAATGCACTTTCCTCACTGCCGATATTAAAATTCAGACCAAGGGTCTCGGCCGCTTGCTCCGCGGCTTTGTAAAGGAACGCTTCGTTCCTTTAGAAAGCCGCGGAGCAAGCGGCCGAGACCCTTCATCTGAGTTTTAACATCTGCAGTGAGGAAAGTGCATTACTCCATCTAGATGCTTCACTTCAAAAAACCGAAGTAAAGAAATCAGGTTTTGCAACATTTCACCAATAGCTACTCCACAAGAAAATGCACGAAAACTTTCACAAAAATGTGGAAAAACAGTCCTTGTCGAAGGAGCAAACTTTTGCTCATCTCAGATCATCAGGGCTTAATTCAGGTACAGAACGTTTCTTTTTCGCATGCCCTAAGAGTGCTTTATTACCATCTTCGTCGCTCTTACGGTATCGGACGCGACCCTGCCCTGCCGAACGCTCTAAGGGAGATAGAGTCAATTGTCCAAAACGAAAAGTGCCAAATTTTCAGGAACTACGATTTTCGGACAGCATTCTCCGTTGAACACTCGAGACCTGACATTGTTCTCCAATACTTCGAGAAAAGAACTATATTCTTGATCGAATTCTCGGCTCCTTCCAAATACAACATCACTGCCAAGGAGAAAGAAAAGGAGGAAAGGTATCAAAATCTTGAAGGGGAGCTGCAACGAGTGTACCCAAAATATTCGATACCAGTAATTGTCCTGGTGATAGGTGCCCTCGGAGGTGCGAAACTATCACTGTTTCGTAACCTTAAAGCCATACCCGCGTGCCAAAAATATGCTACGGCACTTGCGAGATGGATGCGGAAAGCTGTCATCCTTGGGTCGCTTCGTGTCCTCGAAACACGCAAGGGTTTCGCCGGCCTGTCGTTGTGATTTCGGCGTTGCCCACACATCTCACGGTTATGAGACGTGGCCATGATTGGGATTTACCGCGGTCCTACTGGGAGCCGGTGTCATTTTTAGATGGCAGTTGCTCTCAGTGGAACCCTGCGGTGGTTGTTAACCTTATTTTTCAATTATATATATAAATATATACGTTTTTGGTTTCGTGCCTAGAGGTAGGCCGGGAATTGGCAGATAAGAACTTATGAACTCCTATCTAGTAGAACGCTGCTAAAGGCTAGTAACCTTCTCAGCATAAAACATCGAGCATTTGCCACTCTTCATGGTTTCCATTTCTTGTCCTCCCCCTCCCCCACCTCCAGTAACAGAAGTTTGGTGGAACTGACGTTACAACTAGACTCTCCACCATACGACGAATCACTACTTAATTTGCACATGATTTCGACTCGCAAAAGAAATTTCGTGCATAAAGGTGGTAGTTAGGGGAAAAATGTCAACAATGAATAATAAAAACAATAAAATAGCCTCGGAATGGATTCAAACTTTGATTGACGAAGTGCATACACACGGTAAATGAAAAAGTCGAGTTTCAGGCAGTGAATGCAGATTGGGTGTTTGGAATTCTAGAGGGGTGCATGATCTTAAGGTAAGAGAATTACGAGAAGCTATGTACGTAAGAAAGCTAGATATTTTATGTGAACCTGAGCCAAAGAAAAAGGGAGGTGAAAGTAGAAACATAGAAAATGGGATGTTGAAAGTTGGTTTTGAAATATGGTCAGGAGTAGCTAGTGAATCACATGGTAGGTAAGGAGTCGGTATAATTATAAATGAAAAAGCAAGACCGCATCTCAAATATCATTATTATGTATCTCCCAGATTGTTGTGGGCTAGAATGAAGGTAGGAATCAGAAGATTATTTATTATATTGTGCTAAGCCCCAGTTGACCGTGATTCGAGAGAAGTCAAAGACTCCTTCTGGGGCACTTTAAATGATACAATAAGTACTTGCGATCATGGCGAAAAAATCATTCTACTAGGAGTTATGAACGGATGGGTCAGCGTCCAACGTTAGGGTACAGACACAAAAAGGGTGCAGGTACTTTTGGGGATCCAAGAAAAAATTATAACGGGGAAAGGTTAGTTAGCTCATGCTAGGAAAAGGGCTTATTTATTACAAATACTTGGGTTCGGCATAAAATGATCCCCACGTAAACGTGGCGTGAAGGAAATAGCCGCAGTATAATTGACTTCGTTATCGCGGATGAAAGACTAAGGGAATTAAAAGACACTACAGTCATGAGAGGCTCTGATTGCAACACTGACCATTACCTTCTAGTCTCCAAAATAAACTTAGGGCGGGGATGGAGAAGAAATAGAACCAAACAAACGAAACAAACGTAAATAAAAATTGAAAATTCACAGAAACCGGAAGTGCGAATAGACTTTCAGAATAAATCAAACGAACGCATAGATAGGGCAACTTGAAAAGCACTTATGAGAAATAAAGATATAGAGGGCGCGTGGATCATGTTTCGGGATATCATTGTGAAAACTCTGACTGAAGTATGTGGTACGGCGGTTGTAGGAAGGACACACAAATTGGAAAGTTGAACGACTAGTCAAGGAAAGTAAAGATAAAATCAGAACAGAAGAAGAGAAGAAAATAAAAACGACTTTGAAGGAACCATGAAACTATTATTTAAAGAGATGAAGGGAAGTAAAATTACAGAGTTTGTCAGCATGAGGAACAGCGAAGGTGAAATAATATATGATACAGATGGGATAGTAGACGCTTTAAAATACTCTTTTAAAGAATTATTAGGAGGTGAAGATATAGGGCAACGGATCTGCAACATAGAACATAATGAATTGGAAAACCCAATTGAAAAAGTCTGTGTCACTGGGGTTAGAGATATAAATAAGAACTTATAAAACGGTAAGGCTGCTCATGTAAACAGTTTTAGCACTAAAATGCCTAAAGACTGTGGCAAACGCATACCTCACAGATTGTACGAATTGATGAGTTTATGTATCGAGACGGGAGAAGTCCCAGACGATTGGAGAAAAGCGATTATCGTATCAATATACAAAATAAAGGGAGATAAAAGCAACTGAAATAACTACAAAGGTACCTTATTAAGTACCGCAAGTAAAATATACTCAAAAATACTTATTCGTATGGTCATGAATATTACAGAAGTGAAGATATGAGAAGTCCAAAGTCGGTTTATGCCAGGAGCATTATGTACAAATCAAATACTTAGCCTAAGTCAGATCACAGAAAAAAGCTTGGAAATAGGAAAGAAAGTTTTTTGAGCATTTGTTGACCTGGAAAAAGCATTTGACAAGGTTAATAGAAGTAAACTTTGGGATGTCCTTAAGAGGTATGGAATCAATGGATGTCTCCTACAAGCAATAAAAACAATATATACAGTTAGTCGAGCGAGTGTAAGGGTTAATGTGAACTTGAGTGACTGGTTCGATATTACGCAAGGCGTGGAACAAGGGGGCAGATAAAACGATTGTTATGGCAGAATCAATCGAGGACTTGTAAAGAACGTTGAATTAACTTGATACAAGCATGAAGAATATGAGCCTCAAATCAAACGTGAATAAAACAAAAATTATGGTGTTAGAAGGAAAAGGTGAGAAAACAATGTGCAGCGTTGTCCTAAATGATGAGAAAATCGAACAAGTTGATTATAACGTGTTTCTGGGTAGCCTATTTAATAGTGACAGAAAGATAGATGGGGAGTTCGATGGCGCATAAACGAGGGTAAGAAA
The DNA here is from genome assembly GCA_011634705.1 of Andricus grossulariae. Classification (NCBI taxonomy): domain Eukaryota; kingdom Metazoa; phylum Arthropoda; class Insecta; order Hymenoptera; family Cynipidae; genus Andricus; species Andricus grossulariae. Next base: position 423,088 of record JAABKJ010026545.1, on the reverse strand, counting down.
GTAATCGGTAGAGCAGGGTCCATTCTCAGAAATAAAAACATATTAAAAAAAGCTAAGATGGCCATACATAATTCTATATTTGTACCGACTGTATTATACGGTAGCCAGACATGCATTTGTCAAGAAAAGCACAAGAGTAAAATTAATGCGATTGGCATGAAACCTCTGCGCATAATATGCGGGAAAACACTGATGGACAAAGTCGGAAACGAGGTAATCTTTGAATAATGTAGTACAGGAGAGACACTAGTTGAAATAGGGAAAGAAATCAGTTAAAATAGATCGGACATGTTGGAAGAATGAAAGATGAACGATTGACCAAACAAGTGTATAAAGGTAAAGTAAATGGCCGAATGCCCCGAGGCAGACCGCCGAAAGAATGTTTAGAATATGTGAATGAGTCATTAAACCGAAGAGACATAAGAAGCCATAGAAACACGAGAGTTCGCATGAAAGAATGCATACACGTGAAGGAAGCTAGAGTTCTATGTCTGGACAGAAAAGAGTGGCGAAAAATTGTTTGTAAACAGAGTGACAATAGAGTGAATGACACTTGAAAGAAAGACCTGTGATACTAACTTTACTTGGGATGATCGCTAGAGAGATCGATCAGAAACCTGGGTCGAAGCAGTGTTGCGGAACGAACGTATCATTTAAATAAATAACACAATGATTCAAGATCAATCTATAAAATCTATACCCCCTTCCTCAAATTACTCCTTTTCTCACCGAGCAAGTCACGCCTACCCCGTACTCCAGGGTATTACGTATATGTTGCCTAAAAAACCAGACGCTCAAAAACCATCTAATTTTCGACCGATAGCCTGTTTTCCAACAATATATAAATGCCTTAAAGCTATCATAGCAGATAAGGTATATTCTCACTGCGACGAGAATGACATAATTACAGAAGAACAAAAAGGATGTTGTAAAAACTCGCGAGGCAGTGAAGATCTAGTCACCGTAGACGCTGTTGCCATGGCACAAGCTCGTAAACATCAAAGAAACTTGCACATGACATAGACTGACTACAAGCAAGCGTCTCCTTTTGTACCACATAACTATTTGCTTGAAGTCTTGAAAATATACAAAATTTGCCCACGCATCATTGACTTCCTGAGTCATGCGATGATGCTTTGGCGTACAAGAATCAAGTATTTTGATCATGGACAATCAAGGATAACTAGATCAATACGCATAACGATGCATATATTTTAAGGAGCCTCCTTCAGTTAATTATGGTTCTGTTTGGCGTTGAACCCACTGAGCAAAACACTTAATAGCATGTCTCATTAGTTCCGAATACATGATAACGAGGATGGTCATCAAGTGACCCACCCATCTTCTATACATGGATGACCTGAAGCTATACAATAGTTCAGACCAGAAACTGCATTAAGTGATCGATGTCACAAAACAGTTTTCCAATGATATCCACATGGAGTTCGGACTAGATGAATGCAGAACAGTGCATTTAACCAGAGGAGAATTAGGGAGCGCAGAGCTAGAGAACGATTTCGAGAATGACAATTAGGAAATGGCTGAGTGGGAGTCATATAAATACCTGGGTATTCGCGAATCTAAGGGTATTCAACATACGATAGTTAAGAAGAACCTAACGACTGTCTTCACTACAAGACACAGATTGGTTCTGAAGAGTTCTCTTAAGTCGGCAAACGAGATCAGGGCAATCGACACCTATGCCATTCCTGTCATCACGTACTCCTTTGGGCTCATCAAATGGTCGAACACCGACCTCGAACGATTAAGCAGAATCATCCGTGTAGAAATGTTTCCTTTATTGTCAAAAAATACTTTACGAATGATACCGTCACGAAGCGTATACAATCCGGCAATCCATCCATCGGCGCTTACTGCTAGAGGAAATTCTGACTCTCGGTTTAAAATATTATAAATTGGTTGCCGTACTTCTGCTATTTCGCAATAAAGAACAATGTTTTTAGGAATGAGGAACATCGTCCAATATAAAGGAGACGGCGTATGTCCGTGAAATCCGTCAGTTGTGGGTCCAAATCTGGCATTAATTATTTCAGTGAGCTCATATTGTTTGCGACCAGGTAGACCACAAGTGATGACTTCAGGTTGTCGAGGCATAGTAGGAGAACGTGAACGGACCCTGGGCCGCGAACAAGCTGTGCCTGCTTCTGTAAAAGGAAAAAGAAATGATTGGGTTTTAATACCTAAAATATATTTCAATTGGAAGTATGTAGATGTGCGAGATCTGTCCGGAAATTATTTGACCTTGTAATCTAACTTTGTACCTACTTGTGGTTTTATCCAAAAAAATTATCTACCATTAAAGGGGTCTTCTGTGAACCCCCCACTAACTGACACAAATCAGCGAATCTTTTTAGTTCAACTTGATTCTCTTGTTTGAAGATTCATCATTTTAGTTGAAAATGTAAATAATATTTTGGGAATGCACTTCTTTTTTTTTGAGGATTCATCATTCCAGTTAAAAAATCATCTCTTAGATTGAAACCTTAATGATTTTGTCAGTAATTTGTTTGTTTAATTCTCAACATAATATCCTTTTAGCTCGATACATTTAGTCCAGCGTTTTTCCAATCCTTTTATTCCTTCCAAACAATAGGTTTTCTCAAGGCCCTCAAAATAGGCGTTTGTTTCGGGGATGACCTCTTCATTCGACCCAAATCTCTTACCGGCCGGCCATTTCTTCAGGTTTGGAAACAGGAAATAGTCGCACGGGGCTAAATCTGGAGAATATACTGGATGAGGTAGCAATTCGTAGTCCAATTCATGGATTTTTGCCATCGTGACTAAACACGTGTGCACCCTTGGAAAATAAAACTGATGTCCTGATGAAACAGCACTTTTTTCTTCGACAAATACGGTCGTTTTTGTCTCAAATCAATATCGAATCTGTCCAAAAGCTCTGACTAATATTGGCCGTCGATCGTTTTACCCTTCTGAAGGTAATCGATGTGAATGATACCGTGTGCATCCCAAAAAACTGTGGCCACGACCTTGTTGGCCGACAGACCCACCTTGGCCTTCTTTGGTACATGTTCACCCGGAAAAACCCACTTTTTTTATTGTTCCTTGGTCTCTGGTGTATTGTGGTGGATCTATATTTTGTCCATGGTTAGGAAACGACGCAAAAACTCGTTCGGATTTTGGCTGAACATCGCCAAACACTCCTTTGAAGTGGGCACACGGTTGCGCTTATGGTCAAATGTGAGCAATCGCGGCACCCATCTCACGGATAGCTTTTTCATGTCCAAATATTCATGTAAAATGTGATGTACTCGCTCAGTTGATTGCCTACAGCCTCAGTCAACTCACGCACTTTCATTTTCTTATCGTCCAATATCATTCCATGGACTTTATCGGCGATTTCTGGCGTGATGACCTCTTTTGGGCGACCTGAACGTGCAGCGTCACTTGTGCTGCTATGAGCACAACGGAACTCAGCAAACCACTTCTCAGCCATTCAAATTGATAGTGCAGATATATAAATGACCCAGTTTGCTCAAAATTTAACAGTAGTCTATTCATAGATGGCGCTGACGGGATCAGTGGTAAATTTAAAGTTGATGCGCAAAAAAATTTAAAAAGTCACTGACTTATCAAACAGCCCTCGTATCTATTTTAGTTGAAAATTCAACTTTTTTGATGAAAAAACTAATCGTCATAGTAAAAATGTAATATTTTTGAATTGAAAGTGCAACTGTTTAATTAAAAATTATCGGCTTTGGTAAAGAATTCAACTATGTTGTTGGGAAATTCGCTCCAAAATTTAACTACTCCATTTTTGGTAGAAGAATTATTATTTTGAGTTGAAATTTAAACGCAAATCTCTCAAGTGGAAAATAAAAAAACAAGCTAAATTCGCTACTTTCTTAAACAGCATTTTTTGAAGTTCCTAATTTAAAAATAAACTGTAAATTATAAAAAAATGCATAAATTCACCAATAGAATGAAGGTTGACCATCAGGGTGGAGACCAGAATAAAAGCGATCTCCATTTTGTCCAATATGAGGGACAACTAATTACTGTATCAATAATAAATTTATTTGAGAGCAAGGCTTAAGAATTTTGTTATGATACGTTGTACCACAGATACACGTATATAATCGTTATCTCTTAACTGATAGGCATCATGATTGTTCTTCCGAGATATGCGTATCTCGTGAGTCAGTCTCAAGAAAAAAAATATTCACCGAATTCATTAGAATTGATGTTACAATTCATACATGTAATTTTTTTGCGTTATATGGGATGCTGGCTTTGACACAGAAAAACAGATGAACAGAAAAAAATGATAAATTTTCAATAAAATTTTTTTTTCTTTAATTACAAATAAATTCTAGTTGATAATTAAAAAAATTTTTCAATTTTAAAATAAATCATAACGAATTTTTCACTGAGTTGTACAAATTTTAACCTTTCAGTTGATTTTTTAACCAAAACATATGAATTCTCAAAGAAAAATGAAATAGTTGACATTTCAAACAAAAAACACTTCAATATTCATGAAAAAAACAATTAAATTTAAGCATAAAAGACGAATTTTCAACAAAATAATTTAATTTTAAAGTCGGGGGAAGAAAATTCTGCAAAACATTTTACATTTCAACCCAAAAATATGAATTTTAACGAAAAAGTCCATTTTCAACCAAATAATTGATTTGTAAGCAAAAAAAAAAAAAAAATTGGAAAAAACCACTTGAATTTTCAAACAAGAAATATTTTGGAGTAGAGAAAGAAAGAAATTTAACCAAGTTGTTGAATTTTCATTCAAAACAAAAAGTTTTTCAAGACAGTTGAATTTTCAGCAGAAAAACATGAATTTTTGACAGAAAAGTTGATTATCAACCAAATGATTGTATTTTCAAGCAAAGAGATGAATTTCATAGTATGTAAAATTATAAATGAACCATGATCTTTAGAGAAAAAAGTAGAGTTTCATGTTAAAAATGAATTTTGTATAAAATAGGCTGAAAGAAAACCGAAATCTTAGGCTTTTTTTTCTGTACGTCTTTTTTTTTCAATTCTATATTTCTTATGTGAAGTTTGTCATTTGTATCGAAATCATTAATATTATATTTGTTCGAAAATTATATTACTTGGGTGAAAATTAAACAATTTTGTTAAAAATTCAGTCTTTTTTGTAAAAGATTCAACAATTTGGTAAAAACTTCATTTATTTTATTAAAAAATAACTCTTATTTTGAAAATTCATATTTCCGGGTTTGAAATTCAACTGGTTTGTAGAAAATTCGTCGTTTTGCAATAAAAACTCAACACTTTGGTTGAAATGTTGTTTATTTGATAAATAAAAAATCTTTCTTGGTTAAAAACTCAACACTTTTGTTGAGAATTAGTTTTTTGGTTTGAAAAAGAACTCACCTTTTTTGGTAGAGAATAAAATTTTTTCTGGTTAAAAATGCAAATGTTTCGTTGCAAGTTAATTTATTTTGAGGTTGAAATATGACGGCATGCCTGCTAGTCACGCTTCGTATCACGCCGAATAATTTCGCTAATATAATATTTTTTTGACTAAAGCTAGATCTGATTTTTGGCATGCAAGGTGCGGGTGTTTCGATATCGCGGGTGCTTCGTTGGTGCAATTGGATTTCATTTGTTTTGGTGTGAAAACAGTGTTTGAAGTGATTTTCCGTACTATCTGTCCAATAAACATCAGTCGCTCACGTGTAATCAGCTGACTACACACCACTGTATTGTGAGATGATAGAACCCGGGATGGCAGCTTTGCACGTTGAACGGTTTGAAGCTCTCCTGACGTCGGCAACTAAGGCCGATATAAACATGCTGAAGGGTTCGGTGGATCAGATTAAAAATGATCTTTTGATCCTGAAAGGAGAGGCTGAGGCCTTAAAGATCCGGAACAAGAAGCTTGAGAAGAGAAATACCGTGCTGGAAGATGATGTTAATTTACTTACGAATGAAGTTCTTCACCTCCGGAGAGATGCATGTGCAAAAAATGTAATAATGCACAAGCTCAAGGACACTGAAACTATTAACAAAGACTTTATGTGGTCCGTTCGCGAGGTACTTTCAAAGGTCAAGGTGGAGTCGGTTGTGGTGGAATCAGCCACCCGTTTAGGAAGGAATCTAGGCTCTAGACCGGTCCTCATCAAGCTAGGCTCGCCATCGCATAGGTCTCGTGTTTTTGAAAGGGCTAAAGATTTTTCGATTATGGGTTTTTCGGTGAAATGCGACAGGTCAAAGATGAAGAGACAATTGAGAAACCGTCTATGGGAAACGAAGAGGAAACTGTCGGAACATGGGTACGATGTCTCAATCAGCGGGAACGATTTAATTTACAATGGAAAACTCCTATCCAAGGACGACATTTACTCGATGGGCACAGGCTCTCCTCCTAGTTCGACGGAGATATTTCTCGTCGCAAGGAACACCGTCAGGAGACAAAGAGGAAGACCCCCGAAACGAGAAGGGTCTGGGTCTGATTCAGCAAGGAGAGCGAATGACACTATTGTAGGGGAGGCAAACATTCGGATTTTCTTCTGGAACTCTCGTCGGTTCGCTAACCTGGGAGATATTTCGACGGCTATCATGGACAGCGATATTCTTTGCGTATGTGAAACGTGGCTACTGGCGGCTGCTGTGGCTCTCCACTCCTGGGTTCCTCATCATGAATGCTTCTCGGCGAGTGAAACAAAAGTGAGTGAATTTGGTAGAGCAAGTGGTGGCTTAGTCATATTCGTAAACCCAAAATGGTATGCTTGCGAAGCCCTGGATATATCCCCTGAGTGGATCTTCATAAAGTGCGCCTTGTTTTTATCACGATTTATAGTCGGCTCGAAATATGTCAAGCCGGGGCTAGACAGAGAGTCACTTTGCGAAAGTTTGGAATCAGTACTTGCGCCGCTTGAGGAATTATATCCTTCTATTCAAGTAATTCTGGGTGGGGATTTTAACGTACGTACTGGTAATCTAAACCTGGTATCTTATGAAGCCTTTCTGGAGGGGGTAAATGCATTTGCGGAAAGACTCGTATTAGATAGTGACGTTTGTAGAAGGGTTCTTTCTTTGGTTGAATGCTTGAAAGTGCATGACTTTCCTTTCCTCAACGGCAGATTCGGTGGTGATTGGCCGGCAAGCTTCACTCGCCTGTCTTGCGGGAGTGGGAGTACTATCGATCTCGCGGCTTGCACTCTTACTACAATTGATGTAATTGAAGATTTCAAAGTTATTTCTATTGTTACTCGCTCCGATCATCTACCGATCTACGTAAAAATGTCAAATGTACGAATGGGTGAAAGGGAGGGGGTTGTCGTTGAAGCGAGGAATACGTGTACGAGTGCGAAACTGATATGGAAAGAGACTAAGAAGGAGGTATTTCTTAATAGTCTGTCGCTCTCTGTCCCACACTCTTGGAATACGGTGTCGGTGAATACAATGAATGAGAACTTTATATACTCTATTGAGGAAGCGGCGTCGGAAGCGGGTATGATTGCTAAGCCTTCTTCGTCTTTTGTGGGGAAGAAACCGTGGTATGACTGGGCCTGTCTTAGCAGTAGAAAAAAGGTAGAAAAAAGCCTAAAGATTTGCAAAGTGTCTTGGTTCGCACGAGAGGACATCCTTGAATATAATTCCGATAAAAGGGCGTACATATCTCTTATGAAGGCTAGCAAGGCAAACTGCGAGAAGGCTTTCCAGAATGCTCTTGAAGCAGCCAGACGTTCTGCAGAATTCTGGACGGCAGTCAACTTTTTTAAGATTAGGCCTGCGTATGAATGTTGTATCGACCTGCAAACGTGGCAAGACTTCGCAAACTCGTTATACCCTCCTAAACTTGTACTTAATCTTGCTTGGTCCGTAAACACACATCCTCTCCTGGATGGGTCGATTTCCTAAAACAAAATAATTGCTGCCAGACGAAAATGTAAACCAGGGAAAGCGCCAGGTGAAAATGGCATTTCTGCGGAATTTTATAAAGCGCTATCCGATTTAGGAGTGGATTATCTTGAATCCTTGTTCAGGAGGGTCTGGCAGAATGAGAAGGTCCCCTCAGATTGGGCAAATACTCTTACCTGCATGTTATTAAAAAAATGTGACAAAAAGGATCCAGGCTCATATAGTGACATTGCGTTAGTGAGCGCTATTGCTAAAATATTCACGCGGATCCTCCTGGACAGATTGGTGACGTAGATTAATGAATGTCAGTGTTTGCCAGAATTTCAAGCGGGTTTTAGGGCGGCCAGAGGTTGTATGGACCATGTCTTTGTTTTGAGTTTCATCGTACAGGTCTATCTTTCCACTCCTGGTCGTAAGGTTTTTGCCTGTTTTATTGATTTCAAGAGAGCCTTCCCCTCAGTCAACCATGATCTGCTCTGGCGAAAATTATTGAGCCTAGATGTCAGCACAAAATTTACTACGGTAATGAAAAGTCTCTATGATACAGCTAGGATGTCCATTCGCTCTCCAGAGGGCACCACGTCACCAGTTGACGTGAAATGTGGAGTCCTTCAGGGTGTGCTTCTTAGCCCAATTTTCTTCATCTTAACAATCGGGGATTTGGAAAGTTTTTTGCTGAGTCGTGGCCTTAGGGGAATTTCAATTGATCACCTGATCGAGGTGATCCTTTTGGCACATGCTGATTATATAGTTGTACTTGCTGACATTAGGATTGATCTTCAGAGAAAAATTAATGCTATTGCTGAATATTGTAGGTTGAATTATCTGAAAGTCAATACATCCAAAACCAAGACCATGGTTTTCCATAGGGCAGACCTCCGTTGATACCAAATTTTACGATTGAGGGCACTCAACTGGAGATGATCCGGGAATATTCCTACCTGGGCAAGCTTTTTGGAAGCTCGGGTACCTTTTCTTTGGCGTGTGCCAAAAGGGTTACTGCCGCTAAGATAGCCGTGGGTTCATCTTTGAAAGTCCTTCGAGCCTCGAAGTCGGTATCTTGGCGCTCTAAACTAATTTTATTTCAGAGCCTTATATCAAGCGCCCTTTCTACGCTATAGGGATCTGAAGCTTGAGGTATTGTGAGAAGGTAGAGGTAATCCACGCTACTTTCTTCAAGAGAGTTCTGGGCCTGTTTTCACACACTGCAGGTTACGCGTTGAGACTAGAACTAGACCGTGTTCCATTAGCATACAACATATTAAAGATGGCCCTAAATTGGCTGGAGAATATTTTGGGTACGAATGAAGAGAGGCTTCCTAAAGTTTGTTTATATTGTTCACAGGTCCTTGCGGACTCAGGTAGGGTAGTTCCCAAGTTTAATTGGGTCCTAAAGCTAAAACATCTCATCACGTTGTGTGGAATGGAAGCCTTATGGACCGACTCGAACTTGGTAAGTTCACAGAACAATAAGGATTTAATCCTCGCGCAATTCGAGGCCTATCTTCGAGATTGGACCTGTACTGGCTGAGTCAGACATCCTCTCTTCAGGTGTTACCTCACCTATGGATTACTTCCATGGGACAGCAGTACCTTTATGGCGGAATACCATTTAGATACATTAGACTTCTTGCCCAGGTGCGTCTTATGGGTGACGTGAGGGGTAGATTCTCATTGGGGGATCTTTCTTTTGGGTACACTATGGGGCAACTCTGCACAATCTGCATCCTGCGGGTGGAAGAGAATTCGTTTTATTTGTTGGCAGAATGCCATATGTACAGGGATGTCAGAAAGGATTGTTTCGAGTCCGCGGTTGGTCTTACAGCCTCTGTTCCGTTCTGGATCGCGCTCTTTATACAACGCATTCTCTATTGCTGACGGTACGATATTTTTTCTTCAAAATATTATCTCAGGGGTTTTCGAGGGTGTCCTTTCTATTGCCGGTGTCAGTTTTTTGTTATAATCCCTAGAAGATCCAATATGCCGGCCACAATTTAGGGCTTTAAAAAAGAACAAAGGATCTCTAGGGATCTCCAAAGGATATCTGGGGGTTATAACAAAAAACTGACACCGGCAATAGAAAGGGCATCCTCGAAAACCCTTATGACTACGAAAGATGTACAGTATTAAAAGTTTAGAGTAAAAAAGTAGGTATTGGCATTATATTGGTTGATATTTATATAAACTAGTAATGCTATTTACTCTACTGTTTTTATTTTACATTTTCAACCTCTCAAAATATTTTTATTTTTTCAGAATTCTCATTTTCTTCTTATTAATCTCGCATCTAAGTGAGTTCGGCTTCGTCATAGCCTACAAGAAGTATCATGATTTCACCCTTGACTTTCGCTTTTTTTCTCAGAGGAAATCGTGCTAATTCGAGCGCTACACTATGCGCAAAAATTCCATCTACCGAAGACGCGGTCGTGGTGTTATAAACTGATTCCATCGGTTTAGTCAGTGTTTTTAATACTTTAAAAATGGCATATTCTACATTGTCGCGGCTACTTTTTCTCCTGTAAGAAGGTCTTGATTCAGTTCCTTCAACTTTACTCGAACCGGACCCGGCATTGCATTGATCCATGGAGTTACTCCAAGCCGAGGTTACACTGCTCGTATTTGCTAGTATTGAAGCACTGTTATCAGAATCCAAAGATACAGCTGCTGTATCTTCTGGGATCGTAGCATTCTCAGGAGGATCTGTTCCCTCCATCATCGCGAGGAAATCCTCTTCGGATATTTCCCTATCCTCTCCCGCTCTCGTCGAGTACAAAGCATGTGCCTCATTGTATTGGTAATTTCCAAATGACCTGAAATGACACACACCAAAATTAGATCTTCAACAAGTACAAGAAACTAGGCGTATTTTATTTGATGTTGGCTAACACCAAACAAAGTTTCTTCCCAATATTCTTATCAAAATATATCGTCTTGTGGATTCTGATAGTAATACGAAATTAAATTTTTTGTTCGGTGCTATGTTTCATGAAATACGAATGCAATAAGGCATCGGTGCTTAGTGTTTATTATGAATTTTGGAATTTAATTTTTTTGTATTATACTGAATTAAAAAAAATTGTAGTCTTTCGCTAAGGATATTTGGATCAAACTCGTTCGGTTGTTAGCATGCATGAAATACATATAATTTCCGAATTACTATCTAAAAAACGTAACACTCGCGACAACTATCATAGCCAAGGAAAATAAAACAGCTTTTATGTAGCCCCCAAGCACATATTTAAAAATATAACATTTTTCACTCCACTCCAGTTGACGATAGATATTAAATTTGATTCATTTATGATTTCGCCCCCCCCCCTCCATAAATAAAAATAACTCTATTTACGTAGAATTCTTAATTGGTATACCGTCTGTGATGCTGTACGCTGTCGAGAAATTCTGTGGCTAGCAGAAAGGCAACTTGGGTATCTGATAGAAATCACTTTCCACTTCCGCTTTTCCCTGCTGCAAGCTTCTTATAACGAACCCGACGATCTTTGAATGATTTGCACCTCATCTTCAGGTCCTTAACTACATAGAGGAAAACATGAATTTAATAGTTAATTATTACGATCATGTAAAAGAATTCGGAAAAACAATTACCGAAAGGAAGATTTGTAAATGCAGATGTATGTTTTGCAGCGCGAAAGGAGCTCAAGAAGGGGTAAATAGGGTATTTTATTCACTGAAAAGGGGACAAAGAAGGAAAAGATTAAACATTTATTTTTACAAGTCGAAAGAAAGCAAAGCAAAATATAAATAAGAAAAATATTGCAGGGCATGTCACAAAACTTTTGAAGGTTTCAAAGGATTTTAAACGATTGAATTCTAGGGATATTTAGAGATTGGAACGACTTTGTGAAAGCTTTCAATTGCAAAATATTTCTCGGGATATAACAAATGGGCTTAAGGTTTCAAGTGGCTTTCTGAAGATTTAATGTCAAAAAATGTTTTGACTTATTTAAAAATTAAAATGTGCGCTAATTTTAATTTGAAATTTCCGTAATAAATTTTCTTAACAGAGAATTTCGCAAACCAGAGGTCCGAATCAATTTTTCACCAAAAAAAGATAACTTTTAAAGAAATTGGTAAAATATTTTAAAAAACTATTAAATGTTCCAACCTATTAGTAGAATTTTTACCTACAAAGAGAAGAATTCTAAGCCAGAAATATAATAGTAGCATTTTTAATAAAAAAGATAAAATATAACAAAACTTTCAACCGAAAATAATCGAATTTTCTTATTACTGGCTTCTATTAATTCAGTTGGAATTGAGGTGAAAAAAACGAAAAGCTGGGGAAAAGGGGAAGTTGCTGGAAAACAGGTGATAGCAAATTCGACATGAATAATTTCATATGAAACATCTGCTGAAGAACAATTCAATTTGGATATGTATTTTATAATTTTTTCGTATATAGTTACAACATTCTTGTTCATTTCTTTACTTCTGTGGATTCTGAAATGTAGTAACACCAAGAAGAAGAATATTTGGCATAAATCAGCAGATATTTACCATCAGTCACATGAAGATTCTATTATTATAAAATGTATTTCTAAATTCCTGGCGTGGACTTGAAATTTTGCGTTGGAAATAATTGTGATACAATATTAACTGTTTTTACAACGAATTCGACCGAAAAGTTACTAATAGATGACACCCTCTTACCATATTCTGTTATCCGATTTATCCGATAGTTATTCGATTTTCGGAAAAAATTAATGACGAAATTTTGTCAAAATAGCCAGTAGTTGTTGACCTGTTTCAATTTTTTCAAAAATCGAAATAGCTTTACTACTTTTGTCTTATTCTTCGTTTTTCTCATTGGTTTCAAAAGAGCAGTTTAAAATATCTGAGAAACTGCAAAAATGGCGCCATTTTTAAAGTCAAAAATGAAAAAAAAGACTCATTGTACCACTTTTCATTTATTCTTCCTCTTTCTCGTCGGTGTTGATAGAGTAAAGAAACTTGATAAATTGGAAAAAGAAAAGCCTCAATGTGTTGAAAATTGCAAAATGCCACGGTTTTAGAAGAATTTTTTTTTCATTCATTTAACCTTTAAGATATTTAAATATTCGTAAAAAAAGTTAAAATATTGCTATGTTAACTTCAGACAAAACTTGTCTTATTTTCAGCATGATTTGAAATGGATTCGGTCCATATCAAATCTTGAGATAATTTTTTTTATATTTGATTAAGTTGAAAGAATGGATTTCATGTTTGCTAATACCAGTGCATTTGTGTCAGTCCCTGGTAATTGTTGCCCAATTCCATTATGAAAACAGCCAGTGCACCAAGACAAACAGCTGATGAATTTAGTTTTCATTTGTTTAGACTTGATAAATTTAGTTTAATAACTTTCTAAGCTTATAAATTTCTAAAATGTGGTTATAAAATTACTAAACGTTGACAATCCCTATGAAACTATTTTCATCCAGTTATTTCTTTATAGGAAATTTAATACATTTTTAAGCTTCTGCGCTTTGCTGAAAGACATTTCTGGATAGTTGCTTTAGAAATTGTAGGCATTTGTGAATAAATCTAAATATTTTATATAAAACGGCATTTTTGGAGAGAGAAAAAAATGTAATTTTGGTTTTTGAATAAAGAAATACTAATTAATTTTTTTCAAAAACCAAACCAAAAGAGGTTTTATATAGAGCTCCAATGATTTCACGGGATGTTCAGAGATTTAATGGGAAGTTTACATCAAATTTCAAATCATTATCCACCCGCCTAAATTAATTTACTGAAGTAATTAATACAAGTACACAAGTAACTACTTCGCTAGAAGGCAATATTTGTTTCTATACAGTATATGGGATAAACTTCCGAAAAGCGCTTACCTCTGATTAATTTGGAACTCCGAATACCTACGTATTTTGACGCGCTGATCACGAATATGGCAGTGAAAATACCCGCAAATTTGATTTTCAAGGTCAACCCCCCCCCCAATTTGTAGATCTTTTAAAAATACATATTTTTTGTTTGATATGTTTTTACACTACGACTGATAGTTTTCGAGAAAATAAACGATAAATATGAAAAATCACAGGAATAGATTAAAATGTTTAGCGGTGCGACTTAAATTGTATGAAAATTTCCTGGAAGGCTGGGTGGACATTAAATATTAAAAATCAGAAGAATACTGCACAATAAAAAATTTCTGGAAGGTTGTGTAAGAGCGCGTCGAGTGGATGGGAGAAGCAAAACTATCGAGAGCGGACATTGGTGGACAGGAGACAACCAATACAATCTTCTGTTTATTTTGAAGTTTCACTCCTCCCACCCATTCTCCGAATATCCGCGCGCGACTTTTGCACAATTCATTTTGATCTTGCACCTCGTCTAGTACCCAAATAGATCTTACTTATTACTATTCCACTCATTCCTCACCATTCGTTCAAAACCTTCAGTCGCTCGCAGAGTTCATTCCGTCTTTCCACTCAAAACAAACTCACTCATTGTGTTCACTAGTCGATCAGTACTATCAGTACTGATCATTTGTTTATTTTGCTCTTGCCTTAAGAACCAGACTATGCACAATGGATAGAACTTACAATATCTTTACTCTCAGTGCAATTTTGTGGAGAGTTTGTTAGTCAGAAAAAAGGCAAATATAGTCACAAGGCTACGGTCGCAGAAAATACTGGTTTGAAAGATGTCATACTTCGGCAGCAACATGTGTGCTTCTGACATACTGTTTTCCGCAGATATGACATTTGATCAAACAATCCGCGAAAGTAGTCTAGTTGAAAACCAGCAGGTATCCACGGAAAAAGTTTCCGATCGCTTCTATTTTTGTCGGGAGGTATGTATGGTTGCCTTCGATACAAAATTTGGTAACGAGAGGAAAATAAGTGGTGTCGGCGAAATTGTTGAAATTGACGAATGCAAGATAGGTCGCTGGAACTATGAGCGTGGACGCGTAGTTGAAGGGTTATGGATCTTGGGAATGATTTAGAGGGTGTAACAAGGTGACAAGCACCCCACAAATGTACGACCCTGTGGGCCTAGGACCAGGAGTGGGGAGAGTATCACTTCCTGGTTCTGATACCCAAATCCTGACCGTGGAGAGTCAGTCTTGTGCTCCCTGCACTATCGTCTTGTGCTACCTATTTAGTAGACGATTACCTTTTAAAAACCGCCCCGTTTCACCTCATCACACCCGTCGGTGATCCGACTACACGTTCGCGCCCCTTGAAACATTCGGAAGCATCTTTCGACCAACCTGACGCTACCTGACGAATCGTCAACCTGCTCTCGGGCTTCATCACGCCGTCGAGCTTTAACATCGCTTGTGGGCCAGTAGGACCCACCAACCACTTGTAAGTTTGGTTAAATAAACCATTTTTACCTCCAACTCAATCTCGATTATTGACTTCACCCGCTTTCTCGACGATCCAACTCTTTACCTATCCCTTAATTTGCGAGATCCCTCACAAGGGCATGCTCATTCTTATAGATTAGAAACCTGTCCTGACAGCAAAAGAGACAAAGATACTTTGATGTCTTTAATCAAAAAGCATGTAGCCCCATGGACAGAAATCCATACGGACTGTTGGAAGGGCTACATAAATCTGAAGGAACATGGGTATGAGCATCTCGCTGTGAATCATTCGGAAGAATTTGTGGACCAATCTACAGGCGCGCAAACACAAAATATTGAATCTTCCTGGCGCTGGATGCGCAGATCTTTATCTCGAGGGGGTGTCCAGAAACACAATTTGGCAGATTATCTCTGCGAATTTCTATTGCACCGGAGAGTAAAAAAATTAGGAATCGATCCGTTCACACAATTTATTGCAGATATTAAAATTTGCCACCCGGGCAAACAGTAGTAACCTTTTCTCAAAAAAAAATATTTAAAAAATGTAAAAAAGAAAATACAAAACGTACAAAAACTTTAAGAAGTTATAAAATACAAAAAACACAAAAAAATATATAATGCACTATAAAGACCAAACTCCAGTCTTCTCGCAGCGAAGTGCGTAATTAGGCATTAATGATAAAACAATTGGGATAATGGCAAAAGATATGTTTTCACGAAACATAAGGTGACTCCCACGTCACGTTGGAAAGCGGGTCATATGTGACCTAAGTTATTTCTGTTCTAGTTTGACTGACTGGAACCCCAGTCAGCAAAAAATTTGACGACGTCTTTACGAACAACCTTACGAGATCTTTACGATGACTTTAAGACGTCCTATGTCCATGTCGTTAAGATGTCTTTAAGATGTCCGAAAGACATCGTTGGATCGTACGACATATTTACGATATCGTAAATACATCTTAACGACATGGACATAGGATGTCGTAAAGTTGTCGTAAAGATGTCGTAACGATATCGCAAGGAAGTCGCCAAATTTAGTGCCTACTGGGACATTGAACAGAACCAAGATTGCGAACATCAAATTTGAAGCACACATTTGCAACGCCGTCTAGTGGATCAGTTATCACGTAAATAAAACAGATAGCCTATGCTAAGTTGTACTCATTCAAAAATTTTTAAATAGATTATATTGAATGATAAAAAGACAAATTTTCAACATAACCTTAGAAACTGTCACATCTAATGTACTGCTGCCATGTACTTCCCGCGTAGTATAGAAGATTCGCTCATACTTTGTAAAATTGTATACAATTTTACCTTTTGTCAGAGTGAAATAAAATAAAGATGATGTTCCGGGTGCAAAATTGGGCAAGTGTGAAATAGACAAACTGCTAAACTTGCAAATAGGTTTGCAGGTTAAGCTTCTCGTATTGTTAAATTTTAATTATATTATTGTGATTGCAATAAATATTGAAGATAAAACAGAGGATTTAAGTATTGTAATTGTTTTAAAATAAAATTAGTGGTGGTTTGGGAAGAAAATGGTAAAAAATTATTATTGTATAGTGTGTTGTTCCAAGTCCGAAATTTTCGGAAAATGACAAATCTGTTATAAAAGAATATATAATTTGGAAGCATATTTTTAAATTTTGGAATTTAAGTCAAAAATATGAATTAAATTAAAGTAGAGGTTGACAATATGCAAAAATCCTGCAAATAAACAAAGTTTGTAATACATTAAAAACGAGGATCATAGTTCAGTTTCAAGGAGGCAAAATTGTGAGGTAATATTCTTGAACAGTTGCCTAATACTAAATCACCAGATTTTCCAACAGTGGAATCATTTTTCTGGGAAAGAAATTTCACAACTCTACTCCTACGACTCTATTTACGAATATTTGATTGAAACCCGTATTTTGCAAGGGCAGGAAAGCTTTCGGCAGGCACAAAATCCGCCGATACAGAAAATTTAGAGATTATTGATTATAGGACAGGGAAACCCTTAGGACAAGGTCGAATATATTTTGAAAGTGGTTATGTCACTGATATGCAAGATTCAAAGACTGTGAGGGAAAACAGCATTGTGTACGTTCAGCGGTTTTAGCATCATATAAAAAATATGATGCTTCTGTCATGATTCGTAAAGACTCTGGAAAGGTTTTAGATACAAAATGTCACTGTAAACTGTCAGCTTTGAGACGCTGCTCTCACGTCTCAGCAGTATTATATGTAATTTTGAACTTTCAAATAAAGTTAGAAACAGAAAATCTTTCTAGTACTAGTATTTGGCTGCAAGGTTAGGTGAAGTTAGTCGCATAAGGAAATTGTTTGCTGCAAAAGGATTCCTGTTGAGACAAATGAAAATCCTCTCAACCTTAACTTTAAGATAAATGGTAGTCTATGACGTAATAAAAATTTGACCTTGTAATGTTAATTTTGTCCGCCTTCTTATTTTTAAACTAAAAGGAAATCATTTCTTTGACTTAATATTTTTCACTTTTAATGCGAAGAAATATTTACTTATATTAAAGAAATATCATCGAAAAAATAATTTTCTTGAATGGATGCGTTAATCTTTTGCATCTAAACAATATTAACTTTACTGAAGTAAACAATTCCTTGGTGCAAAGAAAAAAAAAGAAACTCATTTCCTTGAATCAAGTAAATTTTTTTTTCTCAGTAGTTTCTATGTGACTAATGTCACATTTGTGAGGAAAATGACATTTTCACATGAATCAATTTGCGAAAGAAAACTGCATCTATCTATGCAAACGAGAATTCGGGCAAACAAATAGGGTTGATTGAATAACAAGTTTTTTATAGCTGAAATTTGTAATTCGCTGCAGGATTAAACCGTGAGTCACTGAAAAGTTCTATTTGACCTCTAACACCAGGTATGACAATACAACTCAGAAAGACCGCATTTCGACTCGCGGTCTTTTTAACTTGTAAAAGCGTCGAGGCTCCGTCTTCAATACAAGAAGGTCTAATGCTATTTTACAGGTAATCGACTTGCGGCTTTTTTCTCCTGTTTTTTACCTCTATGAAAAACCGCATGTCGATTTTGTTATAGCAAATAACAAAAAATGTACAATTTTCTTACAATATAAGAAAAATATTCATCAATTTGTATGAATGATGTTGAAACATTTATATAATATTTTTTCATAATACTTTTTTGAGAAAAAATCTTTCTCGTTGATTTTCTCCGTTTGGAGCTGAACAGACATAAGTGTCTTTTTAACTTGTACGACAGACACCCCCTTTCGTTTTCCAGGTCACCCAAAAGAATGAAAAAAAAATGACAAAACATCATTACAAGAAATTTGAGTTGCCACGAGTCCCCCTTCATCCGCCACGCCCCCCTTGAGAAAAAATTTCAGAATTAATATGGAAATGCTAAGACCAAACCTTATTTAGAAATAAATATGAAGTTGATACATTATAATGAGATTACAGTCTAACAAATTCCGGTGATAATATATAATTTAAATTAGGTCAATTTGATTGGCAGCTTTTTTTAAAAATATCTTTTTTAATATACGTTATTTAAGGCTTAAATTTCACTGATTATTAAGGATTTCAATATGAAATTAAAAAAAATTTGATTTAATTTTCGCAAATATTGATATTAGGTTTTAAAATTAGGGAGCGTCCATACATATAAAGTAACGCAGGTTTCCAGAAATCTGACAAATTTATAAACAATTAAAAAACTCTGTTTGCTCGACATGTAACTTAAATTTTACATGTAAAATCACTGTTTATGATTATAATTAAAGTTCCCTGTTAATCATGCAATTAGAAAAAAAAAACCTGATGTAATATAATAAATATTGTACTCCGTCGGTAAATAATTGTGCACTTTGCAGTTTGTGCTAATGGTAACTACTTAAGTAGATATTTCAAAGGTAAATCTTTTCTGAACTTTCTAACTTTCATCAGTTACCGACGCGCAACGTGCCAAGAGGGCGCAATTATCAGTAAAGTCGTAGGAAATAAATAGTAGACAGTAGAATAGAGATGTGGTAGTCATGGTTAAAATATTAATTAAATAACGTGAATATCTGACTCCAAATATACTACCATAACTACTATCAGAAGGGTGAATACATTTACCACAGTATTTAAACTCAACTATTAGACTTTTATTCAGTTAAGAGAACATTGCACGTTCTGTCAGACGTGCGATCGACGCGACGCGTCGGCCGGACCAGAGTCAGAGTCTCAGAGACAGATCTCTGGCCGGACGATAAGTGCTTGAGGGAAGTGGGCCGACGCGGGAACTAGAAGTGAATAATTACAAAGTGACTGGTAAGGTAGATGGTCCTATGGTACTGTATACAGAACGCTTGGTAAGGCAGATTTCTGAAATGCCATAGTGATCAGTACTGAGCGCTTCTAGGGGCAGCACAGTAGGGGTGATATTGTAGGAATCAATAGTGTTTCCAACTCGAATGCTTTTATGAATAAGCATTTATAGAGCATTTAAGAGAATTTTAATAATTTATACTCAAAGAAACAAAATATTTTTTATAAATTCGCTCTAGCGTAAATGTAAATTGTGATTGTAAATTATAAACTCTTTTATGCGAAAAGTATGATTTCATGTCAAAAGTATGACATTGTGTCATTTTCGCAAGAAATTGAAATTAAAAATTAAAAAAAAAGTCGAATACGCCAGGAATACTCTAAGGTAAAAAAAAAGAATGTGCAAGAACGTCTCAAATGGTCCTTATTCAATTGATTAAATTGAATAATGTAATAAATAATAATAATCGACAGGTGTTCGCAGCTAATATATATTCTGTTCGCATATTAATATATTCTGTTAACAGCATGAAGTTGGTTCGCAAAGATATGAGTTTGCTTTTTATTCCTGTTGTTTAAGTTGGTTCGTTTCATTAATTGTAGTTTCGAAACACATAAGTGTAAAATGAAATCGTATTCAATTGATAATATATATGAAATTTTTTAGGATGAATTTTAAATCTTCAAAATTGTACAACAAAATGAAATTGGTAATTGGTAAATAATATTTTCGCAATAAAGAAGAAGCCTTTAACCTTTTTAACTTCTGAATTCTGATGTTAGTCTCAGTGTTCAATTATCTCAAGCATTCAATTACCTCAAACTGGAATCGTTTAAAATCAAACAACTTTAAATTGAAAGCATTCACAAAAGAATAATTTTATATCGAAACATTGAAAATGGTTTTGGTTTCATTTTTATATCTTTTAAAACTGCATCGTTTAAAAATAATTGTATTTTATAGCCGAAAAATCATTAAAATTAATGTTTAGTTAAATAATTAATATTAATCTGTAATGCCCACAATTTCATAGATTTTAATTTACATTAAGATAATATTGTAAGCTTTCAATATTTGGAACTAAAAGCCTGAATAAATAAATTTGCCTATGTTGATTTTTTTGATAAAAAATTGACCTCTAAACGCAAAAATCGCAGAAAATAATTTTCAAATTGATTTTTTGTTGAATTTGAAATGGTGAAAAATGGCACAATACAAATTTATAATCCTTAAAACCTAAAATTCAAATCTTTCAAAACGTAAGAAGTAAAAATTGAAACAATCCGAAAAAGTACTAATAACTGAATATTTTTAAAGTACCTTTCAAAATTTCCAAGGCCCTTTCTACTACTTGGTTGAAAATTGAACTACTTTGTTGAAAATTAATTTTTTTAACTATTCCATTTTTGGTTAATTTTTTTTTAGTTGACAATCCAACTGTTTTGTGGAAAATTATCTATTTCGTTGAAAATTCGGCTTTTTTGGTATAAAATTAATCTTTTTGGTTGAAAGTTCAACAGTTAAATCTTTCAGAGACGAGTTTGCCACAAAATTCAACAGTTGAATTATCATTAGACGAATTTTCTACAAAATTAAACAGTTGAACTTTTAACTATACTATGCACTTAAAAGTAAAAATTATTCTATTTTACAAAGTAAAAGTCGACCATTTTTAGAATTCAGAACTTTCAGAATTGAAAATTATTGGATTTGAATTGCTGAAAAAATGGTACAATATCACATGTGGGGGGAAAAATTGCCGTAAAAAGAAAACCATGCAAGATATAGGTATACAAAATCGAATTATTTTAAATTTAATAATGTTCCAAAGTGAACATTTCAAATTCATTGCCACTCAATTTCTTTTTAAGCGATTAAAATGTACAATTTAAACTTGCAATCATAGTAATATTTTTTTCTATTTGTATCTTATTAATTGAAAATGTAATGTTTCCAGCGCACTGTAGTGCTCGTATAATATTACAAGTCCTATAATATAATTAATATCTACAGAAAGTCAAGATGACAATTTTGAAAATAATAAATAGGTAATCAATAAGTGTATTCGACAGTTATATTTTTATGTCCTACTGTTTTTGTATACAGGGTGCTCCACCTCATACACAACCCCTTGTACTTGCGATAGTGCACGAAAAAGTAAAGACAGTGTCCAGCGTGTGGGAAAAGCGCGAATTGTACGGAATTTTATTTATGCGGGAAATGTACGGCATTTTTTATTTTTAAGCGGAAATTTTGTATGTACCTTAATGATTTAATTATGTAGATAGAAGTTTTTGTCTATTTGTTAATTTACAAATATTGCGCGCCATTAAACTACGTATATAATTTCTCAAGTGTACCCACTTCGAAAATGAAAGTTGTCCGATCGGGCTAAAAATTGGCCCAATTGTAGTCCTATTAGATAGCACTCCTCACATCAAAAATTAATAATTTTGATAATTATTTATCAAAGTGGAGGGGGTACAATTTTTGGGTTTTTAAGCAAAGCCTTACTTTCAAACATTTTTAACTTTTTTCCTATTGCTTTAAACAAATTTTCAGTATAAATGTTTTTGATAGATTATTTCACAACATCTTCGGTGGTCGTAACGGTTCATTCATGGTAATATGAGAAAGCCCAAAAAACGTAAAAAATGTTTAATAAACCATTTTTATATATTTCAAGTCGTTTCCATACAATCAAGAATATTTCCTTTTCTAAAAATTCCTTAATCAATGGTAATTAAATCGTGATACTTAGAAGTATAATGAAATATTTTTGCTTAAGATAGCACTGAACGCACGCGCGGTTTACGTCCCTGGATGTTCACAATATTAACAACAAACTACTCGTATTTGGAAATGCATTTTGGAATGAAATTTCTTCAAATTCTTTGGATTTTTAAAAAATAACTTGAAACCTTTATAATCGTTTAAAATCTATCGAATCCCGTTATATCTCCTGAAATAACACTTAATTGATTACTTAAATACACTGTAAAAAAAGTCGTTGAAAATTGCAAGTTAGTTTGCAAACGTTTAAATATGATTCATGCGTTAATTCTACAAGTTTATTGTCAACTTGCAGCGATTAACAGTGCAATTTAACAATATTTGTATCAATTTTACCGTAACAGTGCAATATTACCACAGGAATCAGTGAACAAGAAAATACCAGTGATTAACGTGGTAAATTTCAACAATATTATAACCAATATTATCATGCACTTTTACCTAGTTTCTTTAAAATAACAAAATGCACTAGTAGATGAGCTAGGCCGGTTCCAACTCAAGATTCCTACTTTACCGACATCGAGAAGATTCTAGCTGTAGTGGTTCGTATCCATGCTAAATTTTTCTAGAAAAGTGGTTCATGTCCGTGCTAAGCTTCTGGAACATTTTCGATCGGTCCTGATGACGTCATCATGCATTCCTACCTTACCGACATTCTTGATTCGTATTAGTGCGTGCCTGTGTGAGGTAAGCCTGTGTCCATGTGTCCGTGTGAAGTTGATATCGAGACCGTTCTAGAACGTTCCTGGATGACGTCACAGAGTAATATCGCGCAATTGTGCCAACCAAATGCATGTAACAACAGGTTCAAGGTTATTTCTTATCTCAAAAATTTTTTCGTGTCAATACTTTCAAGGTTATATTTTGCTTTGTCCTGGCAATTTCTACTGCGTCATATAGTTATTTCGAGGATGATTTATTGCTTCCTTACAGATAAAATATTTATTTAATGCGCAAAAAGATGCAGGTGTACAGTTGAAATTTAACACGGAGGGCTATGTATGACATTCGGTTTGTCTAGCTAAAGTTGATTTATTGTTTCCTTATAGCTAACATATTTAACTTAAAATTCCTCTTCTTATTTAATGCGTAAATAATTCGTGAAAAATATTCTTCTAGAACATTCCTGATGACGGCATCAAATTAAACTGCACAATTTTTTTGGTAAACAAGTTCAAGGTTATTTTCATGACGGATTACATTTTGCGTTGTAAAAATTATATCCCCAACGTGTCGATTATAACGTAGAATCTTTCAGAACTCAAGGATAAAGAGGAAGGTAAAAAAAATTTTAATTAGAAAATATTTTCAGCCAATCGAATAATAGAGGTAAGACAGTATCTAAAGGAATAAAGCATTTCTTATGGTAGGTTATGTGCTGAGGATTCTTATCGCTTAATCCTCGTGTCGAGTAGCGAGCGAGTGAGGACTCGAGATAAAATCCAGACATGTTTAAAGTTTTTGATTTTAGAAAACATTTGATGCACTGACCGTCTAAGTCTGCATACATTTCATTAGAATCTGCTTTCGCTCTCTAGAAATCATTTCTTTTTACTGGTCGCATAGATTCGCTTTCTTAATCGAACAACAACGTTTGAAAATCATTCTTTTGCCATATACTAGGTCCGTCAACCTCTCGACGGGTCATATGAAATAAGATACTGCAAACAATTTCGAGACTCGAAAGAGAGATAATACAGTGTACATTTTATTCCACGCTTTCTTACACGTACTTTTACTTATATATATTAAGGGTGCACTGCCTTACTCTTGGTCACATGCCTCTTTTATTCACAGATATATGCTCGTTTTTCATCGACTATGTAGGAAGGTCAATTTGGCCTATTACACGTTAAAGATTTAAAATAAAATTTTTAAAAATATAAAATTAATATAATAGAATATTTCGAATTTTTCAATCATCCACTGAAGCTACTGTATAATATAGTTTATAGAAATCGAGGACGATTTATGGCTTTCTAGTTGAATAATTTGATTAAGCGGTCGAACATTTTTTCTATAATGTTGAATCTTCTAGAACTCTGAAACAAAGAGGTAGACATATCACTATCAGATACCATAAACACCTACCTTACCGATATTCTACAGCTATAATGCTTAGTTTCTAGAATATTCCTAATGAAGTAATCAAATTCTACTGCGCAATTTTTTGGTAAAAAATTTCAATTTCATTTTTTATGACGCATAACATTTTGCGATGCGAAAAAAATATCCTAAACGTGCCGATTATAATGCAGAATCTTCCAGAACTTTGTTGCATCATATGATGCAATATCTAACAATATTGCATAAAAGACTCCCAGAAATTTGGTAGAGGGCTATGTATGACATCCTGTTTTGTCTGTGTAAAAATTTGATTTATTGCTTCCTTATGGATAAGTCTTCAACTAAAATCCCAGTGTTTATTTATTTAATACGCATTTAACTCGCGAAAAACATTCTGCAGTCTAGGAAAATCTGGAACTTTAGGATAAAGTGGCAGATATATTATTAAAGAACATTCTACAGTTAAAGTGTTTTATATCCGTGATAAGTTTTTAAAATATTTCGATGACGTCATCCTGAATTTCTACCTTACCAACATTGATACAAGAGGCGTACTGGACCAGGGGGATTGCACCACTTTTACAAGAGGGCCACTAAGCCAAATCTATGTATTTAGATGTGGGATACTGGACTACTAATACAGGAGGGCTACTGAACCACTTTTACAAGAGGAAGATGAATCTCTACTTCGCCGACATCAAAACCATTCCACAGCTATCACAAGAATAATATGGCGCAATTGTCAGAGCCAAATTTGTCCAAGCAACTTTTCTACACGTTTCTAGAAAAAGTTTCAAAAACATTCTACATGTAGTTTGATTATAATAATCTGAGGATATATAATAATGCATAATTATTTAACATGTCTTCGGTTTATTGGGAGAGCTTGCTCAATTGACTCTACTGAAAGCCAGTTGAATTACAGTATTTATTAAAATAACAGTGGTTTGTTCGATAATGGCTCTCAGTCAAAATTGTATGATCAATGAGAAAATATTCATATCTGAAAATTTTGAGCATATAAAAGGGAGATTAATAGCAGAGATAGTAATACGTATATGTATAGTGGAGAATTCTGTTTTATGACTGCAAATGCATATATTGCTTTCCGCGAATGAAAAAGGAGAAGGCACTCATTAAAAAAATATTTTACTCTTATTTTATCACACGTAAAAAAATAAAAATGATGAATATACCATAGAATAGTATGAATCCAGCCAAAGCAAAGAAGCATCAAATATTTAAATTATATTGTTTCAGTCATAAATATGAGTACTTACTTCACATAATTTTGAATTACAATTCGGTTCCCATTTAACGCGTCTACGATTTATAATCCATATTGACAGTCTTGCTCTTTGTCCTACTGGAAAAGGATAAAGTTTAAATCCATATTCTCTTCGGTTTTTAAAAGACGCAGCACTACAGCAGACCATTTTTATTAGATTCTAAACTTAAGTTTAACTAAAAGACAGGACATGCTTATCGTATTGTTCCCCGCAAACTGTCCAGGAACCAATATGGCGGTTGCATATTCCCGTCTAATATAGTACCCTAGCACTGTCACACTTTAAAAATTCTGGTTTTAGTACAATTATGGCTATTTTAAATAACTTTTAGGCTTTTTTATATACTTTTAAAAAACGTTGACAATAATAAACACAACAATATGTTATGTTTACTGTTCACCCTTGCAATATTTAGCGGCCATATTGATTCGCCTATAAACTACTGGACAACAGTGGTGCTAATGGACCGCGACTTTTTCAATTGCGCAGGCGTCGCGCAATGATGGAGTGAGGAAGAAAACTGATGTTCTCTTCGTCACTACTTCTTTACGCGACGCCTGCGCAGTCGAAAAAGTCGCGATCTGTTAGCACCACTGCTGGTCAAACGCGCTACTCAGACTGAATTACTTCCGGCGATCCGTCAACCCAATCAGATTTTCCCGCAAAAATTCAAAAAATAGACTTTTTGAACATTAAAAAAATATATATTTAAATTTATTTAAAAAACTTTCCTTTCGAAATTACGTTCATTTCTTAGTGTTTTTGTAATTGAATTGTGAAAAAAAAAAAATTTTAAATGTATAACAACCCCATTTAATAAATATATTTTATATATTTATTTCACTACCTTTGAAAAATTTGGAACGGTATGATAAGGTGGAAATAACACCGCCATGAGACGCGAAAATTAAACCCTCCATGCCCGATTTGGATCCGGGTGATTTTAGGAAATCAAAACATCAGCTCAAGCGACACCGGCTAATAATTTCAGTTCTTTAAAATAGGCCGTGCATACTCTTGTCGATGAGCTGTTGGAGGAAGGTGTTCTCCTGTGCTTTCTTCACCCGGGCTTTCAGGAGTTTGTACTCAAGAATCTGTGATCATCTTGACGGCGTGAGATATAAATTCGCGAACCGGACTACTTAAGGTGCAAGCTTAAGGTGCATAATCTTTCTCGTAGGAATGTCGAGGGATCTGAGTTCGTCCTTCGTTCATGGAACCACTCCAAATGAATAGAGTAGCACTGGGACGGCAAGCATGTTTGTTGCAGATATTTTATTCCCCGCCGACATGACAGCTAGGAACACCAAATTTCTCAGAGAAGACATTTGTACCTGTATCGGAGATACCTTTATAGATTGTGATGTGGTATCTGATCATGCAAAAAATATTAACCTCTCTCATTTGCACCACTCAGATCGTTCCTGAACTGGAAATCAAACCTACTGGCTGCCTACGAACAGCTAGGTTCTATTCCCGATTCTCTCTCTTTCTAATAAATCAGAATAGTCATACCATAGATTTCTTATTATCTAAAATAATTACTACATTTATCACTCTTTTTCTTTCGCTTTATTATTTTTCATGATTTCTAAGGAGCCGGAGGGCTCGTACTCAACATTTAATAGAAACCTGCATGTCAGTTCACGCAATCAAGGCAAAGACGGCTAAATTGAGGCGAGTCAACCCAGAACCCACGACGCGGAACGAATCCAGAGCAAGAAGACCCTGGCTACACGTATGGATGTCAGTCCCACATGCTCTACATAGCCAGGGAGACGACGTTGAGGTTCCCGAGTCGCCGAAGCATTGTAAACAAACCGACACGCGCTTATTGGCAGCCATGTTGTGCGAGAAAGGGCGTGCAATGCTTGCGCCATCTCGCGGTCTATAATGTTACCGACATCTAGAATCGCTCACCCGGTCATCTTCACAAGACATCACGTCAGCTTTTGAGTCCATGAAGACGGAAACAACCATTTCGCTTCTTTCTGAGTTCATTTTCGATGCTAAGTGTTTATCTAAAAATGTTGAGTGAGTTCAGTCTACAATTATTTTCAGCTCTGTAGTAAAATTTAGGCTCAGTGTAGATTAAACTTAACAATTAACCACTCGGCCATTCAAGATGGCCGTCGATTCTTTTGCGATAGTAACTTTTCACAACTTGCCATCTGGGCATTGCTTCATTTAAAATGCGAGTTCTTTAGAACTGTCTCATGATATTATGAAATGTTAATTAATTTTGAGATTGAGATAATTCAAAATGTGCTTAGGGATCACGCTAGGCTGTTTTAGGTATGGAAATTAATTTCTTTAGATTTTGATTTTAAACAAATACAAATTTAAGATTAAAAAATTCTTGCATGTATATATCAGCAATTTGGAAATGTCAAATGATCTGTTTTTGTGGTTAGTTTCAAGCAGAGGCAAGAAAAATGGCTGAATTCTCGTCGTCATGTGATCAGCAGTGAACGGACCTAGCTGTTACGCATCCGGTTTTCTCCAAGTACGCATGCTCAATAAAGCACATCTTTTTTAGATGATCAAAATGCACGTGCATAACGAAGCACATTCTTACAGATCAAAGTGGGCGTGCGCAACGACGCAGACTTTTCAAAAAAATTGTCCATCGCTGGGCATGCGTGCATACGTCGGTTTATACTCGTGCTACAAAAGCCATTTTCAACACGTCTTACAGGCATCGAAAATCTACTTTTTTTACGCAGGTGTGGTCAAAATTATTTACCACGCCTAAAATAAGTTCCTTTATTACCTCTGTACTTTTAGCGTGACATAACTTACTTAAAATTGTCACAAGCTTATGAATTGCAGTCTTAACCCGAACTATAAACATTGTTTAAATCTTATGTCTAATCGCCGATTATTTATTATAAATTAATTATTATTAATTTATTGTTTATAAATAATTGCTTTATTTCTTTTATTCAATTATTACCTTAAGTCAGATATAATGTATCATTCAATCAATATACAAAAAAATACAAAGATCGATTACTCTAAATTTAAATAAAATGTTGAAAGGCGTTCCTTTTTTCACAGAGAATTTTATTAATTATCTCATTTAAAAATAACCGTCTTGTCTTAGTGATGTACAAAAATGTCTAGATGTGATTAGTCAATTGGGTTGGTACGTTAGAATTCTGGTTTGCAAATGGTAAAACAGAATCTTCTGGCAGAACTGATCAGAATGACTAAAACGAGAATCTTAGAACAAAATTGTATTCCGAATATCTTCTTAAAGTTTTTTAATAAATGTTATTGTTATCAAAACTATTGTTATCAAAATCAACTTTTTTCGAAAAGCGTCCCACACGCCTGTTTCTTCTTGTTTATGGTCCTTAACTATTCACAGGATATCAGAAATATGTGACCGTCCGCGAAGAAAGGGACCTAACGTCGAAAAAATCTATTTTTAGTTTTTTATACCAATCGATAGTTTTTTATTTGCTCTTTTATAATAAAACATATTATACCTATGTCTGAAAAATTCGAATTATTATTAAGCCGTAAATATATAAATATATGCGATTAGAACCTTCGATTAGAGTTGGTTCAGCAGCACCGTGACGCGGTAAATTTATAAAGCCTATATCTAACAGGTGCTACGCATGATATCAAGGGAATTACTAAGGCTTATTTTAATAATTTGAATGAAATGAATTACCATTTGCAACTTATTGCGTGCTCCAAAAGCTAATTCACTGCGATCGGATTCTCCGGACCACTCTGGAACAATTAAATGTTGTCCAGCTTTGTGATTTGGTTTTTGTCCGCATAAAAAGAAGCTCAGTTTATCAGTTACTTCATACATGTATTCGATAAGTCGATCGGACAATTCCAAATGGCCTGCCATTCTGAAAACAGAAACACTTTCTCATATTATGTTTCCTATGAACGCATTACATATGCAATTATAACATACAGGATGTACTGGTTGATAAGAGGGAAATGATTGTGATAAACATGTGGCTTATTTTTGTTACATGAGGACTACAAATAGCACAACATGGATGCTCAGTAAGAAGGTGTGAATTAAGATGAATTAAAACGAGTTAAAATATGGTTATATTCACATAGCTTTGAATAAAAAACCATGTCATTTTCTGTCCTTTACGTTCAAATCCATTTTCATTTCAAACATTGCGCTTCATTTCAATTCTATTTAAACTCATTACGATTTCTGCAAAAAAGTGCAAACATTTTTATTTTTCTTTAAAGAGGATGAAAAATGAAGTCAAATTCATGCGGTTCAATGCCGTGAAGCTACCCTGAAAGTTGAAGCCAATTTTATTCCGTTCGATGGGTGCAGATAAGAAGCAACCCATTTCCACTAAATCTCGTCGAAAGTTGAAGTTAGTAGGCGTTTGGTGATAGAATATTCCGACAGGTAATGCAAAAAAACGAAAAAAAGCATATTATAATAATCGATTTTTATGCATTGTTTATGGATATTTTGCAGATTTGTCTTCAGATTTAATCAGACTATGCATCTGACCCATAGTTTATATTGAAAAAACCACAAACATGTTTTGCAACAGAGTTTCTTTCAACAAGATTGTAGCCGACATTTATTAAAATTTTCACATTTTGTGGTCTCATTCTCTTAAAAGAACAATGGAGAAAAAAAATTTGTATGAGACTTTTTTTCGTATCCCGGACAGTTTATTTAAAAAATAAAAAATTAATGTCAAAGAAAATAAATTTTTAAAAATAAACTGGGATTGAAAATATTAACCGATTTTTGCAATTTTTTTTTTATTTTCTTATAAAAATATACCGAAGGTAATGCAGCATATTAATATTCGATTAATAAATATTTCAAGAAATTTTTATTTTTCTCAACCGAATTCAATATTGTAGAAGATTAGTTCTCATGCCGGTCGAGCGGTCGGTTTCTTGCCACGCACAACTTTCCCATTGTTTGAGATTAGACCCAGCATAGAAAAATTAAAATTTTGTACAATATTATTAAATCCATTTTTAATAGACTGCATTAGCCTCATTTTATTATTACTAGAAAATCAAAAAAAGATTGAAAAAAATCGGTTAATATTTTCAATCTCAGTTGATCTTTAAAGATTGCCTTTTCTTTTAAATTAGCATTTTATTTTTTAAATAAACTATTCGGGATACGAAAAAAGTCTTGGACAAATTTTTCCCTCTATGGTTCCTTTAACAGAATGGGAAAACAAAATGCGAAAATTTTATTAAATGTCGGTTACAATCGGGTTCAAAAAAACTTTGTTGTAAAACTTGTTTGTCTTTTTTTATATATAAAATATGGGTCAGATGCCAAAATGTGCAAACGAAATTTAATACGTATTTGCATAATCTAATTAATTCTGAAGGCAAATCTGCAAAATATACATGAACAATGCATAAAAATCGATTATTATGCTTTTTTGTGCATTTTTTGTAAAAACTATCAGACAGACAACAAATTACATACGACAAAAATTGTTGATTTTCATAACACCTAATTGTTTTGAAAGCAATTTTGTTAAAATGTCGATAATTTTAGGAGATACAGCATAATTGATAAAAAATGTTTAATTACCAATATCTAGAGAACGACCGGGAATTCGCGAAAGCACCTCATATCACCCGATTCAGGAGCCCATTCCGCACAATATCCATTAAGAAAATTCCGGGGACCTTTCAGGTCATACCACCTCTCCCATGTGGCTCCCGGCCTATATTGGGAAATATTCTACTTGCGATCTTATGCTGATAATACGTAGAGTAAGTAATTGATTGGTTGAATGTAATTACACATAAAATCTAATTCATGAATTAATAAGGAAGACTTTTCGTGAGTTTTATGTGGGCTAAATAACATTTGACCAGGATTTTTTTTTTTTCATCAAATCGAATTTTCAGATTTTTCTCAGAAACCACGCTAGATACGAAAAATGTTTGCAAGTCTAAAAAAAGTTATATAATAAATACCTCTTGCTTTTTTGCGATACCTTGCATCATTAACGAAAAAAATTAAAAAATTAAACTTTTTTTTTACCGAAAAATTCTTACGTCTTAAAAAATGATTTAGCCCGCATAAAGCCAATAGGATGCCTTTCTTTCTATCAGCAGAAACTTTGAAAGAATATTGGAAAAAATAAAAAACGTGGCGTTTTCCAGAAAATATATGTGTTACATGTTTCACAATTTTAAGAAAAAAATAATAAAGATTTGCTGGAAAACCCAACCTTTTTTATTTTTCTCCATATTTTTTTAAGTTTCTGCTTATATAAGGAAGATATCCTATCAGCATTATGCGGGCTAAACCATTCTTGACGCCTGGAGACTTTTTTATCATAAAAATATAATTTTAGAAACTTTCTCGTAAACGATGCAAGATATCTCAAGAGAGCAAGAGAGGTATTTTTCGTAGGAATTTTTCAGACGTGCAAACTTTCATCTTAATACTTTTTCGTTTTTGTCGTTGTATGTGAGAAAAATTGGGAATTTCGATTTTATGAAATAAAATTCTTCTGGCCATAAAAGTTATTTAACCGACATAAAACTTACAGGATGTCTTCCGTATGAAAGTACAAATTCAACAAGAAATTTGTAAAAATATAGATTGTAGAGGTTTAAGGAAGTCGTTTTTTTCAAACAAAGCACAAAATTCTAACACGGAGAACGTCTTACGAAATTTTTGTTCACAAATAAAAAAATTACATGTCGCCTAATTTCTTCTAAAAAACAATATATTTTCTTCCCGAGAGATTCTGCGACTTCACGTTATAAACTGCCTGCTTTAAGATTGATTCGGTTAATTATATTTTTAATAATTATTTATTAGCATTTATTAGTTTTTGCGTAAATGAAAATCAGCTTTGTCGGGTACGAAATAACCCTCGTTATTGAAATCGTCTGGAAAAAGATCAGGCATGACATTTTCATGTAATTTAGGGCGCTGAGCACTAACCTGACATCAGTTTTCCCCAAAAACGTTCGGATTTTCCCCCAAAATGCAGAAAACTTCTTATAAAATCAGCTTTGTCGGGTATGAAATAACCCTCGTTATTGAAATCGTCTGGAATAAGATCAGGCATGATATTTTCATGTATTTTAGGGCGCTAAGCACGAAGCTGAAATCAGTTCCCCGTTAACGTCCGGATTTTCCCCTAGACGCGGAAAATTCCCTATAAGTCAGCTTCGTCGGGAATGAAATAACCCTCGTTATTGAAGTCGTCTGGGAAAAGATCACGCATTCTATTTTCATGTAATTTAGGGCGCTGAGCACTAATCTGCCATCAGTTTTCCCCGAAATGTCCGCATTTTTCCCTAGACGCGAAAATTCCATATAAAATCAGCTTTGTCGGGTACGAAATCACCCTCGTTATTGAAATCGTCTGGAAAAAGATCAGGCATGACATTTCCATGTAATTTAGGGCGCTGAGCACTAATCTGACATCAGTTTTCCCCGAAAACATCCGGATTTTTCCCTAGACGCGGAAAATTCCATATAAAATCAGCTTTGTCGGGTACGAAATCACCCTCGTTATTGAAATCGTCTGAGAAAAGATCAGGCATGACATTTTCATGTAATTTAGGGCGCTGAGCACTAGTCTGTCATCAGTTTTCCCCGAAAACGTCCAGATTTTCCCCTAGACGTGGAAAATTCCCTATAAAGTCAGCTTTGTCGGGTATGAAAGAACCCTCGTTATTGAAATCGTCTGGAATAAGATCAGGCATGATATTTTTATGCATTTTAGGACGCTGAGCACAAATCTGACATCAGTTTTTCCCGAAAACGTCCGGATTTTCCCCTAGACGAGTAACATTCCCTATAAAATCAGCTTTGTCGGGTACGAAATAACCCTCGTTATTGAAATCGTCTGGAAAAAGATCAGGCATGACATTTTCATAGCCGATGTCATTTTTTTAGATGACAGTTACTCCCAGTGGGACCCTGCGGTGGTTGTTAACCTTTAGTTTTTTATATTAGATGTATAACTTAAATTTTAGCGTGTCGCTTTGACCGGAATCAGTGATATTTGGATGGGGCCAAGTCTGGTGAATATGCCGCTTGTGGGAGAACTTTCCAGCCCAAGTTTAAAATGGTTTGCTGAGTCGTGCGAGCAACGTGAGGTTGGGCGTTGTCATGGAGCAGCCTATAACTTTTCGGTTTCCTTGCCCAGTGAATGATTTTGGAATATAAAGGGTTTACTCTATTATAAGGTTTTCGAAACAGGTCAATCAGTTACTGCAGAATGCTACAGCCTACAATCCAACAAATTGAACGATGTACTTGATGAGAAATGGCCATTTACTAGACAAGAAAGACGAAAAGTTATTCTGCTCCATGACAACGCTCCACCTCATGTTGCTCGCGTGACTCAGCAAACCATTTGAACTTGGGCTGGGAAGTTCTTCCGCACGCAGCATATACACCAGACTTAGCTTATCCGATAATCACTTGTTCCGGTCACTGCAATACGCTTTGGCAGATGGGCGATTCCAAACTCTGGACGATGTACACTTAGGTGGCCGCAAATTGAGCCTCGATGGCTCAGACGATAGCGTGTCAGGCTTCCGTGCTGGAGGACTGAGGTTCGATATCTGAGCCGGTACTAATGGAAATTTTTCTATGTACTCTCTCCGGGGCTTTGCTGCTTCAGAACCCACCTTATACTGTTTATCCCCTACGAAGAGGCTGGTTACGTACCAAGGTAGAGGCCTCATGTTGAGGGGACTAGCCTTGGGGGTCACCAGTCGATTCTGAGAAGACTCGAAAATGAGTCAACGATCTCATTGCGCTTGAGGCCTCCACGAGAGACTCACGCTCGGTGATCGCTGGTCAATTTTTCGAATAATGAACACACAAGCTCATACACCTGCACAATATACCAGGAGAGTGCTCAGAATATGTGCATATAACTGATTACCTCAGAGGGATCGCTCCGTCCACCCTAGCTTGGCCGTATTCATCTTCAGCGGTCTGCTAGGGAGGCTGCCGAATGGTAGAGTGGGCGAGGATCACTTTGCCTGTAACAAAGAAGAGCATCATTTACTGTGCAATTGGTACGCCTGGAACCTGAGATGTATATTTCCAGAACGTTGGAAACAACGAAATCCACCGAGATCTAAAATTATTCGGTGAAGGTGGCTGAATTCAGAGTATTGCCTTAAAAATAAACACGGGTGTGGCACAATAGGCTTTATAGCCTATTGTGCAAACTAAACTAAAGGAGGTGGCCGCACGTAATTGCTTTGAAGCTGTATCTACATGGGCGCACGCTTTCGATTCTTTCTATCTGGCGTTTTACTTAATAAAGAAAGAGAAGGATTCGACGTAGATACAGATTCGCAGTTCGGCCCTCATTGAGGGAACCGAGTAGGATGGGATAGGACCATGCAAGCTCGTAATTAATTGGGGAGCGTAACCTATCAGACCTCGTAGCGAGCGCCTTTTGACGACCATTAAAACGTTCCTTAAAACGGCCGTTCATTGCCAGCAGGCAGGGCGGGGGCAGGGAGCCACGCACCACTGAGAGCACCGATCACAAGGACAATTACTTTAACCGAATATTTTGGGTAGAGTCGTTGCAGCTCCCTTATAAGGTCTTGATACCTCTCCTTTTTTTCCTTCTCCTTGGTAGTGATGTCGTAGTTGACCACAGCTGAGAATTCGATCACGAATAAAGTTCGTTTCTCGAAGTGTTCGAGAATGATGTCAAGCCTCAAGTGTGCAATGGAGACTGTTGTCCGAAAGTCTAAGTTTTAGTTGCTTGGACAAGGAGACAAGTGAGGATGTTAAAATTCAGGCCAAGGGTCTCGGCCGCCTTCTCCGGCGCTTTGTAAAAGAACGCTCGTTTGCCCATCAAGTCGTGTTTCCTGACCATTTTTAGGAGAGGATCTCTGCTATTTTCAACTATGTAAGCTGTACTCAGCACGATTCAGTTATGAAGACTTTGGAGATTCAGAAGATCGTGTCCGCCTTGACGGCATAAGATGGATCGCAGATACCTTGTTCATTGCCAACAGATCTGAAGCCCAAATCCACACCAGATCCATTCTTTGAATAATGCCGTCGTTCAAGACAGCTGTACAGATCTTATAGAGCATGTTCAAACAACTTATATTGCGTCCTAACACCAGCCACTGCAGAATGGGCGTTTTCGATTTTAAATATGAGGTGAATATGCGGACAACATGTTGGTGTGTAGAAGAAAACATCTTTCACCAGAAGTTCTTGATACCAACTGGTCCTGCAGCGGAAAAGTTCTTCGTAACCCTAAGTGCCTCACCTCTTCAGCAGTGATTGACGGACATTCCTCCTCAAATGTTATGAAGTTATTGCCAAACTCCCTGAAGCGGATGATATTACTAGTATTTTCTTTCAACTTTAGTGTCTTCGGCATCTTGTATACCTCTTTCCAAAAAGTCTCTACCTCGTTGGGCTTGAGTGGATTTTTGACATGAACAGACAAAAATAATATAATGATAAATCCTTTCTTGCCCCCGCCCCTACCTGATGAGAAGAATAGGCGGTCTTAACAACTGTTTTAATGATCGTTTTAATGACCATTTTAACAGCCATTAAAACGGTTTATATTTGACGGCCGTTTCAGTGATCATCAAAACGGTCGTTGAAACGGCTGTTTATTTTCAATAGGGTTCGCGGGGACCTTGGGATAAAACTTTGAAAGCATAGACACAAGGCTGCAGTTCCCATCTTCGCTCCGTTAAGAACCCCCCAAGCGCGTGCTGATCTGGAGTGATATGGTCCAACTTTTTGACACCGTGAAAGAATCTTAGACATGAGTTCTGCATTTTCCGTATTCTTCTCTAATAGAAACATTGAGACAAGGCCCATAGTTTCTGCACTGCACATGCGTAGTTAAAAAGGGATAGTAGCATAACCTGTCACAGCAAAAGTTTTACCCTGATTGGGAGAAGGTAGCAGAATGGGAACAGCATCCCCTGTCAAGTGTATGCGGCTTTGATTTTTATAATCACATGCCTAATAAAACTTCAACTAACCGCAAGGTAAGGCGTCTATTATCCTGTCAATGCCAGGTACGCCATTCTTATCGCGCGCGGCTCTCTTCGCTCGCAAGTTTGAGCGCACCTAGGTAGGGCGCGCGTCTGTTGGATCTCGCGCTTCGCATTGGATAATATGTTTATCTCGCGCTTCTCGCTCGGTCTTTGTACTTCCTTCTTATTTGTGCAAGACCTTTTAAAATTAATGGTCAAAGCATCGACAAATGTCATTTGGTGATTGTAAATTTTCTTTTGTTACAGCTCCTTCAACTTTAACGAACACATTCTCATCACGTATCTCATGCTTCGCACTCGATGTAGTCCGAAGTGCGAACTTTTATACATTGAGTTTAACTATACTACATAAAAAAAAAATATATATATATATATGTATATACATACTTATTTATGTACCTCAGTCTGGGACTGCTTATTAAGATATTTCAAAATAAAGTACAAATTTTATTTTTCATGATTACTTTCATATTTGTACTTTATTTTGTATGAAATTTTTTCTCAGCTACCTTAAAAAATGTATAATTTCAAAAAATGTATCTTATTACCATACATAATATGCATTGATATTGAAACAAATGTATCTTTATTGTCTTATTTTTATAATTTTGAAAAGTGTGCATCCTATAAAAAAATAAAAAATTTTGTTAATTAACATTTAATTGCACCTTGTGTCGTTTCTCCAAAAAATTAATTTGTTTATTTTTATTGTTACTTTTCACGCCTTGAACAAAAAATACGCATTTTACCAAAAAATAATCAATAAAAAAGTTGTAGATCTTTTTTTGGTGCATAATTGTTGTCTATTTATCAAATCAATTTACCAAATGTTTATAAAAAAAGTGTATTTGTCGAAGTGTTAGCTTGTATGGTTTGTCCAAAAAAATTTATTTTTTGCTTTCAATGTTATTTTTGTGAATCAAACAAAAACTACGCGTCGGGTCAAAAAGTGATTCATAACAAAGTTTTATCTCTTTTTTTTTGGGTGAACAACTTTTGTCTATTAATTCTTTATCATACACTTTGTCGTTTTCCACAATTTTTCGTTTAATCATATTATTTACGATTAAAACAAAAGCTAACAACCCAATCGAAAAGTGCTTCATAAAAAATTTGTAGATCTTTTTTGGATGCACAATTTTTGTCTATCCATGTTTTTTCGTAGCTTATGTTGTTTGTCCACATATTTTTATTTTTTATTTTCAATTTTATTTTTTACGATTAAAACAAAAACCACGCGTTACATAAACATATGATTAATAACAAACTTATAGATGTTTTTAGGGTGAAGAACTTTTTGAAAATTTTTTGTTCGTATTTTGCGTATTTTCACCGTAAAAAGAAGTTTTTGATTTTTAATTATTGTTGTCCGAACAAAATTTGAATTTTCGATTTTCCAAGAAATTTTAGAAAGTTTTTGTGATAATCTTGTAGGGCTTCCAAAAAGAAATGTTTTTCGTATCTTGACTTTTTTCATATCGTGCGTTGTTTGGCTTAAAATTTTCATATTAGTTTTTTTTTTCAATTTAAAGAATGCTATAAATCTGATAATTTTCTTTGTATCGTCAGAGTCAGTGATTCAGTGAGTCAGTTTGTCATGCCTGAGAGCCTGTCTGGAGGCGTTCGCAATGTTGCAACCAATCTATCAGCAGTATG
Source organism: Andricus grossulariae (assembly GCA_011634705.1). Lineage (NCBI taxonomy): Eukaryota > Metazoa > Arthropoda > Insecta > Hymenoptera > Cynipidae > Andricus > Andricus grossulariae. The sequence continues at coordinate 384,723 of JAABKJ010026545.1, read as the reverse complement.
GTTCTCATGCCTGAGAGCCTGTCTCGAGACGTTTGCATTGTTAAGAACCATCGCACAGTCAGTAAGTCAGTTTTTCATGCATGGAAGCCCGTCTCGAGCCGTTCGCAATGTTGCAAGCAATCTATCAGCAGTATGGTTGTCATGCCTGATAGCGTATCTCGAAGCGTTCGCAATGTTCCAAACAATCCATCAGCAGTATGGTTGTCATGCCTGAGAGCCTGTCTCGAGAAGCTTGCAATGTTTGGAACAATCACACATTCAGTGAGTCAGTTCGTCATGCCTGAGATCCAGTCTCGAGGCGTTCGCAATGTTGCAATCAATCCATCAGCAGTTTGGTTGTCATGCCTGTGAGCGTGTCTCCAGACGTTTGCAGTTTTAAGAACAATTACACAGTCAGCGAGTCAGTTTGTCATGCCTGAGAGCCTGTCTGGAGGCGTTCGCAATGTCGCAACCAATCTATCAGCAGTATGGTTCTCATGCCTGAGAGACTGTATCGAGACGTTTGCATTGCTAAGAACCATCGCACAGTCAGTTAGTCAGTTTTTCATGCATGGAAGCCTGTCTCGAGCCGTTCGCAATGTTGCAAGCAATCTATCAGCAGAATGGTTGTCATGCCGGATAGCGTATCTCGAGCCGTTTGCAATATTGAAAACAATCACACAGTCAGTGAGCCTGTCTCGGAGCGTTCGCAATGTTCCAAACAATCCATCAGCAGTATGGTTGTCAAGCCTGAGAGCCTGTCTTGAGACGTCTGCAATGTTGAAAACAATCACACAGTCAGTGAGTCAGTTTGTCATGCCTGAGAGCCTGTCTCGAGGCGTTCGCAATGTTGCAAACAATCCATCAGTAGTATCGTTGTCACGCCTGAGAGACTGTCTCGAGGCGTTCGCAATGTTCCAAACAATCCATCAGCAGTATGGTTGTCATGCCTGAGAGCCTGTATCGAGACGTTTGCAATGTTCAAAACAATCACACAGTCAGTAAGTCAGTTTGCCATGCCTGAGAACCTGTCTCGAGGCGTTCGCCATGCTGCAAAAAATCCATCAATAATATGTCTGTCATGCTTGAGAGCCTGTCTCGAGGCGTTTGCAATATTGCAAACAATCACACAGTCAGTCAGTAAGTTTGTCATGCCTGAGAGCCTATCTCGAGGCGTTCGCAATGTTGCAAAAAATCCATCAGCAGTATGGTTGTCATGGCTGAGAGCCTGCCTCGAAGCGTTCGCAATGTTCCAAACAATCCATCAGCAGTATCGTTGTCATGCCTGAGAGCCTGTCTCGAGACGTTTACAATGTTGAGGACAATCACACAGTCAGTGCGTCAGTTTGTCGTGCCTGAGAGCCTGTCTCGAGGCTTTCGCAATGTTGCAAACAAATCATCATAAATATGTCTGTCTTGCCTGAGAGCCTGTCTTGAGGCGCTCGCAATGTTGAAAACAATCGCACAGTCAGTGAGTCAGTTTGTCATGCCTGTGAGCCTATCTCGAGGCGTTCGCAATGTTGCAAACAATCTATCAGCAGTATAGTTATCATGCATGAGAGCGTGTCTCGAGACGTTTGCAATGTTGAGACCAATCACACAGTCAGTGAGTCCGCTTGTCATGCCTGGATGCCTGTCTCGAACCGTTCGCAATGTTGCAAGCAAGCCATTAGCAGTATGGTTGTCATGCCTGAGAGCCTGTCTTCAGACGTTTGCAATGTTGAAAACAATCACACAGTCAGTCAGTCAGTTTGTCATGCCTGAGTGCCTGTCTCGAGATATTTGCAATGTTGAGAACAATTGCAAAGTCAGTGAGTCAGTTTGTCATGCCTCAAGGCCTGTCTCGCGGCGTTCGCAATGTAGCGAACAACCCATTAGCAGTATGGTTGTCATGCCTGAGAGCCCGCCTCGAGACGTTTGCAATGTTGAGAACAATCACACATTCAGTGAGTCAGTATGTCCTGCCTGAAAGGCTGTCGCGAGCCGTTCGCAATGTTGCAAACGATCTACCAGCAGTATGGTTGTCATGCCTGAGTGCGTGTCTTGAGACGTTCGCAATGTTGAGACCAGTTACACAGTCAGTGAGTCAGTTTTGTTCTGCCTGAGAGCCTGTCTCGAGGCGCTCGCAATGTTGCAAACAATCGACCAGCAGTATGTTTGTCATTCCTGAGAGCGTATCTTGAGACGTTCGCAATTTTGAGACCAGTCACACAGTGAGTGAGTCAGTTTTGTTATGTCTGAGAGCCTGTCTCGCGGCGCTCGGAATGTTGCAAAAAGTCCATCAGTTGTACGGTTTTCATGCCGCAGAGCCTGTCTCAAAGCGTTCGCAATATTCCAAACAATCCATCAGCAGTATAGTTGTCATGCGTGAGAGTCTGTCTTGAGACATCTGCAATGTTGAAAACAATCACACAGTCAGTGAGTCAGTTTGTCATGCCTGAATGCCTGTCTCGAGCCGTTAGCAATGTTGCAAACAAGCCATCAGCAGTATGGTTGTCATGCCTGAGAGCCTGTCTCTAGACATATGCAATGTTGCAAACAATCACACAGTCAGTGAGTCAGTTTGTCATGCCTGAATTCCTGTCTCGAGGCGATCGCAATGTTGCAAACAATCCATCAGCAGTATGGCTTTCATGCCTGAGTGCCTGTCTCGAGATTTTTGCAAAGTTGGGAACAATTGCAAAGTCAGTGAGTCAGTTTGTCATGCCTGAAGGCCTGTCTCGAGGCGTTCGCAATGTTGCAAACAAGCCATTAGCAGTATAGTTGTCATGCCTGAGAGCCTGTCTCGAGACGTTTGCTATGTTCATAACAATCACACAGTCAGTGAGTCAGTTTGTCATGCCTGAATGCCTGTCTTGAGCCGCTTGCTGTGTTGTAAACAAGCCATCAGCAGTATGGTTGTCATGCCTGAGAGCCAGTCTCGAGACGTTTTCAATGTTGCAATCAATCCATCAGCAGTATGGTTGTCATGCCTGAGAGCGTGTCTCCAGACGTTTGCAATGTTGAGAACAACCAGACAGCCAGTGTGTCAGTTTGTCATGCCTGAGAGGCTGTCTGGAGGCGTTCGCAATGTTGCAACCAATCTATCAGCAGTATGGCTCTCATGCCCGAGAGCCTGTCTCCAGACGTTTGCTATGTTGAAAACAATCACACAGTCAGTGAGTCAGTTTGTCATGAATGCATTAGAAATTTCGTTTGACCTACTCTGGCATAATTTACCTTTCATTCTCATTTGATATCCATTTTGAACCAACTAAAATGAAGTTTGAAAAATAATAGTAACTAGGATAGAAAATAATTGAAATGGAATAATTTTCTTGACATTAAATCATTTCGAACTGTAAGTGTATGTAGACTGTAAGTTCTTTCGAGTTATATCAATCATGTGAAAATTAGTTTGCAAAGATCAATTTTGAATCTTCAAAATTGTAATTTTCTAACCTTTTTGTCTTCTGATATCAATCAAATCCAATTTTGTCTTCTCGAGAACGAAAGGCGAAAAAAGACAAATTTATTTTTGATCTTCGTTTATGAACTCTAATTTTTTTTAATAATTAGAATAACAAATTAACGCGCAAGACAAATTTCTAATTTTCAGCCTCGCGATTTGTACTCTGAAGCTACTTTCAGATACATGAATTATATATCGTAAATGATCTTGGATTTTCAAATTTGGGAAAGCAATCTACAGATATTATTTCCTATAATTTGTATGATAATTTTTTAAAACCTTGTCTATGAAACCTCATATATTTATGTTATGGCTTGATATCTAGATTGCTACACAAATTCTAGAATGCAGCAAATGCTGTAAAATATGCAAAGCGTCATGCATCAGTGAATTTTATGTTATAAACAATATATTAGTGAAATCAAATAAAAATATTTTTCACCATAAGTAAATAAAGTTTAGAACATTTTTCGCAGACCCTCCATATTAGAACTTTATCATAACATTCTTTTAAAAGAAAAAATTGAAAAACTGACCCTGTTCTCAATTCCGTATAGGCTTTTATTATATATATATATATACCTTTGGAATGTATATAAAATAAAATAAACAAAAACATACAATAAAAAATATATATATATACAATAATAATAAAATAAATATAAATTAATAAACTCTCGGTCACAAATTTTGGCAACAGATCAAATTTCGAATCCATACAAGCTTCGGCTTTACTGATTACATTTCGTTTGTCGATTTCTAACGTTTAAAATTGTCATTATGGTTATACTGTAATTTTAAGCATTCAACTTGAAATTTATTTAAGTTCTCAAGTTATTGAAGTTAAGTTATCCAACTAATAGAGTTCCTTAAATTAAAATGATTTTAATAAAAAGGTCTATCAAATGTGCTCCAGATTTTGATTTGTGAAATCAATTTGATTAAATTAGATAGGATTTTCACATAATCTACTGATAGGATTTTATTTTTGTAGTTGAGTTCTGTAAATTCTACTTCTTGAAAATCCTTCTTTGAACGTGTACACTACCGTCGGCAATTGTGTGCACGACTCTTGTGAGCGCTGTTAAAATACACTGCTGACTTCGAATCACGATATTTCAATGAAAAAAAGAGATATGGCATTTTTTTTTGAACAGTTGGAAAGCTTATGAATTCACGTCTAGTGGTACTCGAAAAATATTTTTTCCATTTTCTGAAAATAATACAGCACTTGATTAGTTTGAAAACAAAATTCAAGATATTTACCAATTTTCTACCTCAACTTCAACCTTTAGCACGAGCTAGGAAGATTCTTTCAAAAACCTCAAAATTATGCAACATCGAGCCTGAAATCATATCTTTGATTTAGACAAAGAAAATTGAAAAAATCTTAATGGGTTCCGGAGATATGATAAAAAATGTTCAATCGTATCTGAGCTCAATTACTCACAATTGATACAACTACTGTACAATTGAGCTCAGATACGATTGAACATTTTTAATCATATCTCGTGTACCAATTGAGCTTTTTTACGTTTTCTTGGCCTAAATTGAATACAAGATTTTAGGCTCAATGTCGTATCATTCCATGGTTTTTAAACAAATTTCCCTAGGTCGTGCTAAATGTTGAAGTTGAGGTAGAAAGTTTGAAAAAATCTTGAATTTTGTTTTTAAGCTTCTCACGTGCTGTATTGTTTTCAGAAAATGGAAAAAATATTTTTCGAGTACCACTGGACGTGAAATTTCATAAGCTTTCCAAGTTTCTCACAAGAGTCGTGCGCACAATTTTCGACGGTAGTGTATGTATGTGAGCTTAATGTTCATGAAAAACTGTGCTTTTGTTTCTAATATTTCTACCAGGAACAAAGACATGTTCGGTAAACAAGAGAGATTAGAAAACATCCAACAAAATTGTTTCGGAGGAATAGCAAAATCAACTAAATTATTGATTTTGTAGAAAAGGTTTGAAAAAAGAATAGTCGAATGAGTAGATAGGTCTTTCTGCAGCTGAAACGAATATTCTAAATAATTAACCTTTTACATTAAATTCGTATTGGTTTCGGACAAACTCAAATAGCCTTTGGAAAAGAATAACAATTAGAATAGAATGCATATTGCAAAGCAAAATTTTTTACTTTCGGAAAGCTTGAAAACGTTTTTAAGATTATAAATTTAGAATAGTATTATATTCACCAATCGAACTAAGTATCACCGTCAAGATAAAGACCACAGCATGAACGATCCTCATATTTTGCAATTATAGATAAAACTGAGTTGTACGTAATAAAGAATGTCCTTATCATTGCATCAAATTAATATCCTGGTGTTTCTTCAGAGTTTATATTTGTTATCTCAATCCTTATGTCATGAATAATAGGCATCAAACCTGTTCTGCTAAGATATTCATGTTTATATTGCATATATCAGTCCAAGAAAAAAATTTAGTTTCCTCAAGAGAGTCAACTTTGGGAAAAATAAAGCGCAGTATTATTTATTACCTCCCCCAATTATTAATTTTTATCTCTAGGACAATAAAATTCAAATAAATACATAGAAGCTGTATTAATTTTCAAAAATAATATTTCAATACTAGAAACTATAATAAAAAATTTCTTATTCCAAAAATTTTTGTTTCACTGCAAAAATACCAGAAACTACCCTGAAATATATTTATATGTATTTATGAAAGTGGTGAAAAAAGTCAAAACGACTGCTTCCAGACAAAAATAGTATAATTTATTGTGTCAATATTATAACGTAATTAAAACGTATGACGTTTCGAGACGTGTACCAGTTTCCTCATTAGATTAAAATTTATCATTGAAATCAGGTTAAAACAGGCTCAGCCTGAATTAAACAATAAAGATAAGTGAGGATTGTTGTGGTTGCTCGTTCATATGCAACAATAAAAAAAATATATGAATTCCTGAATGAAAAGGATTGTTGAGTCATAATTTTGAGTATAAAGAATTAGCCTGAAGCTAAATTGAAAATAATGTCCAAAAAAACAAAATTGAATTTTTAAACTATCATGTGAGAACTTGTTAGAATTATTTATTAAAAACTGTCATTTTTGTGTAAGTATAATCAGAGCAGCCACAACAACTCCATCGTGGTGATACCAATATGGAGTTGTTGTGGCTGCTTCGATTATACTAACACAACAATTACAGTTTTTAATAACTAATTTTAACAACTTCCCACATGATAGGTTAAAGAAAAAATTATTATTTTTTTGGACGTTATGATCTTGACACAATGATTTATACTCTTTTTGTCTGGAAGCAGTCGTTTTGACGAATTCATTGCATTTTTAAATCAACAATTTAGATTTCAAAACCATGAACAATTAGACAATTTCTAGAAGTTTAAAATTAAATTATTTTCAAATTATTAATTACACATTTCAGTTTCTCGAACATAAACGCGTTGTTTGATTAAAGATTTACATTTTATTACAAATTAAAGTATAACAGCATTTGTCTGTAAATATTTGAATAACAAGCGTCCATTAGGCAAGTCTTATCTCCTACGAATCAGCAAATAAAAAGTTGTAGACATTTTTTGAGACGGTTAAGATTTATAGATACTTAAAAAACTTCAGCACCCATAAAAATATTCAAATAACGAAAGTAAGAGTTTCTTCAAACATATTTTACTAACTGAAATTCATCATTTAATAAATTATCTAAGACGTTTCAAGAATTTTCAGAACTTAAGCATTTAGAAAATTGTTATTAACTTTACGAATAATTTCTATTCTTATTTTTATAAAAACGAAAACCGGCGACATGATGCGAGCAATGCGCGCTTGTATTTACTGTTGGTTTGAAAATAAATGAATTCGAAATTTGAAAATACTCAAAAGTGAATAGCTTTTAAAATAAATACAATGATGGTTATTTTTCAAAGCCGAATTCAATTTCAACAAAAACGATTATTTTCGACGAAATAGTTGAATCCTTAACCCAAAAAGATTAATTCTCGAACAGTTGTATTTCTAACTAAAAAATAGTTCATATTTTCCAAAACCGACGAATTTTCTATATAATCGGTAAATTTTTCAATCTAAAAATATGAATTCTTGACAATATACTCGATGTTTCTACCAGAAAGATTAATTTTCTACAAAAAGGATTAATTTTCTACAAAGTACGACGAATTTTCAACTAAAATAATGAATCTTTAACAAAAAAATGACTTCAGAACGAAGTAGTTAAACCTTGAACCAAGTAATTGATTTTTGTAATCAGGGAAAATTAATTTTTAACAAAAAATATAATAGTTGATATTTTAACTGTAAAAAGATTTTAGCTTGAAAACAAAAATAGTGTAAATAATTGAAAATCGCATTTTTTTCATGAAATAGTTGAAGCCTCAACAAAAAAATTTGAATTTTCTAACCAGAGAATTCACTGTTTGCCTGAAAAGACGAATTTTCCACAAAATAATTTAATTTTCAACCAAAGAGACGAATTTTGAATGAAAATGACAAAGTTGTTTATCTTTTAACCGAACAGTTGAATTTTCAAGAAAAAAGATTAATTTTGAAGTTAAAATATAATAGTTGATATAAAAACTAAAATAGGTTTAAATTTTGAATCAAATGAAGCTAAATTCATCAGGAAAGAAGAATATGCAACTAAATAGTTGATTGATTAACCTAAAAAGATTTTTGGTTTGAACCTCACAGTTTCAGTTTTAATGAAAAATGAAATTTCTACCAAAAAGAGATGAATTTTCAAACTGAAAAGGGAATTTTCAATCAAAAAGATTTTTTAGCGAAGGAAGAAAAGAAATTGTCATGGTATTTATAATATGAATGGAAAAATGATTTTTAATAGAAAAAAAATTAGGAATAACTATTTAATCTGTTTCTTTATTTGTTTTAAAGATATTAAAATAAAATTTGTCTAGATTTTTCAAGAAAATTATATGAAAATTTGAAGATTTGAATTTTGTCGAATAGATATTTAGAAAATTTATAAAAACTTTTTCATGTTGTAGGATTTCACAAAAATGTAGGAAAAATTTGAGTTCCATAATCTTGAAAAATTAATAGATTCTCTTTTAAAATCTTCTACATTCTTTTCTGAAATTCTATGAAATTATGTGAAATGCCAAAAAAATATTTTTTATTATTTTCCTAAAATTAACTTTTCAAAAAAGGAATTCAAATTAAAATTTCCCCGGTATCTTGAGAAAAAATAATGCATTAATTGAAAACAATTTAAAAACCTCAAAAAGAAGAAAAAATGCAAAAAAATAAGGCGTTGAACTTGACGTTTTTCTTCAACAATTTTTTGAGAAACTTGGATATTATAATACGACTTATTTATTAACATTTCGTTTGTTGATATACAAACATTTTCAAGTGTTAAAATTATTAAAAATTCTTTGAAAGCTGTCTTTTTCTAAACATGTGAAAACCGTCGCGGACTGTCGTCGTCGATTTTCAGATGCCGAAGAAAAAATAGAGAAGTGGAGAAAACTATAAGCCACCCTGAAATATATATTTGAATATATGAAAAATTGGAAGGCTAAGAAGAAAATTGTAGCGCGTTTTGAATGCATAGTTCTAAAGAAGTTTAATTTCTGAAGACACAATCTTCAAATTATTCTGATCATTTAGTTTTCTTTTGGTCCGCCAAAAATAATTAAACTTTTTTCGTTTCAGAATATGAACGTGAAAAAGAAGGCAGGTAATCATCCATTTATGAAAATACGAGTAATTTGGATTTTCTAAAGAACCCATTCCTTATGACTTATTAAAAACCGTCCAACGCTTGGAATGAGCTCTTGGAAATTAAAATAAAATAATTTTTTTTTTGAAGCGCAACAAAAAGCACAAGCATGCAAATAACTACATGTGAAAAAAACGATTACTGTCTCATCTATTTAGTTATTATTTGCTCTTGGTTTTCACTTCTGAAATTTGTTGCGAAAATCATGGAAGATTTTTTTTTAACGTGATAAATCAAGTTGAAGAATGTAGTAATTTTGAACTTGACAGTATACCTGGAAGGTCCATAATTTTCCTAAGTAATGAAATCTTAGCTATCCTTTAAGATCAAAATGAAACCGAAAAAAGTTCTCCATTCTTGAAGTTTAACAATGTTTTAAAATTTAATTGAAATTTTCTTTATCCCTGAGGGTTATATTTACCTATTCTGCGGGTAAAATATACCCCTATCGTTTTTATTGCTCAGAGAATTCCCAGTACTGATTAGCAATATTGGAATAACAAGCGTCTATCTGACAAGTCTTATCTCCTACGGATCATCAAATAAGTATAAGAAATAAACCCCTGAAAGAGATTGATTCGTGTTAGGTTTCACCTGCAATAGAGGGAGCTTGTGTCATAGAAGAATCATTACAATTAAATCATTATAAACCTATAATAATTGTCTCCAAACAATATTTTTGTGAGGGAATTCAACAGGACTTTTTATTATCTGTTTCCGAAAAAGACTGTACATTGAATTTTTATTATCATTTGTATTTACAATTTACTTGACATATTTTGAGATGGCTTCGGATCAAAAGCTTTTTTTGCATTTTCACATTTTTTAACTGATTGAAGGACGTGGATTATTGTGGTTTACATGCTGTACTGTGAAATAATTTAAGATGGGGCGAAGGCGGCCTACTGGAGTTTCCACTCTCTCATCTGTGGTCAATGGTGTAATCGTTCCACTTTGCGTGTTCACTTTTACGCGTCCTTTACCGCTAATGTGATGAATGTATGCATATATTCCAGCAAGATAGGTACTACTCTCCAATATTGCAAAGACATCACCATCAGATGTTGATAATACAATGTGTTCTTGCTTTGGCATCGGTATATAATAATTCATTCCTCCGAGTAAGAATAGTCGTTTATCTGGAGGAAAAGTGTATTTTCGAAGTTCGAATCCCCGGTTCGGATTTTTAATGGAAGTAAGCACAAGAAACTGAAGTTGGTCGAGCCCATATACAGATCCGCCAGAAGAAGGAAGACTGGTTGGTGGAGCCATGCACCTGGGAACAGGAGACCTGGGCCTTGCGCGAAGAGAACCCTCGTCAGAAGAAGATCTGAGCCAATAAATAAGCACAAATGTTAACGAATTCCCATGAGGTTTTCTATGATTTTTTTTATCAAAAGTAATTGGTTGGAGATGTATGTTTTAAACCTTCAAATTTATGATATTAAATAATTTTGAGTAGTGATTTGTCAAACAGACTTTCGACCACAAAGATTGCGACATCATCAAAATATATTCTTACACCACATTTTAGTTATACCAGCAACATTAATCGCGCGCTTGGAAAAACTTCAACAACAGTTTATCAATATAAAATTTTTTTTAAATATTCTTAATCTCTTCAAAATTTCAGAAATTCTTGACTATCTCTTAAAATGACTCAAATTATTCCTAAAAATGTATTGAAATCTTCCGGACTTGTTTTTGATAATTTTGGATATCACTCGTAACGTTTCAAAATATTTTAATATATTTTTTTTTCAAATTAAAATTTTCGAATAAATAATCGCTTTTGATATTCCCAGCAATCTTGAGATCATTTTTTTACTATCTTGAAGCTTTTCTTATTTCAAATCATTTTTGAAATTTTTAATAAACTTCTAAATATATTCTAAAATAATTAAAATTTTACCTGAAACTTTAAAGATTTGAATTAAAGTATTTCATTTTTTGTTTGAACATTCGTATTTTTAAAAAAATTCGTCTTTTTGGTAGAAAATTAACCGAAACAGATCAATTTTTAACAACAAAAAATTAAATTTCTACCAAAAGAGATACATTAACAAACCAAAAAGATGAATGTTCAATAAAGTAGTTGAACTTTCAATTTAAAAAATGTATTCAAGGAAGAAATAAAATTTTAATCAAACTGTTTAATGTTCAACCAAGAAGTATGACTTCAACGAAATTGTTGAATTTTCAACAAAGTAATTCAATTATGAACCAAATAATAAAATTTGTCAATAAAAAATATGAATTCATAACGAAAAATGTAATAGTAGACTTTTCAATCGAGAAGAATGAACTTTAAACCAAAAATAGTTGGATTATCTTATTAGGTTCTATTAATTAAATTCGCGTTTATGTGAACAAATAAAAAGAAGGGGAAAGACTGTGAAGCCTGCGATAAATAATTGGGAATTTTGACAATGTATAGTACAAAGAAAAACATTTTAAATAAACATTGAACTTCATTTTTAATAATCGAAAAATATTATGACACTATTTGAAACTTTTTTTTTAATTTTTGGCACTATTTACACTATTTTTGATCTCTAAAATAAGTCCGAGGCCTGAAAATGCTTAATTGTGCCTTTTAATTTTCAGCTGATCCTCTCGTGGGAAGTATAGCAACGCAATATCTACAAAACAGGGAAGAGCACGATCGCATAGCGCGCCTTTGGACCAAACGCTACGCAACATGAGCGATCACAAAAGTTCCTTTTAATTCCCGTCAGACTCGTGCAAATTTCTCAACAATTCACCCCTTCACGAAACAAGGCTCAAATATCTTCTTTTCCCTCTCGTATGACCATTTTACATTTATTTTCAATTCCGAGAAGAAAAAACAAACTATCTTATGTTGCGTAATGTGCCTAAGACAGACGGATGCGCATCCAGGAGACGAGTCAGGAGGATTTCACCTAAAAAAAAAAACCACGGAGACTTAGAGTTTAATTGGAATTAGTGTAGGGGAAACCTCCCTACAGTGGATCAAGCCTACAGTGGATAATCATTAATTCAAATTGGAAATATACGTAAAATAATTAATTTTAATTTATTAACACTTATCGTGTCTGAACTATTGCTTAAATTAGATTAATTTTTTACATATATTTAATATTTTTAATTAATAATCATTAATATTAATCAGTAATGGTTGTATTATCCACTTTAGGGATGTTTGCCCCCTATCAACAATAAATTACGATTTTATGAGGCGTCTAGGATAAGAGTGGCTGCAAGCTAGTTTATATAATTTTGTACGTTCTAAATAATTTTGCTAAGTATTTGTAAAGGACCGTATATTTCCCTTTTTTTTCACAATCAGAAGAACATTTTTTGCCTCGATTGTGAGTCTTCGGAGGAAATCACGTTTATTTTGATTACATCCAAATTTGTGTATATTCGACTATACTCGCTGGCGTCCTCAAAGAACTGTTTTATTTTTAATTAATATAATGAATTTGGATATATTTATGGTCGACATTCCGAAAAATTTGATATGTTTATTTTTCTGTGATAGATAAAGTTCTCGAGCCAGCGGGAATGTAATTATTGCGAGTCAATATTTCGCCTCTGATTTTTTTTAGCTCAATTTATTGATCCTTTTTCTATTATTATTTGATTCCTCCGAATTTCGTTGAACAAGTGCTGACGGATACTCGAAAATGTTTGGGGCCACCAGCAAAATCATTGTAACTGTAAATAAATATCATTTCGTTGATAATATGCCAGCCACGCGGATATTTGTACGCTTTTTTTCATTGTAACTCTGCGTGTTAGTGTGAGTGTGTAGGAGAATGTAAGTGCGCAACGATGCAACGATTTTAAAGATTTACTAAAGTTATCTCAAGTTGAAAAAAAGAGCATTGTTGAAAATGTTTTATAAAATCGAAGAAAATATGTCCGTTGAATAAAAAATTTAATTCTGAAAAGTAGTAAAGCTATTGTGGTACGGGGAACGCTTACCGACCGATGGTAATTACCTGATGTCGGTAACTTATCATAGAACAGAACCTTGCTATAGCTATACTACTCTGAAATATTTTTTCCTCAATTTTATAAATAATTTGTAACAATGCTCATGTTTAAAATTGAGATAACTTTATTATGTCCTTGAAGAGCCAAGACCGGACGTTCGTTTGCCGGATGAAAAATATTAATAATAATTTATGCTTGGCAAAAGTTTCGAGACGCGAGTACAGCCGATATTCTTTATGCTTCCACGTTATTTTTGTAACGAGCGATAGAGTTAATCACAAGGCGGATGAGTAACCCACTTTGTAAATAATCGGCTCTGTAGGGTGCCCATTTAAAAACTAAATTTTTTTTCTCAAATCTTATCCCTCAAATTGATATATTTTAAGAGAATAATGAATCCCTATTTTTTTTCATTTTAACGAGACTTTTAAAGTTACGTAATGTGTAAATCATAAAAAAATGAGGTAATTAATTAGGAAAAAATCTGATGGATTAAAGTTTTTAAATGTAAAATTCTTAATTGCATGAAGAAAAATTCGTTTCATATTGTATTTATATTTTAAAAAGTATTTTAGGACATGCTTAAAGGATTTGAAAAAAAATTTCAAACGATTTTGTTTTGAGCCGAAGAAATTTTGTTGGTTCAAAGAAATGCTTTTTTGTTACAATGCAAATTTTCTGTAATTTAAAATAATTTTCTTTTTTTCGAACTCAGAAAACTGATTTTTTGATTCGAAGAAAACTTTTTTGAATCAAAGAAAAATATTGATTTTCTCTCAGTCAAAGAAAAGTTTCTTGGTTTTAATGAAATTTCTTTAGTTCAAAAGAATTCTTTTTTGTTCCAATGAAAATTTTCTTTAATTTAAAATAATTTCCTTTTTTTTAAGAATTATCTTAATTAATTTAAATGATGCAATCTGTTATTTTAACTGATTAAATAATTCATTTTGTACAGTCTAATCCGTAGCTTTCACTGAATAAATCAGTCATTTATGGCTAATTTTAATGATTTATTAAAATGTGGGAATTTAATGAAGAATTTTACTTTACAAATAATTTTATTATAGCAGACAAAACAGTCACTTATATTGACTGAAAAATATTAATTTGAAGTGTCTGATTCAGCCAACAATATTGACTGATTTTTCTGTCAAAACGTGCATGATTAATTTTATCAGTCAAATTTTAACTGAAAAAATTTATATTTTTATTTTGTTTCCTTGACCCTTTTTATTTTTTAAACACTTTTTTCTTAGAAAGAGGGATTTTTTCATTTTTCTCTTAAACTGTGAACTTTAGAAGCTAAATTATTCGACTAAAAGATTTTAGGTTTGGCGGACGTATTTTTTCGCTCCTACACTCTAAATTATCCAATCTGTTATTTTTATTTACGAAATCAGTGATTTTTAATGATCTAATCTGTGATTTTCACTGATTAAATCAGTCATGTTGATTGATCTAATCTGTAATTTTTAATGTGTAAATCAATACTTTTATGGTTAATTTTAATCATTTATTTAAACGTTGGAATTTAATTAGGAACTTTAATTTATAAATACTTTTACTGTTTTGACAGTAGAAAGAACTGATTTTTCTTCCAAGCATGCTTCTTTAATCATTCAAATTTTGACTGATTTAAGATTTAATTTTTTTAATTGTAAACTCTGTGGACAGATTTCCACTTTTTTCTTGTTTAAAAAGGGATTTTTCCCCTAATTTTTCTTCATAAGAAAGTAAAAAGTGGCCATAAAAAGAGGTGAACATAAAAAGCTAAGAAAAGAAAAATGTCTAAAAAAAAACTAAAATATTTTTCTTCAATAATATAACTTCTGAAGTTCATGGTTAAAAAAAATGAAAAAAGGAAACGAGCGAAAGATACTAGACGCAAAAAAAAACTTTTTATTACCGGTCTTTAAAAAAAATTACCTCCAATTTTTTCTTTTTAGTTATATAAAAAAATCAGGGTAATTACTTTTCTTAAAATGTTTAAATTTGTAGGGTGAGACTTTTACAAAAGAAAAATATTTTTTTTCTAATGGGCACCCTATTGTATGCATAGCAACTCGATTAAACTGCGTGTATGTAAGATAGTACATCTTGAACTTAAATCCTGATCGCGTGCCAGCTTCCCGGAGATCTTGTACAGTTTGAACTCGATCGCGTCCGAATCGTTGTAAATATCTCTAATATCTCAACTATGTACTTTTATCAAGTGATATGGTACCTCGCGAATAAAGTCCTTTCCAAAATTTTGAAAACAGTTGTGAAGATTCTCTCAATGCACGCTTGTTTAAAAAAAAAAATCAAATCTCAAAGTGGTCGTAGGTATTAAAGAAAAATTCGAAAGTCGCGCCAAAATGTCGACGAGCCACACTTAAACATAACCTCAAACATCACGTAATTCTGGCGCGAAATTTAAATTGTAGTCTTTTAAGTTTTAATACTTATGATCCGTCTTTTGTAAAAATATGTGTATATTAGAATATTTTTTAACTTCTGCTCATTATAGAGATATCAGCAAATTTTGGAAATGGCTAATCTTTCTGAGGATTTATCCTATATAGTTTGACTGTCTTTTACTTCTGCTTGTAACAGCGACACTCGTTTCGCAAAAAAAAAAGCGATTATTTTTACTATCGAAGACTATTTCTCTATAAAGACTAATATTCTCTATTATAAATCGGTAATCGTTCCACCATGAAATACTAAGACTAGACTTTTTTTTTATTTCTGTATCAAAGAGAGTTGATACGATTCATATTAGTGGATCAGAAAATATCAAAAATCGCGAGTTTGGTGACTGATTTTGGTTTTTCTTCGAGTCATTTAGTTTTAGAAGCTTCAAGTCGAAGCGGCAGATAAAAATATTATATTTAAAGATGAGAAAATAAACGAATAAAACATGAATGCTGGGTCTAAAATTAATAATAAAACGAGACAAAAAATTTGTAATTTTGCGATGACTAATATTTTTTTGGAAAGTAGGTGTAAAGCGTCAAACTCGGATTAATGACTCTATATCTGGGAAGGAAAATATCCGTTTTCTCCACACTTTGAATTTGAATCAGTCAAAAGTGACTGATTCGCAGTCAATTTTGACTGATTCAAATAATTCAGATACTGAATAAATCATTCCTTTTGAATGATGCAATCTGTAATATAATTAGTGTCATTGAAATCTGTTAAAATAACTGTTTTGTCTGTAGAAATGACTGATTTTTCAGTCATCAAGTCAACGATTTATTTTTAACTTAGAATTTAATAGGTAAATCAGTCACTTCTATTAACTGATTCAGAAAGTTGATTGATTCATCTGTGAAATCAGTGAAATTTTGACGACTGACAAATCATTCAAAAATGACTTCAAATCAGTCTATTTGACCCACTGAAGAAATCAGTCATTTTGAGTGATCCAATCTGTAATTTTCACTGATAAAATCAGTTATTTTACATTCTTTCTTTCTTTTCACGTGAAATGAGTGATTTATTTGTAACTTGAAATGTAACAGACAAAACAGTAATTTCAAGTGATTCCGTCATAAATGTTGACTGATTCATCTGTTGAAACGACGGTTTTCTCAGTAGAAATGACTGATTTTTCAGTCAAAGCATGCTTGATTAATTTAATCAGTGAAATTTTGACTGTTTTAAATTTAGATTGCATAAAAATGAAAATCCGGAATAATAAGGTGATAAGAATTCTTATAAAATTTTTAAATGCGATAATTTTGGAGATGCGATAATTTTCTACTCAGATACAGATTTGTACATATTTTGAGGAAATTGGTATCTATCGAAACGTTCACAGATGTAAGATTGATTGTAATTTGTAAAGATTAATTAATTATTCTACCAAAGGTTCGATTTTTTTGGCTTGATTGAGATTTATTTAGAACAGATCCGAAATTTTGGATTTTGGGATAGGGGAGTGAAATTAAGTTGAAGAAATCAAGCCCTTGGTGTGGAAAAAATAACTATCAAAAGTAATTGATCAACAAATGCCTAGATGAAATCATTTGCGAAATGAGTTTCCAATCCAGGCTTCATATGTGTAAGAATCTAATCAACAGGTTCATTATCTGATTAATGTTAGTCTGCTAGTTAGTGGCATTCATACGAAGGTGAAATAAAAACAAGTTATATACTCTATAAGAGTTTTTCATTTATTATTACTGGGAGAATCCAATTTTGGCGGGAAATTACAGTGAATTAATTTTATTAATATTTATTTTTTAACTTACATTTTATTTATTTTATTCATTATTTTTTTATCATATGTTTTTTTGTTGGATTTTATGACCTGGAATTTTGTTAATTTTTAGACTACATTCTTTTCCCTATTTCTCTCTTTTCTGGGTTTTTCGCTGAAGTGCGAACTAAATTAATCTAATTCTTTAAGAAAATCGCAATATTTTTGGGTGAAAATTCTACTATTGTATTTTTGGTTCAGATATAATTTTTTTTGTATGTTAAAAATTTAATTATCAGTTTTGATTGCGACGATTGTCAAAAATGCGTCTTTTTTCGTTTAAATCGTTTTTTGAGTTATAATTAAAAACTTTTTTTGATTGAAAATTCAACTACTTTAATAAAAATTGTAAATACTTTCTTACAAAATTTATCATTTTAGTAGAAAATTCATCTCTTTGGTTGAAAATACTAATATATAATATTTTTTTTAGTTGAAAATTAATTTTTTAACTGTATTCCATTTTTTGAAAATTTGTATTTTTAATTGAAAATTGTACTTTTATAGTAACTATTTTGTAGAAAATTCGTCTTTTTGGTAGAAAATTAATCCTTTTTGATTAAAAAGAAAAGTTTTGTTGAAAATTAATCTTGTTTTGATTGAAAATTAAACTACTTAGATGAAAATTCTAATACTTTGTTAAAAATTTATCATTTTAACAGAAAATTCATCTGGTTGAAAATTAAAATAGTTTTTTGAAAATACGCTACTTTTTTTAGTTGAAAATTAATTTTTTTAACTGAGAATTAAAGTATTTCATTTTTTGTTTGAACATTTGTATTTTAAAAAAAAATTCGTCTTTTTGGTAGAAAATTAACCGAAACAGATCAATTTTTAACCAAAAAAGATTAAATTTCTACAAAAAGAGATACATTATCAAACCAAAAAGATTAATCAGCAACATTTAAGAATTTTCATTTCTGAATATTTAAAATTGGTAGAATTCAGAATTGTACATCTTTAAAATTGAAGAATTTTTAATTTAAAAAATTTATAGCAAAAATCATTCAAGTTTTAAAAATAAAAATTTTCTAATTCTGATGTTTTACATTAGAAATTTCTTCAATTTAGA
Organism: Andricus grossulariae; assembly: GCA_011634705.1. Lineage (NCBI taxonomy): Eukaryota > Metazoa > Arthropoda > Insecta > Hymenoptera > Cynipidae > Andricus > Andricus grossulariae. The sequence continues at coordinate 366,244 of JAABKJ010026545.1, read as the reverse complement.
AAATTTAGAGTTGAAAACTTGACTTTTGATCTCAAAACTCATGCAAATTTTAGAATTTGTATTTGTTTTTAAAATTGACGAGTTTTCAATTGTGACTCTTCAAAATTATAGAATTTTAAAAACCTTTGAAATTGAAGAGTTTTGAATTTTGATAATTTTCCAATTAAAAATTATGCAAGTTTTAAGTTTTAAAATAGAAAATTCCGTAATTTTGATTATTTATTTTATAAATTTCTCCAATTTGGATGATTTCAAATAGAAACTTGAATTTTGATCTTCAAAATCAGCAAAATTTAAGAATTTTCATTGCTGAATCATTAACATTGATCAGATTTCAATTCTATCCCTTAAAAGTGGTAGATTTTAGAATTATATATCTTTAAAATTCAAGAATTATTAATTTAACAAATTTATAATAAAAATTATTCAAGTTTTAAGTCATTATCAAACAAAAAAGATTAATGTTCAAAAAAATAGTTAAATGTTCAATAAAATAGTTGAATTTTCAATTTAAAAAAATTTATCCAAGAAAGAATTAAAATTCTAATTTAACTGTTGAATTTTCATCCAAGGTCCTAAAGTGGTATACTTTTTCGCTTTTGGTTTCATACTTCGAACTTTCGTGATAGAGACGCACCAATTCCTGTTTAATTGCAAAATCCCACTTGATGCTCTCCCACGGTATTTCTGTTGAGGTGGTTGGCTGCGAATTACTAACGCTAGTCAAATCATCCTCAGCAGGCACAGCTGATGTTCCACTGTTTACCGTTTGTCGCAGATGTTCTTGCTGGCCAGCTGTTTGATTAGAGAGATCTGCCTGACCACCTCATAGCTCACCATCACCACCATTGCCCATGCTGCGGCACCCAGCGGTGGCTCCAGAGGCTTCCTCTTACACTTTCATTTTCGTCTTCTGTCTGTCTAGCAGAGGAAACCCTATTAGTAGTAATGCTACAGCCGACATAGCCGTCAAAGTCATGAGAGGAAAACTCAAGCCTTACCGCGACCAGAACGCGAGAACACGTTCGGTAGGGAACAAATTCTAGAGGAAACCCAAGAGGATTTCTCGGGTCGAGAAAAAGTGACCCCTGAAGAAATAAAAGAACAAGGCATCTTCGGAGAACAAGTCAAATCTCCAAAGTACCCGGAACATTACAAACAATACATGGAAGAAGACGAACCAGATCAGTACATAAATTATTAGTAGATAGATGAGCAGCGATCGATATAATTAAAGGAAATCAATTACAGCCAGAACAAGAAACCTTTAAGTTGCATGAGAAATTCTCTATGAGAGATGATCACGACGAAGCAACAGTAGATATTTATGCGCAGCATTTTAAAATAAATTATTCAAAATAGCAGAAGAAAACATTCCATTATTAGAAGACGGAATAGTAGGATCATCATTTTTCCACCAATACCCAGATATGCTATAATAGAAAGTAACTTAACAATCGACAAACGGGAACTACCATTACGTTTCAACGGAGACTATTTGCCTGGAAACTCAACAAAAATGTGTAAAATCAAACAAAAATCTATTGTGAATAGTTCTAGGCTCCGTAGGATACAATCATGGTTCCCTAAAGCATTTAAGCGTGCAGCACTGTTCCTTGGAGTCAGGTCTGTAGCCGCGGATGACCCTATGCGGCAGACGGGACAGTTGAAGATGAAGGCTCCACCACTGTATACTATTTTAGAGCTATCAATCTTTGTAGAATGTTATGAGGCACAGTGTTGACGGACCAGCTAAGATGATCCCAAAAGAACAGCGTTTTGCATCCGATTTGCGATGGAATGAGCCTGACGTTGGCAAGCTGAAATCTTGTTGAGTTGGCTAAGAAATTAAGCTTCTGTACCTCCAAGACCGCCAATGATGAGCACTACAAGATGGACCTTGTAGACTTGGTATAGCCTGTTCAGCTCGAAAAGAAGTGCTTCATATTTCGCCCTTTTTCTTTCTTCTTTGCCGTGATATTACCATCGGCTCGTGTCGATGATTCAATCACGTAAATGATCTGTGTTTTAGATCTTGGAGGACAATATCAGGCTTCGTAGCTCTGATCCGTTGAGTTGGGCAGAATGAGAAATACCAGTAAATCTTACACTGATTACTCTCCACAACGGACTCGAGTTTCCCCCGGGTTTATGGCGAGACCGGCAATAGATCAACACCATAAAAGTACCTGAAATTGTAATATAACACTATTAGAGTCACATTGCGTCTCTCTATGTACCCGGAAGTGCATACTTTGAGCATCCACAGAGAACATGTCCAAGTGTTTCTGGCTCTTGCTTGCACGCTCGGCAGTGAGTATCGCCTACAGGTATATTCATTATGCGCTCGCAGTAAACTAAGGTGTATATAACGCCGTCTTTTCAGGCAAACAGAGATCCCTTAGTCTTCGATATCAATCCGGCAGACCTGATAAACATGCTTGACAGACCCATCGAGAGCTCTTCACTACATATGATGTCGTAGAATTTACCACGAAAGGGTTTGTAAGCACGTTCTCTCAGTAGAAGCGTATGTTTTTCTTCCTGTTCACGACTTTTAAGCACCGAAGGTGTTAGTGATGCTAGGCCATGTGTAGTGTCACTAAAATCAAATGGAAGGCCAAACTCCTCCGCGGCCCTATCTGCGGCACGGTATAGAAATGCCGCAGTATTGACGAATTCATGTGGATATAGGAGTCACATAAGAGAATCTGCATTATTTCGAACTGAGCAGGCTGTAGCCAAAACCGTTCTTCGATAAAGACAATCCAAACTTAGCAAGCCTCTATCCCCTTTATCTCGATGGAGGTATATTCGAGGTACTGGAGATCTAGGATGATGACATCTATCGATTGTGATCATCTTGTTTCGGGATTTCATTTTTTCCAGATAATTCGTGAGCCAAAATTTTTCTGAGAATATGGCGATAGCTTTTATCAAGCACCGTTCTTAATTCATGCACATTTTGAATTTCCGCATGCGGTATTCCAATATATATATGTATGTTTCTCCATTACCAAGATGTTGAATGTTATTTCCGCCTATGAGTTGAAAATCCTGATCGAAGCGCGATGATGTAGTTTCTAGTCTTTTTTGGATGAGGTAGACGCAGGCACACTTGTCCTGTCTGAAAATCATGCCAATCGCTTTAAAGTACCTATCCACTACCTGCGCAAGGAAATTAAGGTCCTCTTTCGAGGAAGCAAAGAGCTCAAGGTCAAAGTGTCATCGAATGTCTTACAGTAGTCAATCCAAGCCGTGGCCAGATTGCGTCGATAGATGATCGATACTTGGGTAATACACATGTCTATTAACAGATTCTCCTTACAACCAGCCAGCCCTCTCTTGCATCCACGTTGTTCAACTATTGCACTCCACACAAGTTCGATGGATGTTCATATCGTAGTGAATTGCTTGTAATTGGTGTTTAAACAAGCCATGGGCCTGCAGTTCTGTGGACTTTACAAATCTCTGGTCTTAGGGACCAATAATGTGCGACCTTCCACTAGACACTGCGGGATGTGTTGTTCTCCGTTTAAGAAAGTAGTAAATATACGAGCTGGATGCTGGTGCGCAGAAGTGTACTTCTTCCACCAAAAGTTGTTGATTTTCTCTGGCCCTGGCGCTGAAAAGTTCTTAGTTTTAGCGATAACTTTCTTCACTTCTTCAGCAGTAATCAGTGGACACTTTTTCTCTGGACCTTGCAACCTTTGCCTCCATATACTTTCTCCCAGAAGACTTGAATCGCTTCTCAGCTAGGCGGATTTTTAACGGCACGTGACGTTTTATTGAACAGACGGTAAGGATGAGTAGAAAAGGTGAAATTTTCCTGAACCGACTTTACTCGCCGTTCAAGGCGCTGTTTCGCTGTTGAAAGAGATCTTATCTTTTGGGTCCAGTGCTGATTGATAGTGATAATTTGATGTTATGTAGCTTATCACGCACTGAATATTTAACGCATGCCATCTCGACGTTTCAATTTTAAACTGAAGCTGTGCAATGCACTCGCGAGTCCTACTCAGGCGTACTGAAGTATCGTTCCTTCTATTGTCGCTAAGCAGGGAAACGGGCTTCTCGTAAACTACACATTTCAGAATCCAGAGATTAATATCTTCGGGGAGCAAAGCGGAGAGAGCAGTATCAGCTTCAGATACTTTGTCCATCCTGAGAAAGAAGTTTTTGTGGATAGATCTCCTACTTCTCATGTTGGCATTATCGGATATCTGCAGAAGTGGTCTTGCTGGAACGGGTGGTAAGTTCGTTGGAGGATGTTGCTCTTCTTCTTGACGATGGAGAGCTTCATATCCGTTTTTGCGCAAAAAAGATACCTAATCTCTTAAATACCGTGACGTTTTATGAGCATATTCCGGGTTCATATTGACCCAACGGTCATGCAACCTCTGCATGAATCCTTTTTGCGCCGGTGAGGTTCTTTGCCCAGAGGTAACGATGTCCTTACTGAGTTGGTACTATTGTGGGTGGCACTGCGCGATACTGGTGACGTAACCGCATAAGTGGTTGTATTGGGGAGTAAGCCCATTGCAACGTGGCTGACTGCGAGAGCCGGAGCTCTCGGGCGATGGGGTTGCCACATCCCATTATTTTATTGTCAATATTATTATGATATTTTTGTTATTTTTTTCAAACTTGTTCTCGAGGGGACCCGTTTCTCCATTCAAGCTGCGAATTGAGTCAAGCGACTGATGATATGAGGATGTTATAAGTTAATTTAATACAATGTATGAAATCATTTGCGATCATGTTGTAGGTACAAAATTAGGAGCATGGTGTAGTTTACAGTTCGTCTTTTGCCGCTGTTATGTTTACACAGCGGCCGCGAGTGATGGAAGTGACAACATTCGCCTCTAGATGCTTTCTTAGCGCTACCATATACCACTCTATAGGTTTTTAGTCGCTTGCTTCACGATTATCCAGGAAGTTTCTTACAATGCGACAGGTGTTCAATAAAACCGTCTTCTGAGCTGCTGCCAGTACCATACTGACTCCTAAATGTTGAAGATATTCAGGGCATCTTGCGTGCACATTGCCTGTAGCCGAATTCACAAAAAGAGGAATAGATGCATGTTTCAAATTCCTCGATATTGCTTTACTTCATACCTTAGCTCGCTATATTTGTGGATCTTAATTGTATCGGTTGATCGCAAATTTCGGTTAAGTGGACAAGCAATATCGATGATGTAAACTCTTCCACTTTTTTCTCACATTACAGTGTCCTGTCGATTGGCTCGAATGTAACGGTCCGTCTGAATAGTAGCATCTCAATATAAGAAGTGATCTTCGTTTGCTGAAACGGGCATTGGGATGTAACCACAGAATAGCATCCATTCTGATTAGATTCCTAGGTTTAGCGAAAGTTGTTGATGTATAATACCCGCCATATCATTATGCCTGTGTGTATATTCTTTTTGAGTCAATACGCGACAACTATCAATAATGTGCTCTGTGGATTTATTCGTATCTCCACATAATCGGCAGCGGTCAAGCATGTCTTGATGCAGCACGTGTTTGCGATAATCTTTGGTGCTGAGAACCCTCTCCTGGATCGCAATAACGAATCCTTGCGTTTCTGAATAGAGGAAGCCCTTTCTCAGCCAAATATTGGATGCCTCACTCTCCACCTCATTTTGATATAAGGTTTTGGGGTGCTAGCCGTGAATGGCTTTCTATCTCCATTGTGTTTCGAATTCCTCTATGGTTTCTGCCCTGATACTTAGGGCCTCCTCTGAGGATAAATTCAAGAGCGTGTAGTCAGGTTCAGCTTTACAGATGGTATTGTAAAGCATAACATCTATCTTTCTGTTGAAATAGTCTCGCAATGTATGACTTGTGATTCACACAGTTTCCTGTCGTCTACAATACCTCTACCCCCTCCATGTCGTGGTAGAACTGCTTTTTCAATCGTCGAATTACTGTAATGCATTCGGTGCTTCGTCATTTCTCCGCGGATGTTTCTGTTTAATCGTTCGAGGACGGTGTTCGACCATTTGATGGGCTCAAAGGACTACTCGAGGGCAGGAATGGCATGGGTGTTGGTAGCTATCATTATCATTATTACAAAATGGGCAGGTGAATCTAACTCCCATGGTACGGAATGTAACCTGTTATATATATATATATATATATATCTATGCTTCTAATGCAGGGGTTTCCACAATCCGCAGGTGCAGCTTGACCCAGGATCGACTAGCCATTTTAAGGATCTACCAGTTTTTTTCGATGGAAAGCTGAGAGAAAATTTATGACTCCTTGGAAGAAAATATTAGTTGGAAGGCGTAATAAAAAAAAAAAAATAAATAATAAACGTAAATCTCGAGGGCCCCATTTTTTCTGCGGGGCAAGAGGCAACTCTTTGAGGCACTTCGACTCAGGTAAAGGATCCGGATCCTTTTGGCATTACTGTGTCAAAGCCGAATAGATCCAACCTATTAGCCCGGGATCGTTAGTATATACAGAATCTACCTTTGGAGACCCCTTTTCACTAGAAAAACTGGGCCTTAATCTTACCGTTTTTCATTATAAACGAATTATAATATCAATCATCGAACATTATCGGATATTCGATTTTAAATTCCTATTCTGGCGATAGAATTATGTGCTTTTATCGACGAGCTGTAGTATATCATAATAATGTGTCACTGAATATTATTTGTGAATTTCCTAAAGCATTTAATTTTATAGACCAACAATTAAAAATTACTGGCAATATAATTTAGGGAAGATTAAAAAAAACGATTTTTCTCTGCCTATAGATGTTGGCAGTATTTTTTTATATGATTTATTTATGCGATTTTTGATATAATTCGTTTATAACAAATAATATGACATATCATTTCTTTTGTCGCTTGAACTAACCCCTGCGCATCAAATTCAAGAAACTCTGAATAGGAACTTTGTTTACTAAAAGACAGAAGAAAAAGGAGAGAATTAATATTTGTTCGCTATTTGCCTTAACATCAAATTTTAAATAATAACAATTAAATATCGCCTCATTATATCAATTTTGAATTCAATCGTTAATTTTTATAACAAAATATATAAAATCAATTAAGAATTGCGTTCTAAAAGTTATGATGAGCTTCATTACTTGAGGCCGCGCGGCTGCACTGAAAAATTAATACCTCCAAAAGTCATAGTGTCCATAAATTTTTCTTTAAGTTAGAACAGAAAATCATAAGAAATCAAAATATTATTATTGAAAAAATTACATGTAGGATTTTGGGCCAAAAATTGAATGAATTATTTCATTTTTTAAATTTTCTTCAGCCCCTTTTTGATTTTGGTTTGCTTTTGGATTGCATTTAAAATGCCTTTAAATTATACGGTGAATAATCCAACGAAATCTTACTGATTGTGAGATTTAACTAGAAATCTGTAAGATTTCATTAGTTCATTAAAAAAAAATTGTCTGTCAAGTAGACTTATGTAGCTTTATCGGTAGTTCAATTTCTAATATTAAAAGCATTTTAGTTTATTATTAAAATGGCGGTAACAACGAAAGCTTGCGATGACAATATTGGAATGAGAACATTACATTAACGCATGATAATTTGTAGAAATGAATTTAAATTTCAGATGGTTTAAAAATTTTCGTTCAAACTATATGTTTTTAAACTGCCAGTTACGAAAAAGATCATTTAAACGATCGAAAATTTAAATTCATGGTCATTTAAAATCGCCTCTCATTTAAACGTTTTCATTCCAGCATTACCTTTTCTACTATGCCAATAGATCTGCTCATGAATCTCAATAGGTTACAAAATTGTTTATAGCTTTATAAGTTCTTTAATTATTTTCAAATTACAACAATTCTTTGGTGGTAATATTATTTTAATGATGAATTACAAAGATTGAAAAAAAGATTTCTTTTCTACAACAAAATGATCAATAGCGAGTTTCTTTGAGTAACTTTCTTTTAAATAAAAAATGATATTCGTAAAATTTCTAATTTGGTCACTATATTTGTTTATATTTCCTTTAGAGGTTAATGAACATTAAATTTCTGGCTTTGAAAACTTCATAGTGCGGCAGTGTAATTTTATTCCCAAAACATTTTATTGAGCGAATGAAAAAGAAGTTTTTGATCTGTTTTCGAAAAAGACTGGCAGGGGCATTACCGAAAGATTTAAACCTCGAGAACCAAAAGTCATTGACTTTTTAATTTTATTACTAGTTGAATGTAAGATTTGCATCCGACTTCGGATCAGAGACAATATATTTTATAACTTTACAGTTTCTTAATTGAATGAAGAGTGTAGAGGATTGTTGTTTCCATCAGGATTTATATACTGTACTCTAAAACTCGTTTTGATAGAGCGGCGGACACCTACTGGAATTTCATTCATTTCTTCTCTGTTCAATACGGTAATCATTTGGCTTTCCGTGTTTATTTTCACACGTCTGACAGCAGAATGAAAACTTTTGTAAACTCCAGCAAGAACATTATGAGTCTCCAGAATTGCAAAGACGTCACCATCGAATGTTGATAATACAATTTGTTCTTTTTTAGATGACAGTTACTCCCAGTGGGACCCTGCGGTGGTTGTTAACCTTTAGTTTATATATATATATATACAATGGATAATTTTAATTAAATTATGTACAATGATTATAATATAAAAGGATATAAGTATGGATGTATAATACGGTGCCAATAAAAAGAGTGTGATTTTGAATTTTGTATACGCTGACACCTAAAATTCTTTCCTTTGACGAAGAAATACTGCCGTACATTTCCTTGTAGTTAAATAAAATTTTTCAGAGGTTCCGCCTAGTCAATTTATACCATTTTTACACTTTAGAGATTCCTATATTAATTTGAAATGTATTTTATCCTATCGCTTTATATAAAGTCTTATATTTAGCAACTGAAAATTCAGTGAAATCGATAAGCAAAACTTATAAAAGCGCAGGCTTGTACCGAAAAATGAGATTTTACTCTCACCCGGTGTGAATATCTTAAATTCATTCAACTTACCGGAAGATCCAAACAATTTGTTCTCAAAAAATTAAATTCATGGCAGTATTTTTTACCAAAAGGAATAACTTTTAGGAGTGTTCGCATAATTCAAGAACGCACATTATTTTGGAACCCTAATGTACAATAATTTAATAAATGCATTTTCGAAAAAAAAAAAATAAATAAATAAAAACAAAGAATCAATACAAACTACAACACTGATAAGGTACCTCCAAATCATAACCCTGTCAAATTTATTCATTTTCAACATCTTTTTGACTAAAAAGCTACAACTTAGGCCACAGTGCCTATTTAATTTCGAAAATCATCTTTTTTGAATCAACCTAGCAGTATCTATGTTTAGTAAGGAAATTCGGCAATTTATACCAAAATTTTGGTGAAAATCGTTTTTTTTTACGATGTCTCGCTGTCTCTACCAAAGAAATCCGGCTATTTGTACCGAAACTTCGGTACACGTAGCACATTTTTAGAATCACTATTTGTCATCATTCTTATTCTTACCGTACTAGGTAACATACAAATTGTGGAAAAATAATAATTTGAACCAATAAAAGTTCTGACTAATCCTGATGCGAAAAAACAAAAATGGTAGCAAAACGTTACTCAAAAAAATTAAAATTACGGCGTTACGCAAATTTACGTAGTTACGCAAATGATATTGAAAGTACCCGCAAATTTTATTTTCATGGTGAAAACCATGGAAAACCCATGAAGATCATGGTTTTTCGAATTTATCTTGGTAAATACAAGAAACTTTTGAAAAGTTCTTCTACAAAAGTTGTAGATCCAATCAAAATATGCATTTTTAATTTAGCGCACTCTTTCTCTCAGATTGATAGTTTCTGAGAAAATCGCTATTGTAATTTAGTATGTGCAACAGGCTTGAGTCGCTGGAAAGGGGTAGGGGTTTGAACAACATTATTTCTGTGACCAGTCACAGGGGTGCAATGCCGCTCTCACGAGACGTTGAAAAGGGGTAGGGGTTCGAACAACATTATTTCTGTGAGCAGTCATAGAAGGGCCGAACACTTCCTGCCCTTAAACGTTTTGCACTTACAAAATTTTAATAGCTATTTTCTCAAAAACTGTCAATCTAAGAGGAAAAGCGTGCCGAATCAAAAATATATTATTTACTTCGATCTACAACTTTTATTCGAAAACTTTTTCGTCATTCTCCGTAATGACCTAATAAATGCAAAAACCCATGACGTTTATGGGATTTCCATGGTTTTCACCATGAAAATAAAATTTGTGGGCATTTTGACTATTATATTCATAATCAGCGCGTCAAAATACATAGGTAGACAGAATTTCAAATTATTCAGAGATATGCGCCTTTCGGAAGTGCACCTAAATCAATGATCAATTCGCTTATAATTACACCAAACCCGCGGTTCAGGAGCAGTATCGGGGTTAGCCTGCCATCAGCCTTGATCCTTGATCGAGGGAATCCAAACTTAAGCTGTCATGGCTGTGTGAACCATTTTCCAGTATGACGCAATATCCGCATGTGAGTACACGCGCACTTCGCCTCTCAACCACGCTTCTGGTGCTTTTGAGGCATGCGTGGCAACCGTCTCTCGCCCCGCGAACTGAGGAACTGTGCGGGCCAGCAGTTCTAGGAATTTCTAAACCACGGGCTCGTCAAGCCAAGTTTTAGTGTAAAAATTATATTAAATTGCTGATTCTGTCACATAAATTTCGAATTCGTTAAACATTCCTTAAGTACGTCTAGTAGAACTTGAAGTCTCAGATAGTTATGAAAACGATGAAACTTCTGTTTTTTTACCAAATAATCAAAGACTAGAAAGTGACAGAACTTTTTCAGTTAGCTAATTTAACTTATATAAAGGTGCAGAAACAAAAACCTCGACACATTTCGCTTTATCCGAAAATTCCACAAAATATATTAATTTCCAATTTGACTCCATATAAACCGTTGTTTATAGTTTCGCAAAGCCAGTTCAAAGCAAGAGGAGCTCGTTAACTGGCGTGAAGACAAAGGGTCGTTTTCACGCGAGGAGACATTTGAAATGCGACTTAGCGAAACGAACGTTGAAAAGGAACGAGATTTGGGAGTGACGAGAAGAGACAATGAGAAGAGAGAAATCATAAGGTACCCATCTGCCCGTACGGTTTACAGGAAGACAATGCGATTTACCGGAGTCGTAATCTATCTGTGCGGAGGATCGCATCTCGGCATTCCGATCTGAAACCTTAATTAAGAATCCGTCAGTTTCTTGCGAAACTTGGCCCCTTGGTTTTACTCCCGCTCTTTTTTCATTCTCCGCCTCTTTGCTTCTGTCCTAGCTTCACGGCGCTCATCTCGGACAGCCGAGCTTGAGAAAAATCCATCAGAAATGCATAGAAATGCATAGAACTGTCAGAATTAAGGGTAAAGGTGTCGGAAAAATCACCGTTTTCTGAGTTGAAAGTTTCAAATTAGCAATAAGGATGCATTGTTTTTATAATAGAAGCCGCTACATCACTCTTGGGTTGCGAAAGCGTAATCGGTTTGGTTGGTTTCTGCAACTCAGAATGGAGGATGAAAAAACAATAAAGTAAGCTGAGAAAAATATATGTAAATTCAGTGAAAATTAAAGTGTTAAACGGCTAAAGTTAGACATAGATGCTTTCAAATTACATGACCATAAATCGAATAAATTATACATACCGTGGTATAATAGTAGTACTTTTATTGGAGAACGATATTTTCACGAAAAAGTTAATTTTCCCTCAACGAGGTAATTTTATACGATCAATAATGAATGGACGCATCTCATATTAAAGCCTTTTTTGTCATCGCATAACATTTATCGAAGTCGGAAATATGACGCATGCGCAATTTAATTTTTTAATGGAGTTGCATGGATGTATAAAAGTGTCGGTATGCATCACGGCAAGTGAATTTGACTTCGTCAAAGCTTTACCGATTGGATGTCGAATGACAACGGGTGGATGGAAATTTTTCGTTTTCGTATTCGCTGAAAGCAGGTTTGTTGTGCAATGAAATTTCACCAGGCCAAAAAGTCAATCGACATATGCGTAATAAAACTTTGCCGTCTACAACAATAGCGCTTACGTCATGGAAAAAAGCAATCAGAATGTGCAGAAAAAAACCGATACACAGTTCGCAATTACAATTGAAATTATAAAGGCAGGTCCTTCCATTCAACGCCTAGTTATTTTTAAAAATCATGTCTGCGATTAAAGCAATTTAATGTCAGACTTTATCAATGATATTGGAAGTAGAATGACAGATTATATAGGTCATTGACAAAGGGTTGACCACTTTAAGGTTATATAAATGTTTTCTGGAAATGTCCTAGTAAAGTAGTCATATCACAGAAATATTATGCAAACTTTCAAAATTTTAGACGACCTGTCCCAAACTACAAACTTGAAAAGAGAAGTTTCTAAATAATATTACCACAATTTTCTCAATATTTCAGATTTACAGATAATACTTACATTGATTTGAAAATTTGAAAAATTAAGAGTGGAGTTCAATATTTTTGGCCTAGTCACGTTGCGCTAATGAATATTGTAGTATAGTTAAAAATCGATTCAGCAAAAGCGATTCCAAATGATAGTCAATATTGATCACTATATTGCATTATATTTTTCATAAGATATTTACTCTCTAAAATGAGGGGATATTTTGAAACGTTCAATTCAAAATCAAATAAATCATGAACATTTTCGAAAATCTCACTGTCTAAAATCTTTTTTTATCCTTATTTATTTTTCATTGTATTTGTCTTACCTTTTTTTATTTATAGTTTACCCAGTTATCCATTTAGTACTATAAATAATAAATAAAAGCGTTGTAATAATCCCTGCATCATTCGATGGCAGCAAAATGTCATTATTCTTCGCTTTGGACGTGTTAAGTAATTAAATATCTTTCATAATTATGGATATAAATACAGACCTGTGGGCAAAAAAAAACATGAGCTTTTGTTTATTACCACTTCACTAGCGCAATATTTGAAATCAATAGAAAACTAACAATAATGTCTCCATTGTTTGAACTCGAATGCATTGATATTGTTTTGTTTTTCGACCAGTCAAAAATATTTCATGCTGAAAAACAATAAACTACCATTTGATTTATCGGTCGCTGAAACGAGAAATAAAATATACAAAAAAATGAATGTTAAAGATTAAGAGAGATAGGTGAAGAAGTGAATCTGCGGTAACTTTAATTCTACTTATAATAGGTTAAACAATTTAAATGAATCAATTTCTATAAAAACCCATTGAAAAAGTATTTTCAAAACCGAATTCTCTTGCAGGAACATCTTCAATTAAACGTAACATTTGGTGAGCAATTAAGAACTTTTTAAACGTTATATAAAAGATTATTAAACTTTATGTTTGGAAGTTAAACAATTTAGAACAAATCTGAGTCTTTCCAAAAAAACACTTTTTATACAGCATGCTTAAAGAAATGGATAATTTTAAGATGATGATAGCCTTACCAAAATATTTAAGGCTTTTGAATCAATTTTTAATTAAACAATATAAAAAGAAAAATTGTGAAGCAAGTGTTCAAGATGAAAACTTTCAAACATTTAACGATACAAATTTCAAAAAAATTAAACTCCAAATACTTCAAACGACTAAATTTATACAAGTATGCACACATGGAAGTAGAACCGTTTCAAATAAAAAAGCCTAAATAAATAAAGTAGAAGAAAAATAAATTTAATTTCTTTGTTAAAATTTAAAAGATTCAAAATTTAAAAACGTTCAATACATACATTTAAAATCGTGGTCTTTATAAGTAGATTATTTTTGTTGCAAAGTGTTATAATCCTACTTCGAATGTGACAAATCATTCCTTAAGTTATTAAAAATTATACTTTGATCAGAAGTTAAATCTGCATATATAGTTCGTGAAAATTTAATAGGAAATTACTCTTTCAAAACTATATTGTTCATTCATCAATTTTGTTAATCACAATTTATCCTTCTTGTAAAATTGAAATTTATAACAACTTGAATTAAACATCACTAAAATACATAACTCTATGTAGTTGATCTTTACTATATGACACCCCAAACGTAATATTTCAAACGTTAATCCCAACGTCATCGAATTGGACGTCAGGGAGACCATGTGCGGATATACATGTTTTATTTGCACGCAATTACAACTTGACTAACATCATACATCCAACCACTCCTCTCATATTTAATTCGTCGATACATTTTCAACAGGATTTTCTCGAATTCTCGTTAAATGTAAAATAGTTTAATATACACGCAAAATAATACGTCGAGAGTAGCTCTTCTGTGATGCAATTTTACTGAATTTCAACGTATGATTTATTAACAATTATTATCCATTATTTCATATAAAATATAGCTCTTGAATCTAATGTTTATGCTATTCGTGGGTCAACGAGCTGTAACATGTAAATTTTGGATATAAATTATTGTTCCCGCTTATGGAACACGATGGAGAAATATTTTTGTCATCACATCTCGTTATGTCAGTAAGGCTGGAGTGGAATCATGTAATGAAGGAAGTTGGTGGTTTGAATCAGACGACGATTGACTATCACCATGATAGTTGAATTGTAATTTTGTTTGAGTGGCTTGGTCAGCGTTTCTGGATGAGTTAATCATTTTACAGTGCTGAAGTTTGGTGGTGTATAAAGTTTTATATTAGTTCTATTATATTTTGAATTCATAGGGCACGCATAAGCCCCAGTTTGTTATTAAATAATATTATTGATCCTTTCTGAGAAACGATATGTCTACTTCATTTCAAGACTCCAGAGTTATTGATGATTTTTTTTGAATTTTTGAATCAAATATATATATATATATAAAATTCAAAAGCCAGTACATTCTTTGCAATACATTTTTTAATAAGATTTGATAAAGGATATCTTACATAGCAGCAAAAGAAAATATGAAGAAAGCCTAGTGATACTGAAGGATCAGAAAGAAAACGTCAAGCATCAATTCTTCAAAAACGAATGCAGGATCTGTGTGAAAAATTGTACCAATTTTTATCTTCAATTTTTCCAGATATGGATCTTCTTTGATAAATAAATTCAGACTTGCAAGGCTTTCGTTGAGCAATCAATTTATACATTCGAAACAAACATTAGACAAAAAAGATTTAAGGTACGTTTCTTTTCTATTGCATAACAATATGGATTATTAAAAATAATGGAATAGAATTAGCATCAAGGTGGAACGGAATTTAATTATATCGCTAAAGTATACCCAAACCCTTTCTTGAGGAACGCTTTTCTCCAAACTGTACTCTCACATTGAAGACGTTGAATGTTCCAAAACGCAATTGAGCCAGTTTAATTAAAGCTCTTGATGCTACTCAGTAGATGGTACTTTCTTGAAAACAGAATCTTATTTTATATCATGAAAACAGCTCTGGTAGTTCTGAAAATGTATAAATATATTTGACAATTTGCATCAGCGTGAATGATATAATTTTTCAAGTAGAGCATCAATTTAATAAAAATAAATCTTTTGTTTAAATATAATTTGCACATCAGAAATTAGCAGTTGACGACCTTAATAGATGTAATGCCTTACGAAGTCACGTAACTTAGAAATTAATTTCTGTCGTGGTGTAAAGAACTAAACTTGAATAATTAACGTAGCCGTTGTTGAATCACGAGCAAGCTAATTACAAACCCAGCCTCCTCTATTCTGCCCTCATTATCATATTTATTGATTATCATGTATGTGCATAAAAGCCATTAAAGCGATATTCTTGGCAAGAAACTATTGGGTGAATGAATTTGCAACGTAACTTTCATCATACTTTGTTGGAAAAGCAATACATCTCTTCATCAGAGAAGCATGCGGTGGTCTAAATATTTAAGATAAATCTTAAAGTTTAGATTTACTTGAAATTAAGATCTCTAGTACGCGAAAATTCTCTGAAAAATGTACGTGAGCATAAACAATTTCTGATCAGTGCATTATACAATTAATTTTAATTTAAGCTTATAAAGATATTAGAAGTATTTCGATATTATGAAAATACATATGACAGACTGCTAGATTTGCAATTATGCAAACGTACAAAATTTAACTATGATTACAGTTTCAGAGGTTCTTAATATTTTAGTTAAATTTGTAAGTTTGTTTGGAAAAAGTTGCAAATCACATAAATACGTTTAAACTGTGTCGTACTCACCATAAACAATTACTACAAGTACGATTTTGGACAGGATTCACTCACCTAAAAACATAACAAATATTTCTTACTTATTTTCAATGAATTGGTTACAAAAAAATGGTATTTTAGTATCACATTGACAATTTCTTTTACAGTTTTGAAAAACGTCCCCTACACGTAATGAAATATTAGAAAGAATCATATATATATATATATATATTCATCGTGTCCTGTGACCACCCATCTCACGGTTGTGAGACGTGGCCATGAATGGGATTTACCGCGGTCCTACTTGGAGCCTCCGTGTTTTGTTACACAAGTATACTAAACTTTGATTCATTTTTATCATTTATTCGAATAGAAGGTCTCTCAGTGTACGAGTTCAATCTCACGGCACTGCGCGCACAACAATAAAATCCTGGTACTTCATAAACGGCTATTTCAATCGAAGTAAAACTTTACAGAAAAGATCTACAGATTCTACTGAATATTTCGTCCACTGAAAGTTTGTGATTGCTTAAACTTACCTCGATAGACTTTTCGATTGAAAATATTAAAACGTTCTTCGTGCACTTACCCAGAAACAAAGTAATAACTTTTTTTTATAGCAAAAAAGATAAACTAATTGCTCTACAAGCTAAAGTATAGTTTTATGGGTGATTCATTGAAATTATAAGTTGAAAGTCCCAATAGTTTCTGCTTTAAAGCGAATTGTAGTTAGAAAATACGAAAATTTCACACTATGAAAAAATCATGTTTTTTCAATTATTTCAAAAACGAAGGAAGTTACAACTTTTTCCATTAGAAAAAAAGATGCGCAAAAAAATTTCCTATAAGAGTATGTACTTTAAACATTCAATTTCAATAATGTTTTAAAAAACTACCAGGGGCCATCCCACTCCTCGCAAAATATTTTATATTCCGTTCTACGATGCGGCGGGGGTTCAATTGTTCGAAAGTGAACCATTTTTTTGTAGCCATTATACAATAGCAATGAGAGGTAAGTGTGATTTCGTTCTGGATCGAGCCCGGAACCGTTCTTAAAAAGAAACGGATTCGGATCCAGAGCGGTCGAGTTTTCGATCCGGATTCACAACCCTGATATATTTGTAAAGCATGATCTAATGTTGCTTTATGTTACAAGCCTTTCGGGATCAGGTATTAAGCTTTAATCCTTCTGTCGTTAAAATTACAACATTTTTCCTTTGTTAATTTTAATTTCCATTATACCCTGACCTCTATAAACTACTTACCCACCTACAGGGCCAATTTCAGGAAATAGGTAGAGAGTTCGGACCAAACAATTTACATATACTATGGATTCAAATTTTACAACCACAAAAATATGTGATTTTGCAATAAATGATTTGCATGTCAGAAATTCGGAACCTGTAGGGCTTACTAGAGGCATCTAAAAGTTTCCACAACCAAATTAAAATGGTCATTTTCTACAAGTATCTAGTGAACTGTTTAAGATTGGAATAAATGGACAACATTTTTAGATTCTCTATCAAAAAAACATAATTATTGCAGTTAAATAATAAAAAGGTATACAGGGTCTCTCACTACATATAAAACCCGTTGTACTATATGATAGTGCACACACAAATCAACAACAAACTACTCTAGCAACATTTTTTATGAATCTTAGTTTGGGCACAAAAAAAATTTACATTTTTTGTTGTTGAACCATGAAGATATTGAAATATATGCCTTCCGTTAATATCATAAAAAATATTTTGATCACAAAAGTCTTTATTTTTAATGGAAATTGAACTGTAACTTGAAGGTATTGCTACCATAAAGATAAAAATTTCGAAAAAATCCTTTTAACACAATTTCTATTTGAATTTTTGAGAATTATCTAGGAAAAAATCCCATTATCGAAAAATTGTCAGTTACCTCCTTTTGCCTTTCCACCTTTCATTTAACGTTACGCCAGTGAAAAACGAAAATAAAAAATTACATGAAGCAGGAGGGGTGGCGAGGGTCACTAATTCTTTACATAAATTAAATACCGCCCCTTTGCAAATACAGGTTCGAAAAAATTAGTAAAAAAAGATACAAATTTAAGGTGTTACGAATTAACTTAAATTTTTTTTTAGATCATTAGGTCGTTCTTCCACTTCCTCTCCCCAATCAACTGTTCTGTAAATTGCACAGAATAATGTTTATTGTATTCAGAATTGATGTTCACTTTGTCGGTTTTCGATCTACTAGTCAATAATTTCTTTTTTAAAAACGTTATTTATACAAGGTTTCGCCCGGCACGGCGTCGCCAGGCGTCATCAAAAATACATATTAATTTGTAAAGGAACGTATATTGCTAGAACTAGAAATGATTTTTTGTTTAAAATTAGAACGAATATGGCTAGTTATTGACATAAAGAGACTCTAGCATGTGTATCGAAGACAAAATGAACCTTATACCTAGTGAGTCACAGCATAACCATGTAAGGATGTAAGTGCCACTTTTTTGAAAACACGTTTTATTGGATTAAAAATTCTCTAAAATTCTACCGGACATTTTTGTGAAAGGACATATCCAAATTGGAACAGGGAGTGGGTTTTTATATCCACGGAGAAAATGTATTCGACAAAATTTACCCAATTAGCTCGGTAAATGGAGGAAATTACTGCTTTTAGATCAAGTTTACAGTTATTTTAGGATTTAATACAAAACAGAGCTATAAAAAATACAAAAGAGTTGTGTAAAATCACAATTGCGAAAGTGAAAATTCTGATGTGTAATAATTGACAAAAGGATTGTATTATGTTCATACCAGCATTTGTGACGTGCGCCGAAGAAAGGGGGCTTACTCTAAAAAAAAATCGAAATCGAGGTTTTTACACCTTTCGATAGTTTTTGAGTTGCTCTTTTTAATCAAACCATCGACAAAAATTTCCGAGCGTTATTATTGCTAATTATTGAGTTGTTAGGTACCCGAGAAATCGGGCTTTCGCTCGAGAGCTCGAGATCCCGTGAAACACCTCGCACCACTTACCACTGCAATCTACGCGTCTCATGTATACCCCGTCCGTGAGCCGAGCTGCTATATTGGCGAGAATGTACAGTAAGTGGAGAGGGAAGATTTCGCGTGTCTTCCCTCTCTCCTAAAAGTCGCGTCTATCGGGTCGACTTCAACCGCTCGCCCTGAAAAATCTCATTTTTCAGAGTAAGCCCCCTTTCTTTGGCGCACGTCACATATTATAAAATAACGCGAAGCAATAAAAATTTTTCTTGAATGAATAATATAAAGTTTAGTTTCGTGTGATATTAACTATTCACTTCCAAGGAAGTATAGATTGCAGAATTTTTACGAGATTTTCACTTTTATTAGGAGAGAAATTATACAACAGTAAGGTAAAATGAGAGCGCTAGAGACGTCAACATTCTCAGGGCTAAAGTTTAAAGCCAAGTCTCACGTAGAAACTTAAAAAAATAAATAAATTCGATTAATCTTGTAGGATTTCAGAAAATATCCAACTATATAGACTATCCTTTTCTCCAAATAAATATTACTTATTCAGTTACTAAATAAAAGTAGAATATATTTAAGATTGAGGTGTAAAGAAACGGCTGATAAAAAAACATCGTGAGGGAGCTGGACAACTAACTCCGAGGCCAGTTTCATGCATTATATTATATTAAATAAATTTTGTGAAAGCTTATTTGTTTGCATTTTTGATCCAATCTCTTAAAATTTATATTCATTTCAATGTTCAATTTTAATGGCAACAGTTCAGGATAAAAGATTTTTAAATCGTACGGTTTGACTTTTCTCAGTTGAATAATCACAGGCCTACAAAAATGAGACTTTTGTTTCCCTACTCCTACTGAGACCTGAAGATGTTTTCTCACGTAATCTTTCGCGCTGAACCAGAATCTGGCAGCAGAATTGATCTAGCACGTTAAGATTTTGAAATATTACAACCCGAATGTGCAAAAAAGGCAGTTTTTCGGCATTTGCAGATGAAAATAACTTCGAAACGCGAAGATATTCGTCAATTTGGCCAACAGATTCGGATTCCTCATGAAAAAATCTACGGAAATACACATACATGATTTCTGCTATGGTCAAATATTTACAAGTGTAGGTAGGGCCTTTTATAGCAGCAAATTCCATTTTCTGAGCTACCTAAGTAGAAAACATTTCATCAGACCAATTTCCTCAGAACACTCTATCAAAGGGTTTTTTTCAGGTCGCTGATTACGAATTTGGAGTCACAATTTAAATTTTTTAAATGGCGGATGAAATATGGTGGACCAAAAAAAAGATCGTTATAACTCTAATAAAAATCACTATGAAGCAGTTTTCGCACTTTCAGGTTAGAATATCTCGAAATCCTTACGTGCTAGAAAAGTTCCGCTGCCAGATTCGGATTCAGTGAGAAAATACGTGAGAAACACCTTCAAATCCTAGTGGGGAAAATCTTGTAGGCCTGTGTAACAGGGTGACCATTTTAAACGAGGAAAAAGATAACTGGCCATTTCCCGATTCGCATAAATTGTGTACGGCCATTGAAATTGAAAAAATGGAACTCTTAAAAGTGAACATTTTGTCATCTAAAGTAATGAAAACTGAACTGCACATTAATGTATTTATTCAAAGTATAACTCTTTTGAATTTTAAACTTTTACCATTAACGCTTAAATTTTTTAAATTCAGACGCATAATAATCTACACGTAAAAAGTGTAAGCTTTTACCACTTTCCAATTAAACAATTTAAAATTAAATTCCATTTAACTGCAAAATTTTTAACTTTTATAAATTTAACAGTTCAAAGATTTCTGGTTAAAACATATAAATATTCAATGCTCTATATTAAAACTAATATCTCTTCCAATGCAGTACAAAATTAAAAATTAAAAGTTTCACCTTTCATCTGAATGTTAAAAATCCTAAATTTGCAGCCATCTACAAAATAAAAATGTTAAAAATAAAAGATTAGTATCTTCCAATTTAGGAAAACTTGGAAAACAAAATTTCATTCCTTCCAACTCAATAAACATTATTGAAAAAAAGGAAAAAAAGAAAAAGAGCCTCTTTCAATTCAGAAAATTTGAAAATAAAAATTTCTTCACTTAAACTCAATAAAAATGTTAAAAATTAAACATGATCCTTTTTACAATTCATAAAATATTAAAAACAAAAATCTCCTTGTTTCAAAATCTATAAAAATGTTAAAAATGCGAAATTTTCCCGCCTTCAAATCAATAAAAACGTAAAAAATAGTTCCTCTTCCAATTCGAAAAGGAATTAAATTCTAAAATTTCTTCCGTTTCTTTTCAGGAAATGTGTACACTTACCGTAAAAATCTGGCCAATTGAACCGAAACTTCAGTACAAATAGCCCAACAAATCTATTTATACCAAAAAAAATTTGGCTATTCGTACCGAAATTTCGGTACAGACAAATATTGCTGAATATTAAAAATTGGTTCTTTTTTAATTGAAAGTTTTCAAATTGAATGGGTTAAAAATGGAATATTTTAGACTAAAAAAAATTGATTAGGATTTGAATGGAATAAAAGCATTTAATTATGAATCTATAAACTAGAAATTCTTTAAAAATTGAAAAAAGTTCATAAAGTTGTAATCGGATGTTTAAATTTGTTCAACTACTGAGGCTTTCGAATTGAAAAAGTTTAACTTTCAACATTAAAATCTGTGAATTGTTTAATTTTTGAACAGATTCAGAATCGTCTGGTGAAATCAGCTATTGTTCAATGTTTAACTTTCGAACTACAGAACAGATTTCAAAATCATTAATTCATTTATTTTTAAAGTTGGTCAAACTACAACTTTTTTATCACAATTTTAAAATTCAAAGGCTTTTAAGTTTTAATTGTTTAAGTTTTCAAAACTGCATAGATTTTTTTTCTCAACATTTGTAACACTTTTAGCAAAATATAAATTCACTGTAATTTCTTGGTTTTACCATTCACAAAAAATTCCCGGTTTCCCGGGACACCGGCCATCCTCAGAACATAAAATTAACACCTACATTATTAGAAAATATTTAGGAGAAAATCGTTTCCAAAACGTACAACTCTTATTAGTTTTAAATACAAATTCTTCAAACCTGAATAATGTTAAATAAAATAGATCACAAATTTCAGCACAAGTATGTAGACCATGCAAAATTAAAAAGATTAAAAATTTGAGGTTTTAAATTTTTAAATTTTATAATAAAAAATGATGCAGTTTCAAACTTACTTCCGAATTGTTCAATTTACAACGTTTTATACTTAAAACTCTTCAATATTAAATGCAAACATTAAATGAAATTTATATTTTTATTTAATTTTTAACAGAAAGATGTTCTTATTCACTTACTATAAATTTACAAGCCTGCTAATTAATAAGATGTTACAATAAAAGAAATTCCGATGAAATAAGTACCAGATAATTTTTTGAACGGCCCTGACGGAATCCTACAGTAATTTTTCATATGAGAATCTTTAAAAGAATAAGGTATATATTATAGTCAATCCAATGAACAATATATCAATGGCAAAATTATGGAAGATAAATAAAATAATTTTAAACATAAGGTATTAGATATAATTTTTTAGAGAAGCAGCCAGCAGATTTGTAACCAGCACGAAAAGCTAGTACAAATTTAAAAAAAAATCTTGATACATCATTTTGTTGTTGAGATATTAAAACTGTTTGCAATTTGAACACGTGAATTCGATTCCGGCCCGAGCTCCTGGCATGTCACAGAAGATTCACCCACACCGCCTTCACTCACTGCGTCGATCCTTTTCTGTGAACTTTTCCGTGAATCAGACACGATTATGAAAAATAAATTTAAAATGCATATCTTCGTGAATTTTAGAACAATTAGTAGAACTCTTTTTCTATATTTGATATAAAATTGAGCTTTATAAAACGAAAATTGACGTAGTTATTTCATTTGTCATAAGAAGAAAAGTTAACATCCTTTGTAAGCCATTTTTATGCAATTTAAAGATTAAAAATCGTTTTGCCGCTAAATGTACTTGATAGGACAACTCCTGCCAAGGACAATAACCCATTTTTTGTTGAGATACTATCGGCCAAATCTGTAGAAATTCCGTTGAAAAATAGTCCATTTTTACATTCTCATTCTAATGAAAAGGTTAAGTTTTACGTAAAATATGACTGTCGGTTTTGTTCAAATCTCCATGTTTTGAGACACCCTAAGTCAGAAAAGAACGATTTTTACGAAGGTATCTGTCTGTCTGACGGACTGTTTGTACCCTGCAGGCCAGATAACTTTCAAAAGATTGACCTACAAATTTGTTGTGAATCACTTTCCGATAGAAAGCGTAGTTTTTGTTTTATTCGTAAAAAACATCATTAAAAAAAAATTAAATTTTGGGACAAACGACACAACCTACGAAAAAAAAAACAATTTGCAAAAGTTGTTAACCCAATAAACAAGCTACAAATTTGTTGCGCATCATTTTTTGATAGGATGCGTAGTTTCTGTATAATTCGTAAAAAATAAAATTAAAAATAAAAACATTAAATTTTTGGACAAACGACAAAAGCTATGAAAAAAATGAATAGTTTCACATCCGAAAAAGAGCTACAATTTTGTCATCAGTAATTTTTTGATAAGAGTTCACTCAAAGAGGATCTAAAAATTCGTTATTTATCATTTTTAGAAAGGACGAGTAGATTTTTTTCAATCGTAAAAAATAAGAATAAAAATAAAAAAATTAAAGTTTTGGAAAAATGACACAATAGACGAAAAAAAATGAGAAGGCGAAAGTCGTTCAACCAAAAAAGATCTACAAATTTGTTATTAACTCTTGTTATAAAAGTACATTGAAAATAAAGCAATAACTTTTTGGAAAAATGACACAAGCTACAATAACTTTTTATTTAAATAAATCTTTCGCCTAAATCATATCTAAAAATTTGCTTAGAACCACCTCACACTTGGATGCGTGATTTCAGTTTAAATCGTAAAAAACAACGTTGAAAATAAACAAATTAAATTTATGGAGAAGAGGCACAAGTTGCAATAAAATGTATAGTAACTTTTTTTTATAGGATGCGCACTTTTTTAAATTATAAAAACAAGACAATAAAAATACGTATGTTTCAATACCAATGCATATTATGAATTGTGGTAATATAAATTTATTGAAATGATAGATTTTTCAGGGTAACTGAGAATAAAAATTAGTGCAAAATAAGGAGCAAATATTGAAGTAATCATGAAAAATAACATTTGTACATTATTTTGTCAGATACCTAAAAATTTTCCTAAAAAATTTAAAATTAGGATAAATATAATGTATCTTGTAAAGAGAAAGAGATACGCCGGAACGAACAAAATGTTCAGATTCACCTTCAGAGTAATTTAATTAATATATATTGATATTAATAATTGAATATAAGTAAAAAGAGAATACGCATAAGTAAATATAAATAAATAGTTTCAATAACCTGGAAAATATAAAAGGGATTAGGTTTTATGGCATTCTATTCTTGGACTCCTAATAAAAGGATTATCCTCCGAACCCAAGCTATGACGATTTCTGAACATTTCTCCTGAATTCTGACTTTTCCTGCCGATTTCTGTCGAGAAACGTAACAAAAGTGATCAGAAATGGTCAGAAGTCTTGACTTTTTTTTAACGATTCCTGGCTTTTTTTAGTAGAGAGGTATTGTTTTTCAAATGACTGACTCGGGTAATAAATGGGTGGTGCCACGAATGTCGCGTTTTAATGTTGTAAGGTTGTGTCATGACGAACAAGGACACTTTGCACTCAAGAAAACGTTAGAGAAGGTACAGGAAAATTATTGTTTCAAAGGGATGAGAAAGTTTGTTGCCAAATATGTAAATGCATGTCTAAATTGTTTATATTATAAAAACCCACCTGGGCGCAAACCTGGTTTGTCACATCCCATAGAGAAAATTGTCATCCCTTCACGAAAGACCTCATTGATCCTGATAGAAAACAAAATCTATGAGAAGTAATGCGGTTTTTGTCACGTAAATTCCAGAGTAAAACTCATAGATTTGTCTAATTTTAGCAGGTTCAGTAAGGAATTTCTAATATGCTTCATAGAAACCTCTATGAAACCAATAGACTTTGAGATCTGAAAAAATAATTTTGATATTCCAGATATAAGCCAGCTCTATTTGAGTCTGGAAATCCAAGTAGGTTCTGTTATTGCAAAAACCTCATAAAAACCAATAGATGTGGGTACTTTACGAAATCTCACAAAATTTATTTTGGAATTCCAGACAGAAACCAGCACTTTTTTAGTTTGGAAATTACAATTGGTCACACAGCTTTGTAAAATCCCAACAGAAACCACTTCATTTTGCAATGAGAAATCCAGATTGGTTACATATATGTAAATTCCTCTTAGAAACCAGCAGATATTCTATCTGGCAAATTTTTTCCTAACAGGCAGCCAGATTGAAACTCATTGAACCTTATAGATCCTCATATAAATTCTATCAGGTTCAATGAGGTCTTTCATGGAGGGATCCCATTTCATACGATACATCTTGATTATGTTAGACCATGTGTACGAAGTGAACGAAAAAATACGCAGATTTTAACGATTGTTGATGCGTTCACTAAATTTTGTATTCTTGAACCTGTCCGTGATACTTCAACAAAACATGTGTTAAGAGCACTATGTCAGTTAATTGTAATATTCGGAGTGCCCACCCGTATAATAAGCGATAGAGGAACGGCATGCACGTCACACTCATTGAAAGCTTTCTGTGAGGAGTATGGAATCAAGCACGTACTTAACGCAGTTGCGACACCGCGTGCGAACGGACAGTATGAGCGAATGAATCGCACAGTCTTAAGTTCACCTGCAGCCTCAACTTCTCTTTGGATCAGGGTGACTTGCAGGATCTGAGGTCCGCGGCGAAGGCGTCCACGGATGAAGAGCAAGTACGAAAGAAAAGGATGTTCGATATTCGCAGGTTCAAACCTCCCTCGTACTCTATTGGAGACGTCGTTATAGTGGATGCACATACCCTTGCTACTGGCGAGAGTAGGGAGCTGGTAGCCAAGGCAAAATGACCCTTCAAGGTAACAGATGTTCTGCCAAACGACCGATACGAGGTTCAAGACCTTCGGAACTTGAAGAAATCGCCAAATCAACACAGTATTGTAGCAGTCGACAGTTTGCGGCGATGGATCACTTTTGACGCTCCTCAG
The DNA here is from genome assembly GCA_011634705.1 of Andricus grossulariae. Classification (NCBI taxonomy): domain Eukaryota; kingdom Metazoa; phylum Arthropoda; class Insecta; order Hymenoptera; family Cynipidae; genus Andricus; species Andricus grossulariae. The sequence goes on along the minus strand of JAABKJ010026545.1, from coordinate 339,883 downwards.
CGAGCTGGTGAGTAAATGCAGTAGGCTGCAGCGTCATTGGCAGGCAGAGCGATCGGCTACAGTGACTGAGATTGTCATAATTATGACGTAAGTATTAGTCGCTGTCAGCGACTCTGAGGCCCGATTCTTGGTCAGGATCGTGTCCGGGCAGGGCGCTGGCGAGACTAGGACCAAGGCCGAGTCTAGTATTCCTACGTTAAAGAATGATCAACCTTATACTGAGTGGAATACTGGGTGGAGATCAGGACTGAGGTAGTCGTAGTCAAGGCTAGCACTGGATTAAGGAGGCCGGTTGCCCTCTTAATCATAGGTGTTCTTGGCAAGACTAGCAACCGGTAAAGCCGAGCTTGGGAGTGACTCTGTTGTTGCAGAATGGCCCTTGCCAAGTAGAGATTAAAACCTTAGAACATCCCTCGCCTTTACTTCTAAATCTCAGTATAAATCGGTGATAACTTGATATTGATGGAGACTTTCAGGGAACTGATCACTCTTGTGCGGGTGTCTACTCGAAATTCAGCTATCACCCTTCCTCCACTTAACCCGATTAGGTTACCGCTTTTTTTGGCATCTTCTCAGGTTACCGTGGGTCGTTTCAGACCCAAGGCATGCTAAAACGCTCGATTATCAATAAAAAAAAGTCTGGTAAAATTCTTGTACACTCTTGAACACTTCTCCTTTAAGGGCACATCATAAAGATTGCACAACAAAATTAAACAAATATTTTATTTTTAGTGATAAACACACCCACCTCCCGAAAATGCAGATATTTACTAAAAAATTCATAACTTTTGAACAAATTGAGATATTTGAAGTTTTTAAATAGCATTTTAATCTTTAAGAAACGTAATTTAATAACGAAAAATCATGAAGTAGATGGGAACAAAAGAAATGCTCAAGTTTGTGGTGTTTAGTAGCGCTTTTTTCGATAGAGGAAATTTGAAGTTTCAAAAAAAAAACTCGTTATATGTGGGCGTCCGCATGAAAAGGGCCCCTATTGATCGGTATATAGGTATAAAAGGAAATATTCGTATAAATTCCCTGCATTTAAGGCCCAAAATGAACCCCCTGAGTTGACAAAATGAGTCACCGGGGCATTTTTGAAGTTGCAGCTTCAAAAAACCGTTTTTCGAGAAAAACGCATCTAAACTTGGCGAATGCCATAAGCACACATATTCTATTTTGTCTTCGAACATGAAATATTCCTACTTCCAGTTACTATCCAGATACGAGTATAGTACCAATTAATTCACTATAGGTTCCAGTATCATCCCCAACTCAATTTAAAAATTATAATTTTTACCTCAACTTAGAGAAATGCGAATATCTCCTAAACTATAACCGGCTATGAGGGCCCTTTTCATGCGGACGCCCAAATATTTCGATTATACAAATTTTATTCTTGTAGAAAATTATACATATTCATGAAGAAAAAAGAACAATATGTTCACGCCTTAAATTCTATAATTTTATAATAATTACTCGTTGACTCGTTCCGTAGGTGGACGAAGAATTCTCGAGACTTCAGTAGATGTACGCTGCACCATGTTATAAGAGATGAAAGATCAATATATGACTCAAAATAAGAAAATTCTTTCGAAAATACTCATAAACTTCATAAAAATTCAAAAACTTACCTTGACGCTCAAAACGAGTTTGCACTGAAGTTAACAGTTATCGTGGTTTGTTTCAGACCCAACGCGAACTTCATCTGTTCACTGCGAGGGCGAGGCTGTCGCTGGGGAAACGCGATTCAGCACAGAGGGTCCTTTAGTCCTAAAGCTTTTTTAGGGTGGGGATAGATATTACCTGGGTACACGGATTCGAAGTAATGAGACAAAAGAAAAATGCCTTGGGACTGAAACGACCCACGATAACCGGATCGGGTTAATATTTCTTTATAGATAATGAGGTGTCTCCATTTTCAGAAATACTTGAAAGTCTATCTAGAGTGAAAGGGTCGTGGGTGACCTATTTGTCAGGTAGGCCGAATGATGAAAGCATTTTTTTAAACGATGGCTAAGCAACGGACATAGGACTATCGCCAGAGAGGATTTGTATATAATATCGGGACTTCGATTAAACATATGACGAATCCAGCCTGGAGGTCCCGATACGTGACACACCATATAGCCTGGGTGCAATCCCATAGAGGTAGATTAGTAGAATAGTGGAACATTTTTGACCAATGAGATGCCTGCACAAGCTCTAGCAATCACCTCATTGGTCAAAACTGCTCCAGTATTCTACTAATCTACTTCTATGGGACTGTAGGATATATCACGCGCCGAATCGAATTTTGATACGCGAACTCATAGTTTCTATAGTTTCGAAAAAGTTCGTTCGGGGTGAATAAGAAGTGCAGCAATAATTGTGATATGGGTCCCAGAAGATCTAAAGATCGTTCAAGTGATCGGCATAGCAGGCAGCGACGATCTGAACATTCTATGGCTCATTGTGAACGTGACCGAAGCAGATCTCCTCATGGGCATCGCAGAGAAGGTCGAAGCTGGAGCTGATCGAGAGACATCTCAAGATCTGGAGAACGTCGGAGACGACGACGCGGCACCAGGAGCCATTCGACATATAGCTCGAGATCTGGAGAGCGTCGGAGAAGTAGACGCGACACCAATAGTTATAGCCGATCTAGGTCGAGATCAAGATCTGCTGGCAGAACTGCGATAAATGCACGATAGTGTGAGTCCGATTTCGCTAAATTGACCGAGATGCTTGCAACTATTGTTGAAACAGGTTCGAAGAAAACAAATCATTATATAAATGAAGAAGTTTTACCCGAATTTGATCCGGGGAAAAAAGATTTATCAGCAATAGAATGGCTGGAAAAATACACATGTATTCTATTATGTATGATTGGGATGATGCAATAAAAATATATTTGGCTGCATTAAAGTTAAAAGGGATAGCGAAAAGTTGGTATGATGGGCTCAAGAATGGTCCTGTAAGTTGGGAGGCATTTACCGTGACGGTTGTTAGACAATTTTCAAGGGAACAAAATTTTGGTCAACGTTATGAAATTGCTGGTAAATACGAAAGTGTATCCGGTCAGTCTCTGTCTGCCTATTGTTTTGAGAAAGTTGAAAGAAAAAACCGTCTAAATTTAGAAATACCAGAAGCATATGTCTAGCAGAATCTGACGCATAATCTGCTATGCATATCGCTAGCAGATCTGACGCATAATCTGTTACGCACATCGCTTGGAGATCGGATGCATATCTGCGACAAATGTAAAATATTAAAATATATGCAACTTATATAAATGTAAAATAAAAATCAAGTAATATATTTCATAAAAATTGTATTTAAATACATAAAAAATATTTTTGATTGCAATTTAAGGCATCCCTCGTGAAAAGAAAGACCAACTTAATACTACAGTACAGGCAGGTATAGGCCTGTCTTAAAGTGATCTTGAACTGATCATTTCTGGTCCCCAGAAGACCACAGTTCTTTTGTCCCAGTTAGCAGTTTGAACCCCCAATATCCATAAATATAACGGAAACTGGTTGATGCCTCTAGATCTCAAAAATGCTTATAAAACAGCCCAGCATCTTTAGGACTTTTAGGTATAGCTGGTCTGTTGATACAGACAGCCATCCTTTTTTCAGAGAGAGAGAGAGAGAGAGAGAGAGTGGTGTCTATTTCAATGCCCTAAAAATGATGCAGGTATAGTCTGAAGGGTACAGACTAGAAAAAGACCAAACGTTGTTTGAAACTGAACTTAAAGTGGTATTAAGTTGATCTTTCTTTTCACGAGGGATTATATGTGCCTTAAGGGGTTCACATAAATATTGCGAGGTTCTCATAAATAAACTCTCTCGATTCCCTGATTCTTATTTAAATGCCAACTGGCAATGAGTTTATATTTTCTCGCCATACGACCTGTATGTGACAAAGAAAAATGGTTACCTTGACACTGAACATTTGCCGGCATGCGCGCGCATTCCTCGAGAAATGGTTCCCGCGAATTTGAAAAAAAAATAATTTTCACAGAATTATTTATTTGAGTAGACCAATGAATTTTTTGTAATATTGATGTTGATTTTACGAACTTCATTAATCTATTTTTATAATATTCAATACATTCAGGATGGCCTGGAAACATGGAGGAGGTAAATAATTTTTTTAACAAGGTTGTGTATAAATACCGGTACCAACAAAAAAAATGCGCGATATCATTTAAAAAATAACAAAAATTTTGTTATATTTAAAAAATGAATTTTGCAAAAAAAAAAAAAGATAGCCATCGTAATTTTGGAAATTTCGGATATTTTGCAAATTTTTCGAAACAAGGTGAATTTTTGAAAAATTTTGTATACTGTATATTTTTGTACATTACCGGAGAATGAATGAAACTTAAAGTTTTCAACATTTCAAAAGTTTCAAAAAATCCCAAATTTTTTTTAATTTTTCCAAAATTTCCAAAAATCCCAAAAATTGAAAAAAAATTCACATTGTTTTGAAAAAGGGTTATATAACTTTCTAATAAAATTTAATTTTAAAAGTAATAACTATAGGAAAAGTAAATGTTATTAGAAAGAATTCTGTCCTCATAGTGACTGCAGACTCTGCGTTACATTCTCACGGTATTGCGTGATGCAGAGTGTGTTGGCCAAATGCAACTCATAGCGCTCGCATATGTGTGCTCGACAGTCCATGCTGGCGAGATGAGTGCGTTATTACACGCAGAATCTGACAATCACAATCTGCGGGTGATCTGCATCGCACAATTGTTATCTGGATTATTGAAACTGTTTGAAATTGATTACACATACAAAGTATACTCGGCGAATGCCTACAAAATGCTAAAAAGTTGAAAATGACCATTTGCTTAATAATATCCAATTAAAAATTAAGGATGATCGGTAACCACATTTTTCTACCTTCGGAGACAAAAAGTATCGAGCCAACTTCAGATTTGAAAACACCTTCAGCAAGAAAGTTGTTCTATATAGTTTAAAGAAAATTTCTGGAATATTTGAGATAGATTCATTAAAAATTGACTGAAATATGTACTAGGTAAAATAGTACGAGTCTGGTGAGTTATTGGATCCGAGAGCTCAACTACGTATCTACGATAAAGATCAAATGTTTTTTATTTATAATTTTTTTTTAAGTTGTACCTATATTATTCAGATTTTTTCACAAGTCCAGAAAGATAATCATGCAAGTAGAAAATGTATAAATACAAATGCTAATTATGTAAAAAATGCCCATACATTTCATTATAATTCTAAGAAAATAATTATTACTCAAAGTGAGAATTTTACGAACATATTGTATGCGAATGATTTGTATATTTTTATTTGGGTATTTATTAATACGTTCACGTGTTTGTTATGGTTACCATTTAAAAGCAAATAATATTCAATAAATGCTCACATATTGCAATAATAATGACTATTGTAATTAATCATTCTAAGAAAAGAATTATTCGGCTCGGAGAATAAAAAAATTTCTAATAGAGTAGTTCAAAAAAAATTCTTTTGTTTTTGAATTTTAACTTAAAATATCAAAATACAAAGTTTCAAATCAAAAACGTATCGGTGGATATTTCCATTCACGAAAATATTGGAAGAAAGTGAATAGCCAGAATATAGTTCGAAAAGACCAGTCCAGGTATTAGGGTTCTAAATTTTTTGCATTTCGACTCATGTACACGGTACACTTTCTTCACTTACTCTACTCACACACATTAAGCATAAAGCATTGGTTCGTGGCACTAGCGGCACGCGTAGCTGGTTCCCAAACTAAACCTAACTAAGCCTTCTCCTGCCGTCTCACTCCCCTGAGCGTGCATTAAGCTGCCCGCTGCATTAGGGAGTTTTTGCATATCGTTCCGTAGCTTACGGTAAACGCTAAAGTCAAATGATGACGTTTCTGCGCATGGTCTGCGAGTTTAGTGTTTAGAGTTCTTAAATTCTCGAGAATTTAAGTTCGGGTTATATAACGGAGAATATGACAGAATTTAGGAGAATTTAAAAATATTCAGCAGAAACCCTTGGTACAGGGACCCTCTATCCGCAACCCGAGGACGCGTTCAGTGGCTTTGTCATAGGCCTTTCAGTTCTATTCGAAAGGAATAGAAACCGAAACCGAAACGTTATATATATGTGTGTGTGTGTGTGTGTGTGTGTGTGTGTGTGTGTGTGTGTTAGGTTAGGCTATGGGTTTACAATAAGTTTAGAATGTGTCTCTCGTGTGTCCTCCGTCCATGCTTTCCTTCTGATATACAGAGTGGGCTAGATATTGAAGCCGCCCCTCGATATAAATCAGAATTTTTTTTCATGAATTTGAAGAATTCTACAAACATTTTCAGAACAATGCAGAGAATTATCTGCCGCAGAGTAATGCAGAGCATCTCTGCATTTCCGCTGAAGAGCTTCAATTTTAACAGTAAAGCAGAGACTTTTACAGAGTATTTGCGTATGTTCTTTGCAGAAAACTCGCTGAGAAATTCATCAGGATGCAGATCATTTTTTGAAAAAGAGTAATGCAGAGTTCTTCTACATTTATGCTAAAGTGTTTCAATTTAAGCATTAATGCAGAAGACGTTTGCAGAGTACTTGAAGAGCTACCGCAGGGGTATTATGCAGTAATTTTCAGAGAATTTGCAGAGAACCACCAGGGTGATACGGAACAGGCAGCTCAAATATGAAAAATTATGGTTTTTTGGCATTTTTCAACTTGAATAACAAAGAGACAGAGCCTTTTTTGCAAAATCGGTCTGGACAGACCTCTTTAGAATTTAATTAGCTTTAATTATATAATTTTAATAATTATACTGAAGAGGCTCTTTGCCGAATGCCGAAATCTATAGCCAAACCAGTGGCTAAAAAACCGAACATCGAGATTATTAATCAACAACTGGTCACCATGAACCTGACTAGACCTGAACCAGAACCTTCTACGTTTTTTTAACCAACTTAAAAATATTTATGATCAGGACATCCTCCGATGCACGAATTTATGGATTCGCCTGAAACATACGGTCACCAGGATACAAAAACAGAATAGTTTTCTTCTCCGTTTTAAATTAAAGGGTTTTCTTTCTGCTCATATAATCCAAAAACTAATTACCACGATAGAAAATAAACTCAACGAATTAGCTTTAGATGATGATGTTAGACTATGCTTTGGAGGTTACAATATGAGCTCAAATGTTTTTCAAATTTAGGTCTAGGTTTAATTTTATATAATACATGCATAAAAATGGCCGTTTCTCATGCGTGTGGAGCGAACCTGAAGTTCCCTTTTCGGCTCATAGGCATGTTATGGCCATTATATAACTATAACGTCAAAAATTATGGCTTCATAGATATATAATGGCCATTACGTATTTGTGAGCTGATATCTAATGACCATTACACAGCGTGTCGCAGACTCAAATGTCTGGACTTATTGTATGGCTGTAAGAAAGAAAATCTGAAATTCCTTGGCCAAAAATCAGTTGAAGGTTTTGTTTTTGAAATATGAAATATTTCAAGCAATGTACCTCATCATTTTATTATCAACTCAATAAACAAAAACATACACCTTTGCTGATAAACCAGTTCAAATTTACTTGAATAAGTGCTAGATTTTTTTTATTATTATTCATTATTATTTTTTATTAACTCAATGACTCAGAAGATGATGTTATAATGTCCTTAAAAAACCATCCTCGTAGTAGTGGTGATCGAAATTCATTTCTTTAATGTGTTGTTATCAATATCTGTACATCACCTACTATGAAAGAACGAAAAATTTCCGAATAGATGAAAGTTTTTGGCCACGCTGATTTTTCTCAGCATAAAGAGCCAGGGGATAATATCCTAGCATCCTCAGAAAACCACCAAAGCAGAAATATTGTTTGCAACTTACTTTAATGGATGTGAGAAATATTTGTCCTTCCTCTTCTAGAAAAAATCAAAAAGCTTTCGAAGTGATAACCGTTTTTGGCCTTACTGAGTTTTTTATCAATACAATGACTCAGGGAATGATATCCTAGCATCATCAAGAAATCATCCTTGCAGTAACATGGTTTGTAAATTACATTAAGGGATATAAGAAATATTTTTTCATACTCTACTAGGCAAAATCGAAAAATTTTCGAACTGATAAAAGTCTGTGGTCCCACTGTTTTTTCCATCAACTCAATGACCTAGAGGATCATATCTTAGCATCCTGAAAGAAACCACTCTCGCAGTAACACTGTTTGGAAGTTACATCAAGGTGTCTTATAAATATTTGTTTATCACCTACAAAGAAAGAAAGCAAAGTTAACGAAATGATAGAAGTTTTTGGCCCTACTTATTTTTTCATCAACTTAAAGAGTCCGTGACATGCCTACACTAGGCAGGCCTCCACAGGGTGAGGCTCCCCATGACACATCCTTCCAGGAAATCACCTCTTACAAAAACGCATCACTGCCGGTCATGTCTTCCCACTCGTTTCAGGCTTGTCTAGGCATCCCAACTCATAGAAGAAAGAACCCCTAGGTCAAGTCCTATATAGTATGTCCTATATACAATAGTAGTATGGCCGCCATAACGTGAACACGCATGACTTTGTATCTCTGCATTGAATCATGAGCTTTTATACATAATCGAGTGCTACCTGCATGAGGTGATCACTAGTGAGTGTGAAAACTGTGCACATTGTTGTGAAGTATAAAGTATAAAGTCAAGTGAAACAATGGCTCAAAAGTGTAATGCAAGCCTCTGACATATGCGCTGTGTCGTGTGGCAGAGGATGGAGGCTTGCTTTTTTCACTCACTCGAAGGAGCCCTTCAGTTATTCTTCCGACTTTGTACAGTGAACCTCCACATTATCGTTCTCTATTGCTTCATTCTCTAATTTATTCTTAAAAATTTGGCCAAATCAACTGTTTCTCTATTTTAGAATATTTCATGATAAAGTTAATTTAGAGCTAATAAGAATTTTATTTTTAAGCTGTGAAATATTTTGACATCTTTTGAAATCTTTGTAAAATCTTCCAAATCTATGCAAATTAAAATCTTTGACATTTTTCTGAATTCTTTTGCAATGTTTTGAAATAATTGAAATCTTTTTATTTATTTTACAATTCTTTCTTTATGCTTTATGTCAGATATTACTCACAGCTAAAGTTTGTCAAAGATTTTCACACATAAATCTGTCAGGTCATAGTTTAGGACGCACGGAATATTTTTTTGTTTATAAAACGTAGAATCTATGTGCATTACGGCCAGCGGATTTTTGACCTCCAATCTGTGGCATATGTGGCTGTGCTTTTCTGTCGTTTCTGGTGACAAGTTAGAAAATGCTAAGCAATATGCTAGAGAAATGTGAAGCAGGGACTAGTTTTTCCTTTTCATAAAGCGTGTAGTCTTTGTGCGTTTCGATCAGCGAATTTTCAGCCTTCAATTTGTGACTTGTGTCTCGTTGCTGTTGATGAACCAAGAGACATTACAAAATTAGGGGCATTGCTAAGCCATCACTACACTCTGAGCATGACAGAAAATTGTGTACTAAATACAACAAACGCCTTCTTCTAAATCAACTGATAGCATTGTGAGCACGCACACAAGGCAAGAATGGCGATTCAAAAAAACGACATGCAAAGTGTTCGTCCTCTTCTCGACACCAACAGTATATGTGCCTACGCTTGATGCAATTAGAGTGACAAGCTGCACAGCTCGCTACCGTCATGTATGCGCTTCCAAAATCAGGTGCAATGCTGAGGAAAGATTACAAAGATGTTGCGGCTCTGGATCTACCTCATTGGCAGATGATGTACGAACTAACTCAGCTCAACATTACGTTCTATGCTGAAAGATATGAAACTTGAACTTAAAACTGATCTCGAAAAAAGTCACTCAGACCTGAAGCAGGATCTAAAGCTTGATTTTGCAAAAAACGTATGTGGCTGTCGCCAATTTATCTACAAAGACAAACATGGTCTCTTCACATGTTTCTCATATTGATTCCAGACTGGCTGTTGTTGAAAACAAGATGACAGATGTCGACGTCGCAATGCAAGAAAAAGTTAATGTACTTAAACAGAATATCGAAAAGAAAATTAAGGATATGGAATTCAAATTTAAAAACTCTCAAGCTACCTCATCTCAAAGCTCAAACTATATTGATTCCTGCGTCAAGGAGATCGCTATGCGCACATCAAGATACCAGCATTGTTGCCACACAAGCGAACGCTTCGGAAATGAGGGTGCATTATCAGAACATAAGAGGTAAGCTGAACGTAAAGGTAAGCCAGATCTGTTAATAAAATCGGATAGTATTATCGATTATTATACCGAAATTATCATTATCAAAAACGTGGCTCAATTCAACAGTTAATAATACAGACATTTTTTATGCTAATGCTTTCCAGGTTTACAGGGACGACCGAGTGGACAGAGTCGGTGATGGTGTTCTTCTCGCTATCCAAAATGATACAATATGCTCCAGGTTGAGCTTGCCCTGTGTCGTTTAAGGTGCTCCGGAAATTAATATAGTAGGAGTAAAAATATACGGCTTTACTATCTCAATAATGCTTATTGTAATACACATTCTACCTAGAATTCCTATTCTCATTTTCTAAAGTATTCTCGATTCAATAAATATGCTGCGGAACTTGTCTGGAAAACTAATTTATTGCAGGGGAGTCCAATGTCCCGTGCTTCAAAGACCATGTTAACAATAGCAAATTTGACAATAAGGCAGCACATTTCACGTCTTTTTGTCAATTCTTTGAACTAATGCAACTCAACTCTATAGATAACAGTAATCACAGAAATCTTGATTTTTTTTCGTCAATATAATAATTTAAGTAAATAGAGTTCATGAATCTATAGTGCCAGAAGACAAATACTACCCATCTCTTCTGATACGATTTCACATTAAAAATAAAATGATAGCTCAAAGATTTGTTAACAACTCAACTCCTAGAAAATATAATTTTAATCGAGCCAATTATTCTGCACTATATCTTGGACGATGTAACACTGAATGTTTGTCCCTGTAAAAGTGCGAAACTATTGATCAGGCATTTTCAGAGTTTTATGCTCTGATATATAAAATTCTTGGTGAAACGTTACCAATATACCAAATGAAAACTACCAAAGAATGTTTCCCTCCACGGTATACTAGAGACATAATTTCTGATATCGCTAGAAGAGCTAGGTTTAGATTAAGATTTTCTGATACTGGTAGTCTCTACTTCTTAGATATGTTTGTGAAGCTTAGGGCCAATATAGAAAAGCTAATCGAAATTGCGAATAATATATTTACGACTACTGTGGAAGTAAATATAATCACAGAACCCTTTACTTTTTGGTCTCATATAAATAGACAAAAGAGTAATCACAGGATCTCGAATATGATTTGTTATGGTAATAATGAAATAATCTCGCCTCAAAAGATAGTGAACATTTTCGCCTCATACTTTAAAAGCGTTTATAACGAATCATATACCAGACTACCTTTCACGGATGGACTTTGTCAAGAGATTCATGGAGACGTCATTAAAAGAGATGGGAATGATGTCTTCACAGCTATCAAGAAGTTAGTAAATAAAAAACTGCTGGTACTGACTACATCACAACCTTTGTTGTCAAAGACAGTTCACCTGTACTCATCCCGCCTCTCACACATTTATACAATCTAGCTCTACAAAAGGGCACGTTTCCGGGGATATGAAAAAAAGCGATAGTTTGTGCTATATTTAAAATGAAATTAAAGACTGATGTCAATAAATATAGACTAATATGAATACTCAATAACTTTTCCAAAATTTTAGAAATTTTCCTTTATACAATTATTAATGAAATAGCGGCACCAAAACTCTCTACACTTCAACATGATTTTGTCTCCCCCTCCCCCAAATCTACCACCTATGGCCAACCTACGTTCATGAAAAAGCCTCCAAAACAACTTAGACATCCTAAATGAATGGTGCAAGTTGAACAAATTGAGCCCGAACGCCTCTAAATGAAAGGCTTAATTCTTCTCTCAAAAAAAAAAAAAACGCTGTACCACGCTACCGTTAATATATCGACGGTATTGAACTTGGAAGAGTAGAAACAATTATAGACCTAGGAATATTGTATGACAGTAAACTTACCTTTAATGCGTATACTGACAATATGCTTACTATTGCGAACAAAACATAAGGCTTTCTTATGAGAGCTTACAGTCACGCTAAAACATCAAACCCTCTATTTTCTCTTTTTAGCAAGCTAATCAGATCTAAACTGAAACAAGCGTCGATCACCTGGTCACTGCTCTTGAAAAAACACGTTGACGCCATAGAGGCATTTCAAAGACGCTTTCTATAAAACCTAGAATTGAAAGGGGAAAAATCCAATCCTCCTCGTGTTTCAGATCATGAAACCCTAAACAGTAGATTTCAGATGTTGTCACTAGAGGATAGACGCAGATTCCCAAATATCCCAATTATATTTAAAATCATAAGAGATATTACTGATTGCTCTGAAATCTGCAAAATGGTATGATTCCACGAACAGAGAGTTGAAACGCGAGCAACAGCTCCATTTATTTACTTATCAAGGATACTATCTACTCATTCTCCGCTTTGAAAAATGTGTAAAGATACAGATTTTATAGCATACATACATACTATACATACTATAGACATTTACGTTACACACGTTAACTCCTAGATTCAAAAGTGCTACGGGAACAGTCACTCTACACCCGTCCAAAAATATCTGTTCGCAGGCCACCACCCCAAAGCAACAGAGGGCTGTTTCTTAGTCGCTATCATACATACCAGAAGAGCCCATTTATCGAGATCCTTTCTCCTAACCCAGGAGAGCCCGTTTACAGGGATCTTTTTACACATATCCATACACATGCAGGCCGAGTTCCGTTGGACCCCCTTGTCCCAAACGCGCAAGCCTCCTTACGAACTACAAGGTTATACAGCCTCTCGGGGAAGTACTTTAAGGGATTTCAGAAATATTTTTTCATCCTTTACTCAGAAAAATCGAAAAATTTCCGAAGTGATAATAGTTTTTGGTCCCACTAATTTCTTCTTCAACTCAGTGATCCGTAGGATGATAACCTATCATCATCAAGGAACCGCCCTCACAGTAAGATCGATGAAAATTAACTTTAAGGCGTCTTATAAATATTTCCTAAACCCCTACTAAGAAAGAACGAAAAATTTCCAGAAGTATAAAAGGTTTCGGCAACGCTGATTTTTTTTCATCAACTCAATGACACGTGTGACGATATCCTGACATTCTTAAAAAAAACCGCGACACATACACACACACACACACACACACACATATATGGGGCATAATTTCTCAAGTGTACCCACCTCGAAAATGAAAGTTGTTCGATCGGGATAAAAATTGGCCCAATTGTAGTCCTATTAGATAGTACTCCTCACACAAAAAAATTAGTTAATTTTGATAATTATTTATGAAAATGGAGGATGTACAATTTTTGGTTTTTCAAGAAAGGCCTTACTTTCAAACATTTGTAACTTTTTTCCTATTGCTTTAAATAAAATTTCACAAATTTTTCAATGGCCGTAACTATTTTTTAAAAAAGTCAAAATTTGACACTAATTTTTGAAAATCAAAAATAAATTTGGCTTTTTTTCAAATTTCGACATTTTTTTTTCTTCAAAATAGTTTTAGAAGAAAGCTGAGATTTTTTCCTATAAGACCCTCAATTTTCAGAGTGGCAAAATAATTCCCCTTTGAGTCATAGAACGATACGTAAACAAGATGCCATGATAGGGCGGGTGGCGCGCAATCTCCCCTAGTGCGCTCACGCCGACGATCTTTGTGCAACGCTTTAGTGCCAGTTTTTTAAGTTAGGTAATATTATATGGTAATATTGTATATCTTTCTGATTGATCTTTTGGCTATAGTTTCAACAGTTGTTTTCTTTGCAGACCTCTTTTGCGGATTCTGTTTTTTGCCATTCGAGAATGACGAAATTATTTAGGGCAAGTATAGCCCTTAAACACGTGCCATCGGCATGGAAGGATGGCAGAGTGGCCTTCATATCCAAACCTGGGAGGGAGGGTTACACTGCTGCAAAAGATTTCCGACCAATCAGCCTAACGTCTTTCATCCTGAAGACGTTAGAGAGGCTGGTCGAGGGATACATTAGGGATGAGGTGCTCTTGCAAAATTGGAGAAGCAGTTGGAACGAAAAAGGGAATGCTGTGGGCGCCTTCTTGGATATAGAGGGTTCTTTCAGCAATACCCCTCCAGAAGTCATCTGTGATTGTTGTGAACGGTCTCCTTCGACGGCTAAATAAAGAGGGGTATTAAACTCAGGGATGTGCGGATGATTTTGTAATCCTAGTCAGAGGGGATCATCTGGAGACATTATTGGGTCTTATGAGGTTGGTGCTGCGCATAGTAGAGCTCTGATGCGATAGCTCAGGGCTCTCGATAAATCCTGAAAAGACCAACCTGGTAATTTGCACGAAAAACTATAAAGTTCCTAAAGTTGACGCTCCGGTATTTTTCGGAGGGAAGCTGGCGTTTTCAGATTAGGTTAGATATCTGGGAGTAATCCTGGGTAGCAAACTGAACTGGTTTAATATAACATCAGAACTGGTTTGGGAATGCAAAAAGGCATTAAACCAACTTGTAGAAAGAAACAACGTGGCTCTCAAATGTGTCCCTGGTCACACAGGGATCAAGGGCAACGAAAAGGCGGACTAGTTGGCAAAATGCGGCGCAGCAAACGAATACATAGGACCAGAAGCGTAACTGGAAATAGCAGCTTTCTGTATCGGTTTTACCATTAAAAGCTGGATCCGAACAAAACACCGGAAATACTGGGAGCAAATACAGGGTTGCCGTCAGGCAGAGTCCATCCTGGGTTATATCCATAGAATGGACAGAGCCAAGGAAATCCTGGGTTTACTCGAGAAAGATATAAGGACAGTGGTACAGATTCCAACTGGGCACAACCACTTGAACTAACATATGCACAAAATGGGGTATAACCCCACGACAGAGTGCGGGAAATGCGGCAGGGATGATGAAACATCCCTGCATGTACTATGCCAGTGCCCGGATAAGCTGGGTTCAGGCAACAGACCTTTGGGGCCCATTTTATAGGACCAGAGGAAATGACAACACGATCATTAGTCGATATACTAGGCTTCGTTAAGAGGTCTGGCGTCAACTGCTGAGAGCGAAGAAGTAAGGGTGTGGCACAATAGGCTTTATAGCTTGATCGCCAGGGGAGCTCTTCATGGGCTCCTCGCCCATTTTGTAACTAACTAGCTAAGGATGTTGTTCAAATACTATTCTTTGGAGGTGTGTTCATAGATAAAACTGCACCCCAGGAAAAAGTAAGTTCGAAATTGTTCGTACATGCGTATACCAGTGAGGTACGATTAATTGGCTAATTGCAATTAAATTATAATTATAATGAGTTTAAAAGAATTCACAGAATTCAAAATAATTTACAGAACTTCAAAAGACTTATGTAAGAGAATACAAAAGAATTAAAAAATAGGTAAAAGATTTCAGCGAATTCACAAGAGTTAGGAAGATTTAAAAGAATTCAGACACTTCAAAAGAATTCAGAGAATTCACACAAATTTCGATAATTCAGAAGAGTTTAGAGAATTAAGAAAAATTAAGAAAATTCAAAGAAACCGGAAAAATCCACAGAGCAGAAAAGAATATAAAGAGTTCAACAGAATTCACAGAATTTAAAATAATTTAGAAAGTTATAACTGAATTATGTAAGATAGTACAAAAGAATTCAGTGAATTCAAAAGATTTCCCTGAATTAAAAAGAGATAGAGAATTTTAAAGAAATTAGACATTTCAAAAGAATTCAGAGAATGTAGAATAATATAGAGAATTCAGAAGACTTTAGAAAATTCGCAAGAATTTAGAGAAATGAGGAAATTCAGAGAATTTAGAAAATTCAGAAAAGTCGGAAAAATTCAGAGAATTGAGAAAAATTTAGAGAATGCGAAGAACTCAAAAGAACTCACAGAGTTTAAAAGAATTCGCAAAATTCAAAAGGGTTAAGAAAATTCAAAAGAATTCAGAAAATTCAAAGGATCATTCAAAGGATTCATGAATTCTATAAAATTCAAATTACTCAAAGGAAGTGAAAATAATTCAACGTGTGTTCTAAAGGAAAATATATTTTCAAAGGGCGCAGTCCCATGGAGGACATTGTGGTAGATTAGTAGGATAGTGGAATAGTTTTGACCAATGAGGTTATTGAAAATACTCTAACAACCACATCATTGATAAAAACTATCCCCCTATTATACTAATAAGATTTACTCACGGAGTAATTATAAGCAGACCGATCACCATACATGCGTTCTGACTGCTGTAACTGCACATTTATTGCCCAGCTCAGACGTTTCTAATCAGCACATAATGGCAATTCGGTTATGCGAACTGTGATTTGCTATTTCTTTTTCTCCCACGAGAAGTATGCAAAAGTTTTTGCAAAGTCAAGTGTAAGTCGGAAATTCAAATAATCAAGTGCAAAAAATGGCGTGTTGTGTTCCCATGTCCCAAAAATCCTTATTAAGATTCCTGGAAACATTTAAAATAATTTTTTAATTTTGAAAAATTAATTTTAAGGGTTTAGGGTCTGTCGCAAGGCCAAAAAACCCGACTTTTTAGGATTTTTTTTTAAACAGGTTTCATTACTTATTGGCAAATGTTCTACAGTTCGAATAATACACCATACAAGAAGTTACAGTAATTTTTCAAGATTAAAATATCGATAAACAAGCAAGTTATAGTTAATCTGCCAGAGGTCCAAGGAAAAAAAAGTGTTTTGCGGTGCGCATCGTAACTCACGACTGAATCATCTGAAACAAAAAAATACAAGGGGATTAGTCAAAAAACGATATTCCCTTGTACTTGAACGAAGAATTAAGTCAAAATTTTAATTTTCAAGAAAATGGCGGATGTGTCAACAAAATTTTTCGAGGAAAATAAAAATTTTGTGTTTACACATCCGCTATTTTCTTGAAAATTAAAATTTTGACTTAATTTTTTGTTCAAATACGAGGGAATATCGTTTTTTAACTAATTTTGCTATATTTTTTTGTTTCAGATGATCCAGTCATGAGTTACGATGCGCACCGCGAAACACTTTTTTTTTGGACTTCTGGCAGATTAACTATAACTTGCTTGTTTATCGATATTTTTATCTCAAAGAATTACTGTAACTTTTTGTAATGTGTATTATTCGAACTGTAGAACATTTGTCAATAAGTAATGAAACCTGTTTTCAAAACAAAAAATTTGTTTAAATCGATTTTTTTTGGCCTCGCGACTGACCTTGACTCCTTAAGACAATATTTATAAGGATTTTGAAAGATTTTTGGAATTGTACAGAAAATAAGCTGAAAGATTTTAAGATTTTTGTTTATTTTGCAGGATTAATTAAAAGTTTTATAAACAATCTGAATCATTTTAAAAAATATTTAGAAGGTTTGAAAAAATTTACAAGATAATTTCAAATTTAAAAAGATTCCAAAAAATGTAATATAAAATGAAAATTTTTGAAGATTTTGAAATAGAATTTTGAAGCTTTTTAAGGATTTTCAAAATTTTCATGATAATAAAAAATTTTATTTAAGATTACTAGGAGAATTTAAAGTGATTTTTCATTTTGAATAAAATTTAAGGGAATATTCAAAAACATTTCAAACCAATTTTAGTATATCAATAACAATCGAAAAATTATTAATTTATAACGACTTAAAATAAAAATAATTTAACTTCTAATTTCAAAAGTGTTCAGTTAAATATTAATAATATTTACGGGAACGTAACCTCAGTTTTCAGTTGTCATTCAACACAGCGCTCGCTCGTACACTTCTCGCGGAAGAAAAGGATATAGCAAATCACAGTGCACATGCCCGAATGGCCATAATGTGCTGATTAGAAACATATGAGCTGCGCAAGAAATGTGCAGTCACTGCAGTCAAAATCGAGGCACTTTGTACAGCATGATCGGTCTCCTTATTATTACTCCGTGGATTTACTATCTCTCGTCGCTCAGTTGCCGTGTGAAGTTGCACCATTGATATTCACAACCTCCTGCAAATTTTAAATTACACGACTTCAGCTTTTTTTCGCACACACTCTTGTCAATGACACATGCCCTTTCGTCCATCTAACGCGAGCATCTAATTGCTTAATCTTTAATTGTTAATTACTCAATAATTATTAACTTTACAACAAATTTTTATAATTATTTTTAACTCTAATCTTTCAAGAACACTTTTTCACGTCGAATGAAACTGAAGAAATAAATTTCAAAAGAAACTTAACGTCTATATAAGTTCCATAAAAGAAGGTCTTATTCAGAAGACTATAACTGCATTTCTATTAGAACTAGAGCGCTCTAATTTTTTTTTAGATTTTTAGGATATTTAGTTTACTTTAACTTATTTCGTGACAAATTTCAACTGTAATGCACAAAAATAGAGTTGTTTCAGAAAAGAAAAGGATAAAGATTTGTTTAGTTAAGTTTTTTGATAAAAACTAGGTTTTAATAGCTCTATTTCCTAAAATATTGAGAATTCAATTTTTGATTTTTTACAGTTTTGCAGTGAATTTCATGCCCTTCAATTCCGTTGAGCATGCCTAAGCATTAGGAGGCACCAGAAAGGGACACTTCAGAAAAAACGGAATTTTTTCAAATTTTTTCACTTATTGTTGAAGATTCAAAAGGGATTTCGTTATCGCAAGATGTTTAACATATGCAGCCTCTTTTTGGGTGCCAAAAAAGGAGTTAATCCTGGCGGACCGGGTGAACGGAAAGGATACGCTACAGCGTATCCTTGTAGTGTCCACATAGTATCCTTTTCGTAACTTGCGAAAAACTCAATAAAAACAACAAGATCAACATTTAAATAGTGGAAATTATGCATCTGCGTTAAAAGTGAACTTAGAAAGTCACGGAGTAATTGCAATGGTTTTTTTGCAGCGTTACAAATTTTGAAAAGTACAATACCTGTCATTAACGTCTGCTGAATGTAACTTCAAGCGCATCGTAGCGGATGTGAGTAGCATATACTTGATACTAGAAGGATACGCTGTAACGTATCTGTTCCATTCACCTGGTCGCTAGAGTATGCCAATTCTTAGTAAAAATGCCCATTAGGTTATCAATAGAAAGCGTTTCGAAACATATGGAAAGCATATATGTTTCTATATGGTCTTGAGTGTTTCTTGAGAGCATTTTTATTTGAATTCGGTTTCTAATAGCTTTCATTCGGTACTTAAACGGCTATTAGGACTGAAATTGACTTAGTAAAAGTTTCCTTATAGGCACTATTAGGCACTTATTTAATTTTAAAACATGACTGTAGAATGTTACAAAGTACAAAATGCTTCTCTATGCGGTTCTATCAGGCTTCTGAAGGAAAGTGGAATTGAATTCATTGGACTAAAATTCAAAGTTCTGCATTGAAAGTAGCCCTACAAGGTTTCTATTAGGTTCTGCTTTTTTTTTACGAAAGACACAAGTTCAAAATTGCTCCTCTAGCAGGTTCTATTAGGAATTTGAATGGGAAATCTGAATTAAATTAATCAGTTTAAAACCCAAAACAATGTCTTCAAATTTTATCTACGAGGCACCTATTAGGTTTTGCTTTCTCGTGAATGGCACAAGTTCAAAACTGCTGCTCTAAGAAGTTCTATTAGGCATTTTAATGGTAAATTAAATTAAACTAGCCGGATTAAAACTCAAAGTTATGCATTTAAAGTGGCTTTAAGAGGCACCTTTTATGTTTTGTTTTCTTGCGAATGGCACAAGTTCAAAATAGCTTCTCTAAGAGGTTCTCTATTAGGGATTTTACTAGCAAATCGGGATGAAATTAACTGGATTCAAATTCAAAATCATGCCTTCAAAGTGACTCCTATTAGGCACCTATGAGGTTCTGCTTTCACGCAAATACCACAAGTTCAAAATCGCTGTCACAAGAGGTTCTATCAGAAATTTAAATAGGAAATCGAAATTGAATATATAAGATTACAATTCAAAACTCTGCATTGAAAATATCCCTTTGAGGCTCCCATTGGGTTCTGCTTTCTCGTAAATGACACAAGTTCTACATTGCTGCACTAAAATGTTCTATTAGGAATTTTAATGGAAAATCGGAATTAAATTAAGTGCACCAAAATTGGAAGATTTCCAGTAGAAAATGATATAATAATAAGAAGTCTGCGCTAAGTATTATTAATAAGGTACAACATGTAAAATATGTGAAAGTCCGATGAGGATGTACATTGGAAAATAAAATGAAATCGCCAGTAAGAGACTGTTATATTCTTAAATGTCATATACAGACATATTGGTCAGTTGTTAGCAGTCAGATAATTCCACTTCACACAAATTAAAAATAATTTTGGTAGTAATTTTACCTTCTAAATAATGAAACATGATATTTTCTTCCAGTCAAAACATAAATCAATCTAGTCTTCAAGTGGAAAACTTTAATTAAGTGAATAATAGATGACAATAATAACAATTTTTGTTATTAACTTATTTTTAGAAATCGTTTGTGTCACAAATTATAACTTTACATACATTTTTTTAAAGATAATTGATTCAATGATCTGTCATATTTATGTTGTGATAAAAATCTGCACGTATAAGAATTTGAATTTTTTTGATAATAATACAGTCACACAAAAAAACTTCTGGCCTGGGGGTCACACCATATTTATTATATATTTTTGGGCTCGTTGAAACCGAATCCAAGGTTTATTTTACCCCATCACGTCAATTTTTTTATATTACCTCAAAAAGTCTTCACAGCCACACAAAAATGAAAAATAATTCTGACCTGCAGGTCAGGCCGTTTTTACTATATGTTTTTGGGGTCGCTGAAGCCGAAGTCCTATTCACCCCATCATGTCCACTTAGCCCGTTATACTTAATATATTGAATCCCATAACCCCTTGAACCCATATCCTTTCATCTCCTCAAACCCAAAACATCTTTTAGTCATAACCCCTCAATTATATGTGACCGTCCGCGAAGAAAAGGACCTAATGCGGAAAAAATCAATTTTCATTTTCTTACGCCAATCGATAGTTTCTGAGTTAATCTTTTATTTCCAATAATCAGAAATTTTTTAAGTTAATTACTTTTCTTCGTATTGAGCTACAAACATAGGCATGATAAGCGTACGCGGAGACCGAACGAGCTAAAAGTGTAGTGGCAAGTGGAGGGAGTGCTTTTCGTAGACGCATCCCCACTACTCAAATGCTGGCTTGCGAGCTGTGCTACGGTCGCCCGTCACAATATATTACATCTCAGACGCCGGTTCGGCAGTTTTATTGTCTCGGTTGGCACGGTACTGGCTTAGCACTTTTTTTATAATAACCAATTTTGTTGTTTACGACGTATATCTAGCCCCTCTCGAGTTCTTGTCGTATCACTTGCAATTTTCGAGATATTTCAGATTTTTTACATTTTTAACTTTGAGAATTTTTTAAACATTTTCTTTCTGAATACATTTGGGATTTAAAAGATCTATATTTGAAAATCTGGAAAAAATTGTAAATTTTGAGGTACTATCAATTTTTAGCGAGATGCGGCGATATTTTTCAAAGCGCAATTTTCTAAACTGTCAAAAAACTATTTATGGTAGTGGACTTATGGGCATATGTCTGGAACCTTTCACTTTTCAATAAAAAAAAAAATGATACAATTTTCGTGGGCACAACATTGGAAAATTTATTATGCCACAGCGGCGTAGCCAAGAATTTTTGTTGGGGGGCTGACCTTAGGGACTAAGGGCAAAAAAGGGTATCCGAAAAATAAATTGACATAATATTAAAGTTAACAAACATAATTGTTTAAACAATTTGTTATTGTTTTTAATAATATTCTCTTTGAATAATGTTTTATCTAGCAAAGTAGACTCCAACATTTTCTATTTTCTTTCCGATTTTCAGGTTACACCGTTACAAAAAATCAAATTTTAGTATTTTAAATTTTGTTTGTTTCCCAAATTCTGGGAGACACGACTTTCCTCTACTCAAGAACAAAATGTTCAAAATTTGAGTCAATTTTCGGCATTCTTGTATTTTTACCAAAAATACTATCGTACTTACTTTCATGGGAATCTACCATTTAATTAAATTTTTAAAAATTTGAGTTGAAATTTTGAATTTTTATCTTAAATTTGTAATATTATTATTAGGCTGCGTGTTGTCGTCCAGAAAATTAACCCTCCGCCGTCCTCGTTATTTGTACAACCTCCGCCGTCCTTCCGGGTCGTTTGTGTTCACCCCTCCTACATCAATACAGTTTGCGATAAAAAAATAATTAAAAAATTTTAAGTCATTATTCCGATCCTCTATTTTAACATTCAATTGTTTTTTATTATTCAAAAAAAATTTGTTGAGATGCCACGCCTCTTTCTTCCCAATAAAATTCGAGCTCGAATAATCGACTGGGTCACGAACGACCCACGAGGACGGCGGAGGGTTAAGGAAGTTGAAAAAGGGGATTGACTAGTCATCCCGTAAATTCTATACTATAATTATATTGTATACTCTCATTTAAATCTAACAATTAAAAAGAATTTCCAAAATTTTGCTTGCTTTTTTGAATGTTGAGTCAAAATTCGTTTTCTGTGACTCGAAAATCTCCCTTGTACTGAATTTTATGGTAATCTACCAATTTAATGAAATGATCCAAATTTAAATCACTTTTTTAAAGTTTGCAATTTCGACTCCAAATTCGTGCTCTGTGACTCGAAAAACCCACCTCGTACTGACTTTAATGAAAATCTACCAATTTAATACAACTTTCAAGTATATAACTCAGAAAGAATTGCTAAAGTAATTTAACATTGCATATGCTTGTATAAGTATAGTACAGTATACACTAGGGTAGTTCAAAAATGCTTCGAAAATTTTTTTTCCATAGCGCCCCAATTATGACCCAAAAATTAAAAAATTACATTTTTACGTATTATTGTTAATTTTCAGTAATTTCTGTTGTCTTTTTAATACAAATAATTACTAATGGACAATTCTAATATCTTACATGACTTTTTAAGCAATGTTCAATTGTTTAAATAAATGTAACTATTTAAAGACATTCTGTAATTATTTAAACAATTAATTACTGTTTATTTTCAGTTTTAAAAACGGAGTCAGAGATGTCCACTTTTTCTCAAATGGGTATTCTATGCTACTATTTGTTAAATAATTACATAATTTTGATACACTTCTTCTAATATTCACCAAATTTCTATTTGTTTAAACAATTCGTATTTGCTTATGTAGTTTTTTTCGATAACTTTAACAAAATAATATAAAATAGAATACATAACGTAAAATACAGCACTTCGTCCTAAAAAATCTTTAAAGAAAATGTTGAGATTTGAGTCATGATATTTATTAGTGAATGTACTTTTTTTATAATATAATCATGATAAAAATAGTAAGAATATGAATAATACAATAATAAAAATACTTTTTTAATTGAAATTTTATGATGACTTTTATGATTTATTTAATAGTACACCAAAAAAGATGTAAACCATCCATACTCAATTTGAAGGAAATTTGAAGAAGAAGAATAAACAATAAATAACTATTTAAATAACGATATAAAGCTTTCAGCGGAATTGACTACTCCTCAAAATCATTCAATATTATGTATAATTTATAAAATACGATTTTAAAAATATTTTTGGGAAAAAATAATTGTTTAAACAAATGCAGTTTGTTTGAAAAATTAAAAAATGAGTAATATATTGTTTCTATGAGCAATTTCATGTCAAATCGTCTAAACAATTTCAGCTATTGTTAGTAATTTTGATGAAAATTCTAGTATCCGTTCTTTAAGGTGTTGAAAGAAAACCCCTAGAATAATTGTTGAAAAAATTAAAAAACTCAGAAGATATTCAAAATTGAAATTTTTTGTCCTTTTTTTTCTCAATCTTTCATAACTTTGGTGATTTTAATGATATTATGGTCTATTTTTTTAATTATTCGTAATAGGACGCAGTTTTGAAAACATATTTTTTGAACAAAACAATTTCAAAAACTTCTTGGATTTCTCAAAAAATAATTTTGAAACTGAATTTCGGAAAAGATCACTTTTTATTTTCTTCATTTTTTATATAGATAGTTCATAATGTCCTCTACAAGCCCTTTAAAACTCAACGTACCTATTAGTTAATCATTTTGTTACTCGTATATCAGATAGGAGACACTGCACTTTATTGCATTTCTGGTTGAAATTAGAAGACTTACTTAATTTAATACAAAAATGAAACTCAGCTACATTCAAAATTCATCATCTTGTATTACTGTGCTAGTGTACACATATAGCGTGTTTTGGAACCGGAACGGTGATTACTTTTCGTTCTGTTCCGGGCCCGGAACGCTCGAATCTCGGAACGTTCCGGAGCCGGATCCAATTCAGAATCAGAACAGCGATGTACAGGGATTCACATCACAACGTGAGGCTCATGGCTTACAGAGTGGTGACAGATAATAACAATTTTGTCAAGTACACATTTAATGACCTTGTATCACCAAATGTATAGCACAGCCACGTATCGGAAGGGGAAACTTTTCTAATTGTGAAACAAAGTTTTGGAGACCTGCATTAATTATATGTATCTTGAATAAATGCGTGTTGCTAATACAATTTGCAAATATTTTATGAATGGAGATTTCGTCGTAATAAAACCACGCCTTGGAGATCACAGTTTCTTCTAAATAACATTACAGAAAATGAGTATTAGTGGTGTAGGCTGCGGAAACATAAAGCGAGGTTCTTGCTCCGTACACGAAGATTGTCAAGAATATGAATGGCTTTCTGAATATGGATTACGATGCTTATATTGTGAATGCCTACCGATCAAGCATAGGAAATTAGGTAACAAAACAATCATATTCGTGTATTTAAACTATAGTTTTTATCAGTCAATTTGCTTCACACTGTTATATAAATATTTTAATCAAGGTCATGTTACATCAAATCACACCTTAAACGTTTTATAATTGAATAACCAGTCTAAATTAACATCCTTTACAATTAATTTTATAAGCTTTCAAATTGGTATTTCGCTTCTTGCAGACGTAGCTAACTGAAAAAATTTTTTTTTTGATATGTGGGTATTTACGCCTCATACATGCCCTTGATAGGAAATTTCAACTGTTTAAAAATAAAGGGTTTAGCCGGGTAAGCATGCAAAATCTGCCGCCGCAAGTATTAACTGGGAATTCCTGTCATAGGTTCGTATTTATGTGAAGTAAAATTTCTCCCAATGATAATAACCCTAAAAATTCATTTTTGTGGGAGTGATGGAGGGGAAAGGAAAATAAAAAAAATGTTTGTTCTCTAAAACGACTTGACCGATTTTGATGAAATAAATATATATTGTAGACACTAATGGCACTATTAAAAAAAAAATGTGGGGAAAGTATAACAAAAACTACAGGTAAAAAAACGTTTTGAATTTGTCCAACATTTTTTTGAGGTTATGTTCTAGAGTGACACCTGCCATATTTTGCAAAAACGTTCCCTAGGATATCCTTCATAACGAATATTTTTGATGACTTTTTTTGAGTCGTGAAACAATGAGAAAAAAATCATAAACCGTGCACGTTAAACTGCGCAGAGTTACGGTCCACTGCTGCCGGCCGCATACATTTTACAATGGTCAGAGAAGTTCTTGATATTAAAGATAGCATTGTAATTGATGTAATTTATATAATTCAATACATCATGCAAAATATTCCCTTCATAAACGTCTGCAGTTAGCCTATAAAATTATAATTTACACAGTTTACCACGAAGAGGTTGCAATACGATTTTAAAGTCCTTTCTTCAGAGTGCTTTATTATCCTGAGTCCCCTGGCCTCTCACAAATCGGGGTGCTTTATTATCGTCAGTCCCCTTGCCTCTCACAAATCGTGGTGATTTATTATCGTGAGTCCCCTCGCCTCTCACAAATTGGGGTGCTTTATTATCGTCAGTTTCCTCGCCTCTTACAAATCGTGTTGCTTTATTATCGTGAGTCCCCCTCGCCTCTCACAAATCGGGGTGCTTTATTATCGTGAGTCCCCTCGCCTCTCACAA
This sequence comes from Andricus grossulariae, assembly GCA_011634705.1. Taxonomy (NCBI): domain Eukaryota; kingdom Metazoa; phylum Arthropoda; class Insecta; order Hymenoptera; family Cynipidae; genus Andricus; species Andricus grossulariae. The sequence continues at coordinate 313,786 of JAABKJ010026545.1, read as the reverse complement.
ATCGGGGTGCTATATTATCGTGAGTCCACTCGCCTCTCACAAATTGGGGTGCTTTATTATCGTCAGTCCCCTCGCCTCTCATAAATCGTGGTGCTTTATTATCGTGAGTTCCCTCGCCTCTCACAAATCATGGTGCTTCATTATCGTTAGTCCCCTCGCCTCTCACAAATCGTGGTGCTTTATTATCGTGAGTCCCCTCGCCTCTCACAAATCGGGGTGCTTTATTATCGTCAGTCCCCTCGCCTCTCACAAATCGTGGTGCTTTATTATCGTGAGTCACCTCGCCTATCACAAATCGGGGTACTTTATTATCGTGAGAACCCTAACCTCTCACAAATCGCGGTGATTGATTATCGTGAGTCACCTCGCCTCTCACGAATCGGGGTACTTTATTATCGTGAGAACCCTTACCTCTCACAAATCGCGGTGATTCATTATTGTGATTCCACCCGACTCTCACATAATGTAAAATTTATGCGGCCGGAAGCAGTGGACCGTAACGCTGTGCAGTGTTGCGTGCGCGGTTTATGGTTTTTTGTACATTGTTCCACCGTTCAAAAAAATTTAACAAAAATATTCGTTATAGAGGATATTCTAAGGAAGATTTTTGCAAAATTAGGCAGATGTCACTCTAGAAAATAACCTCAAAATTTTTGTTTGAAAAATTCAAACAACCTTTTTTATCTCTAGTTTTTGTCATACAACTGCCATCTAAAGAATGACATCGGCTCCCAGTAAGACAACGGTTAATCTTACTCATGCCCTTAGTGTCTACAACATATATTTCGTTCATCAAAATCAGTCAAGCTGTTTTCGAGAGAAGCCACTTTTTCTATTTTCCTTCCCCTCTTCATAACTCCTACAAAAAGGAATTTTTAGGGTTATCATAGAGAGAAATTTTACCTCACAAAAATCCGAGCCTGTGACAGGAATTTGAGGTTGATATTTGCGGGAGCAGATTTTGCATGCTTACCAGGCTAGGCCATTTCTTCAATAATTTAAAACTATTGTTTTAAATATTTGTGCTGAAGTGTGTAATAATATATTTACATATGGCTTTTTGACCCTGCGAGATTGTATTCCAAAAAATTGTAATTCTGATTCTAATGTAGCCCTGTATCTATACTTTCAGACAAAAGTTCTCCTACATTCACCCCACAATTAAATGAAAATAATGCAGTTACACAGGAGAAGTCTAGTGAGAATGATTTATGTGTTCCGGAAGATACATCGCTCATTCATATTGAAACGACCCCTATTTTTGTAAACCAAGACCTTGGAGAATTTACTAGAGTACTCACACCTGTATTCAGATAACACAAGGAGTACTTGAAAAATGAGAAGAGGCTGTTCAATTACATACCTCTACACCCAGCACATCACATAACTATTCACAAGAGTCTGTTATGCTCAGTAAAAAGCACACTTGTTCACTATGCGAGCAGGCCGTAAGAGTTTATCAATTATTTTTGAAATCCTTGTAAATTCAATAATTTAAAATTTAAATATAAAAAAATGAACAATTTTAAATTGAAAACGTTAATAATTGGGCAATTTTAAGTTTTAAGTCATCGATTATGAAAATAATGAAATGACAAGATTTTTTAATTGAACCCTTTAGGATTTTGCATTTCAAAACAATTGAAAGCCCAAATCATTGCAAAGTTTTAAATTTCAAGTATTCAATATTGAATAATTAAAAAATTAAAAATTTGCTTTCACATTAAATAAAAAACGTGAATATTGGGAATGGTCAGTAATTGTTTTGTATTCTTGAGTAGCCACCCTGGCTACTAATCTCTCACAACAATGTAGTAGTTTAATGCTTTTTGTGTGTGTTTTCTCTCTTCAATTTCTCTTGTTACTCTAAAGACAATTCTTGGTTATCTTATACCCGACAATTATCGGATGCCTGTGATGGACGCTATAAAGTCTGGTAATGTTGGTGAAACACAGCAGTCAGAAATTATTAGACTCGTCGTTGCCAACATGTTTCAACATGAGAAGACGGAGCAGACTCACATAATTGGAGTTGCTGTCCTGCTGGTACAGAAATACCCTTCATTTAAGGGTCAATTCGGTGCTGGCTATGTGAGTTTAAGCACATGAACCAGCTGCATATTTTCAGCTGAACTCTTTGAAAACTCTATCCTTCTTAAACGTGAACCCTCACAGCACGGAACATTCGTGGAACGTCCCTCGAACGTTCCGTTGGCACCTTTCGTACCGTTCCAGGCACGTTAACGACACGTGTAAAATTTCCGTCCCTTTAGAACGTTCCACTGGAACTTTCCTCAAATGAATTACCGTTATTGTTATTATTATCAATAAATATAGCGTAAACCGTAAGAGATGGGTAAAAGTCGATGTCAGTTTTTAATATGGATATCATATCATAGTGTAGTATAAGCGGTACTCAAAACTCAAAAATGAAATCCATTTTTACCTATATCTTACGGTTTACGAGATATTTGTTGTTGAAAATAAAAATAACGGTAACTCGCCTTCAGGCGTCAGTTGGACGTTCCTGGAACGTTTCCAATGGGCGGAGATTTTACACGTGCTGGGAACGTTCCGCTGAAACGTTCCGAATGTGCCTGCGGAACGTTTTGTGCTATTAGGGAAGTAACAGTCCAATTCTGTGATCGGACTAAGTACTGTAGTTTATAAAAATGGATTTTTAAAAATTATTCCTCAGGTGGGAACGGCTAAAGCTATCAAAGATTGCATAAAACGTCAAAGTCAAAAAAAGAAAAATAATGTAAGCAATAAAAAATCGAAAGCAGAATGGCTTAATGAGCAGTGTCAACTAATGACGAGGGAAGTAGAAAGAGGGTCGAAAGATGCAAATAAAAGGTTGCTAAAAGACATTTTAAACCAAACGAGAGAATGGCGAACTAAGGATACAAAAGCACTTACAGCCACTCAAATGTTATCGAAGTATACAACACTACGGTTCCCAGAATTGGTATAAAATTCTGAAGTTGACAGTTCAGCTTTATTTGTGACTTTTTTTCAATGTATCTTCTAGATTTTTAATTTCGAAAATCTTTTTACAAATTATGGCATCACTAATAATCTTGCCTTCGTTTTACAAAATTAGTTGCTGTGGGACTTCTCGGATTTCAGTCGAATTTCGGTAGCTAATTTGAGGAGAAATTGGATGGACGCCCTGCCTAAAATTTTAACACTTTTGCAACCAACATGTCGAATAGACCCTAACGGCCAAACCATTCATGTGCTAATGAACTTGGCTGAGTTGTTCAAAGCCGGAAAACCATATGTCCATAGTTTGCTCATTATCCATAAGGTTTTTTTATGGATTTCTTTCTTATTTATTTTCTTTCTTTCTTCACTTTTTGTATAGTAAAGTTCAACGATAGTGTTTACTAGCTCCAGAATAACTGTGAATAATAAGAAATAAATCAAATTATTCCACCCAAATTTGAAAAAAAATTGTGTTCACTAGCGCTAGCATTAAGCACTAGCGCTGGCATAAAGCATCGCGTGTCATTTTGCTCTTGTTATCTACTCGTTTTTACCCAGTGAAAGAAAAAAGATTCAAAGGAATTTGAAATTACATGAGCGTGCCAGCATTTAAATCCGGTTTGTGGAACTTTTCAGATTAATGAGTGTTTTGGTAGATCGGAATTCAGTTCAATCCCGAATGTAATAAATGGGCGAAATGCCTCATTCTATCCGTATCAATTCTTCCGGTCCTTTTTCTAAGGTTATTTTGGTCACATAAGATCTCAAGAACCTTTTGTCCAACCACACCACCAAGAGATGTATCAACAGCATCAAGATTCCCAGGATCATTCTGGAGGTCCTGAATCTAGTTCCAGGGGGAAATTCAAGGGGGAAAGTACTCAAAATAGTTTTGTAAATCGCTATCGAGGAAGAGGTCCACCTAATATACCAGCTGCTACTTATGAATTAACTACTCAACGTTCAAGAGGTGACCAGCATCGCTCTGAAAATGTGGGGGATCAATATGGTGATTCTGTATCAGGCTCTAGCTATAATCATCCATACATTGCTCCCCCAATGTCACGATCGAATGATATGTATCCACAATTTTACATCCCACCTCCTGAGGATCTTGATTTCTAGGAGCTAACAAAAGCAAAACTTCTAGTTCAGTAAGACAACTATATTGGAAATCAATATCCTATTGTACATGAACCAATATTGTGATGTATGCGCGTTCAATCTTGGGTATGTTTTGCAATTAAGGGAAAAATAGTAACACGTATGCTCGTGGAAATCATCATTTTTAAGTGCGCTTTTCTCAAAAACCGGATGTTCGTAGTTTTAATTTCAAGATTGCTCTAGCGATTCGATCTTCAACGCAGAGGGTTCTTTTTGGGTTTTAAGTGTCAGAAATGAATTTTTTAAAATTATTTCTTAGGTATAGTAATAATATAAATCAGGCGTTTTTATGTTTTATTTGATGTAATATTAATTGAGATAAATACATTATTTACTAAAATTATTGTATCAATGGGGTTTTTTTTACAATCACACTTGTCTATTAATAATATCGCATAGGTCATAGACAGTTAACAGCTAAACTTCTTTGTGCCTTAAAAAAATGTCTGGTTACGTTAACCAGATATTTTGTTTTGCTCACATTTCTTATATCTGTCTGAATATAACCAAATTTGACTAAGAATTTTGTTTCATCTGATTTTAAACTGAATTTTTATTATATTATCAAGCGCATATTACTGACACATTTGAAAAAATCCAGATGATATTAGAATAATTCAACATATAAATAAATTTTAATTAATTATTATCAATAATTATGAATTAATAAAAAATAATTATATGAAATATTAAAAATATTTTTAAAAATAAAGAAAAGCTTTGATAATTAATTTCTACTTTACCTATTCCAATAAAATTATTAAATTTCCTTCAAACGCGATAAATTTAATAATTTCACTTGTAGCAATTCAAACGGAAGTCAAAAACGAAAGTTAAGTAAAAATAAATTCTAGGATATATAAACAGAAATCTATTGAAAAAAATCTCGTAATTTAAGTTAATTACAGTTGAATCCTAGTAACTTCAAAATAGAAATCTAGCAGCAGTTAAAATGGAACCCTAATAATTAAAAGCAATTAAAATATATTTTTTCAATTCAAGTGGAATTCTAATTAATTTTAATTGATTAGTGCAACTCAAGCTGAATTCTATTTAATTCAAATTTGCATATTTTAAATATTCTGCAACTCAAAATGAATGATGGTTAATTAAAATTGAATTATTGTCGATTCTGAATTTAAAGCTCAATTCTAGTTACTTCAAATGGATGTCTAGTACAATTTAAGTTAATTAAAATTAATTTCTGACAAATAAAGTTGTAGTTAAGTTAAATTTTAAACCAAACAGTATTGAAAGTTTTAATATAAAATGATCCAACACTTTCTATTCAGATTGAAATAAATTTGATGAATTTTTAAGTATAACACTATGTCACTGTGAAAAAACGATTTTCACTTTTAAAAGGTTAAGCACGATTTTTTAGGTCTTCTGAAAAGCAACAATTTACTATTTGTACTTTTTTGATGTATGCATCGCATATTTTAGTCGGAAAATGGAGTTTTTTACTTCTTAAAAAGCATTATCACGATCGAAACAAAACAAAAATTGTGTTACCAAAAAATGTTCTCAAGTAAATTTGCAGATTTTTTTTTGATGAACAAATTTTTTGACCGCAAAATTAGATTTTGAGCGTATATATTAAGTTTTGTTTGTAAAACAGTGTAAAAAAGATCAAATTTGAATTTCCTGTTCCATTGTTTAGTTGCAACTTCCATTATTTCCCAAACTCGAATGTTTTCTATTTTCAACAAAAAAATTTAATTTTCAACCAAAGAGGTGAATTTTTAACTAAGAAACATAAATATTCAGCCAAACACGAAATAGTTAAATTTACGGTTAAGAAAATTAATTTTCTACTAAAAAGCGAATTTACAACAATATAATCTAATTTTCAAATAAAGATATGAATCTTCAACCAAAAAAATAAATTGTTAAAAAAGAGTTCAATTTTCAAACAAGAACGATTTTTAAGTCAAGAATCACGAAAAAATCAACCAAATTGATAAATTTTCAAGTCAAAAAGACGAATTTTTAACCGAGAAAAAAACTAATTTTTAACCAAAATTAAAATTTTCAACCAAAGAGATGATTTTTTAACTACAATGATAAATCTTCAACCAAAAATAGAATTTTCAATCAAGAAGATTATTTTTCATCCAAAAAAGACAAAATTTGAAACAAATGGTTTACAAAAAAACAAACTAATTTTCAACAAAATACTTCAATTTTCAAACAAAATGATGATCTCAAAAAAAAACAGATTGTTAACAAAAGAGTTGAAGTTTCAAACCAAAAAAATTTGAAGCCAAGAAGGAATGAAAATCAACCAAATTGATCAATTTTCTAGTCAAAAAGAAGAATTTTCCACAAAACAGTTGAATTTTTAGTCATAAAATATAAATTGAAGTGTGTGACGGCATATTTTCCTCGAAAATATTACCTTATTCTACATTTTTTTAAAACATGTATAGAGCTCTATAAAATGTCGAATGAACTTTCTTATGACCCAACAAAAAATAATAATTCGAATTTCGAGAACGTTTTTTTGCTCTGCTAAAATTTTTTTTCTTGGCACTTGCATCCTTCTTAGTAGTTTAAAATTCAACTACAGTGAAACCTGGATTTAGCTCCCCTGGATTTTGCCCTTCCGAGAATTGACGACCGGCCGTGGGGAAACGTGAGAGGCGTTTGCGTGGGGGGGGGCGGTGTGCACTCAGAGAGAAATAAAATAATTCCGAGTCTCTGGATTTAACGTCAAGGTCAGCCCCAAAACCGGCGCTAAATCCAGGTTCGACTGTATTTGGTTACAAATTCATCTAATTTCTTGAAAAAAAAAATATTTTTACTTGATATGTTAAGAATTTAAAGAGTTTTAAATTTAATTTATTATAATTCCCACATTAATTTTATTTCAAAAAATTTATTCCATGCAGTCCATGGCTTTTTTCAACTGCCTCAATTTATGGGACAGCTAGATAATTAATTTTTGAACTCTTTTTTAAACAATTTTCAATTTAAAGTATATATTTTAGAGACTTTAGATACGTCAGAAAAGAATCTAGAAAATTTAAAAGAAAATTTTTGTATTTCACAGGATTTCGACAAATTTTAGGGAAAATTCTAATCATTTCAAAAGATAATCCAACTTTTTTGCGTTTAAGGTTTATTCTTCTCAGTTGAAAAGTCTACTATTAAATTTTTCGTTAAGAATTCATATTTTTTATTTACAAATTTAATTACTTGGCTCAAAATTGAATCACTTTGTTGAAAATTTTATTTCTTTCTTGAATACATTTTTAAAAATTGAAAATTCAACTATTTTATTGAAAATTAGACTATTTTTTTTTATTGAAAATTCATGCTTTTATTTCGATAATGTATCTCTTTTAGTGAAAATTTAATCTTTTTTGGGTAAAAATGCAACTGTTCGATTAAAATTTGATCTCTTTCGGTTCAAAATGAACTTCCTTGTTGAAAATTCACATTTTCGGGTTAAAAATTGAACTGCTTTGTAAACCATTCGTATTTCCGACTGGAAAATTAAACAATTTGGTAGAAAATTCAACTATTTGGTTGAAAATTGTTGTATATTGTGGAAAATTCTTATTTTTTGGAAGAAAATCAATCTTTTGGTTGAAAATCAAATTGTTTAGTTGAAAATAATCTGTTTTAGATGAGGATTTAAACATTTTGTTAAAAATTTGTCTTTGTTCGTTAAATCCACCTTTTTTATTTTAAATTAAAATCTATTTTTTTTAAATATCAACTATCACATTTTTCGTTGAAAATTCATCTTTTTAAATTGAAAATTCAACTCCTTGGTTGAAAGTTGAACTTTTATAATAATATATTTTTTTTTTTCAAATTTATAATTTTATTTTAAAAACTTTTTTGTTTGTTAAAACTCATTTATTTTAACTGAAAATTTAAGTATTTTGTTAAAAATTCAACCGATTGGTTGTAACATAACTTTTTTGTTGAAAATTCATATTTTCGGCTCAAAAGTTCAACTGCTTTGATAGAAAAGTCGTCTTTTTGACTTGAAAATTTAACAGTATGGTGTAAAATGCAACCATTTGGTATAAAATCAAGCAGTTTTGTAGAAAAATCGTTTTTTTTTCTTGAAAATTAATTCTCCTTAATAAAAATTACACTGCATCATGTTTAGATAAAAAATTACCTTTTCCAGCTTAAAAATTCAACTATTTAGTTTAAAATTATTAGAAACCAAAAAAAAAAACAGACTAAAAATTAATCAAGAAAAATTTGGAATAACATCACACCTATTGTTCAAAATATTTAGTTGAAACTTTGTATTTTTCGGTTGAAAATTGAACTGTCTGATCAAAAATTTATGTATATTGTTTAAAATTCGTATTTTTAGGTAGAAAATCAATTTTATGGTTAACAAATGTATACAACTTAAATGTATTTATATTTATATATATATATATATGTATAACCACTTGGTTGTAAGTTGAACTATTTTGTTAAAAACTAATGTTTTTGGTTGAAGATTCATCACTTTAGTTCAAAATTCTTCTCTTTGTTTTGAAAACTTTACTATTTTGTTGAAAATTCTCCTTCTGTTGTTTCAAAATTAAAGGTTTTAACTAAAAATGTGTAACTATTCCACTTTTTGTTGAAAATTCGACTATTTGGTTGAAAATTCATGTATTTTGTCGAAAATTCGTGTTTTTAGTACACAATTAATTCTCTTGATTTAAAATTTAACTATATGTATTTTCTTAACAATTAGTATTTTTTGGTAGAAAATTATTTTTTTTATTTGAAAATGTATCTATACGGTTGAAAATTAATCTGTTTTAGTTAAGGATTTAAATATTTTTTGGAAAATTCGTTTTCTTTTTTTTGTTGTATTCGACTGTTTTTAATTTAAATCTTTTTCGGTTTAAATATCCACTATTATATTTGTATTTTTTGCGTGTAATTTTGTTAGAAATAGTAGTAAAATATTGTAATCGTTCAAAAAAAGTGTAAAATAGTGTTAATAATGTGGCGAGTCCGAGGCCTGGACCGAAAGCAAAAAAACCATCCGACCCTTTTTCCAAAAAGTCGACTTTTATGTTCAATACATTTCAAAATAAAAAAAAAATTTTATTTAATTTTAAGGTCTTTGACTAAGGGATTTCCCAACATTTATCAGGCCCTTTTTGAAAAAACTCGACTTTTACGTTCAAAATATTAAAAATTGTAAAAGCTTTTTTATATGGTCATTGTATTAAATATTTTCCGACTGATTATGGTAGTTTGTAATGCCACGGAGATTTAAGACAAAAAAAAACATTTGGCTTTTAAGAAAACTCGATTTTTATGTTCAAAATATGTAAGACTCAAAAAAATTCTAAAATTTTATTTGCAATATACATGTATATACGATTTTCTGACTGATTACGGTATTCTATATTCCCACGGACATTTTAAGACCAAAAATAAAAAAGTCCATTCGACCCTTTTCAAGAAAATCGAGTTTTATTTTAAAAATATTTGAAATTAAAAACTGATTATGGTAGTTTGTAATCCCACCTTCATTTTAGGAACATAAAAAAAAGCCATAGGACCCTTTTTGAAAAAACTTCATTTTTATGTTCAAAGTATTTTTTTTTTAATCTAAAAATTTGATTGCATGGTCCTTTTATTAAGGGTTTTCGACTGATTTCAAACATTTCAAAACCAAAAACAAATAAAAAATCCATCCGACACTTTTTCAAAAAAGTAGACTTTTATTTTTTAATTAAATTTTTTATGTAATAAATTAAAAATTTAAAGCTTGGTCGGATTTCAATCAGGGATTTTTATGTAATAAATTAAAAGTTTCAAGCTTTTTCGGGTTTCATTCGTACTTTTGCACACGATGAAATCCGAAAAAGCTTTAAATTTTTAATTTATTATAATGAATCATCGTTTAAGCATTAAATCAATTATTAATTTTGTATGTTTTAAGAACTATTTAGGTAAACTTTATGTCACCCTAAATCAATGCATCCGGGCTCACAGAATACAAGTAATTTTTTTATTGATCTATTTTCATTATTGTAAACAAATTTGAAAAACAAATTGGCAAATAGAGTTATTCTCGGCGAAAAAAAATCTTGTTTTTCTAAAATTGCTTCGTGGTAATGCAGAAAAGATATTTATTCACAAAAATAATTTAAAAGTTAATAATAAATGATTAAAAAGTTCGTTTATTATGGTTAAAAATTAATTTTTTAACTGTAAATATAACTATTCCATTTTGGATTGAAAATGTATCCTTTTTAGATGAAAATTCATGTATATTGTCAAAAATTCGTCTTTATAGTTGAAAATTCATCTTCATGATCGAAAATTCTACTATTTGGTTCAAAATTAATTTTTTTATTGATTTTTGGTTGACAATTTATCTTTTTTAGTTGGAAATTCAAATAATTGGTTAAAAATTAATTTTATTTTGGTTTAAGATTGATAATTTTAGTTGAAATTTCATCTCTTTGGTTGGAAATGAAACTATTTTGTTGAAAACTCGTTTCTTTTTGGTTAAAAATTAATTTTACTGAAAATATAACAATTCTATTTTTTGTTGAAAATTTACTGGCTTTAGTTGAAAATTCAACTACATGGTTCAAAATTCATTTTTTCTTACTAACGATTCATCATTGAATTTGAAAATTTATTTCTTTGCTTACAAATTTAAATATATTGTTGACAATTTTTCTTTTTTTTTTTGCTGAAAACTATTTTTTTAAACTGAAAATTTAACTATTTCGTGTTAGGTTCAAAGTGTATCTTTTTTAGTTGAAAATTCAACTATTTAATAGAAAATTCATGCATTTTGTTGAAAATTCGACTTCTGTGGTAGAATATCAATATTCTTGGTGAAAAATTCATCTTTTTGATTGACAATTCATTTCTTTGGTTGAAAATTTAACTATCTTGTGGAAAAATAGTTTTTTTATGGTTAAAATTAATTTTTAAACTATAAATATAACTATTCCATTTTGGGTTTAGAAAATTTAGGGTTTTCAGTTTAAAATTCATATATGTTGTTAAAATTCGTCCTTTTTGGTAAAAAAGGAATATTCTTGGTTGAAAATTCATTTATTCAATCGAAAATTCAAATATTTGGTACAAAATGAATTTTTTTATTGAGGGTTCATCATTATAGTTGAAAATTCATGTATTTTGCTGAACATTAATTTCTTTGTTTAAAAATTTAACCACTTTGTTGAAAATTCGTTTTATTTTTCTTTGAAAAGTAATTTTTTTCAACTGAAAATAAGCTATGCCATTTTTGGTTGAAAATTTATCTTTTTTAGATGAAAATTCAAGTATGTGGTTCAAAATTAATTTTTTCTTGCTAATGATGAATCATTATAGTTGAAAATTCATTTATTTGCTTAAAAATTCAAATATATTGATGAAAATCCTTTTTTTGTTTCTTGAAGATTATTTTTTTTTAAATTGAAAATTATTTTTTTTTTTGCCAGAGATTAATTTTTTTAACTGAAAATTTAACTATTTCGTGTTAGGTTCAAAGTGTATCTTTTTTAGTTGAAAATTCAACTATTTAATAGAAAAATTTGAAATTGCCGCTCACTTTCTTCAATATGGCGGCGTAGCTGGTATCGTTGCTGATTGGCTGCATTTTTTTTACTTGCGCGTGGCTAGACCTGGTGTGGGTTGGATCATGGTTGAGGATCTCTATTTGACGTTCGGCTCTCTTGATGCTTTGACTGATGACAGGACAGACGTGACACGTTCACTTCTAGGTTATGTTGCATATGTGACATATCGTCGCCGCGTATACACAATGGGGAAAAGGGGGCTCAAATTCGGATCTTTTTTAACAGTGATAATTGTGCTAATTATCGCCGTTTTCTATAGAAATTACGACAATGGACTTCAGAAACGTCTTATGGCTGTTTTACACGGATTAGAAAGGTTAGAAAGGAGGTATGAAGTGACTGGCATACCGAAGGTTGCAATAGGTTATGGAATCTGTACGGACGTCTTCGTCGACGCGAAAGACCTGCTCCGGTATTCCCTCAATGTAGGAACTCCCAAGCATTTCGACGAAATCAACACCGACCTGGAATTGCGAAAGAGTTTCGCCTACTATTTTCGACATGGGGCTGCTGCCGAGTATGTTACTTTTCTCTCACATTTCCACGTCTCTTTAAACAAACTTATCTCATTTCATCATCCTGAAACACCTCAAACAGATTCCTTATTCCTATTTTATGTTTAATTACAAGTATATTTTTTTTATTTTTGGAGGTTATGTCAAATTCCGGTGTCATTTTTGCTGTTTAATAATTGTTAGTCATTTTAATTTAATTTCTAAACAAACATTTCCTTTTCTGTATTACTCTCGTGAAATTTTTTTTCAAAATAGTACGGAAAACTGAAACTATTTTCACAGAAATCTACAAATCAGTACAATAAATTACAACCAAAATGACAGGAAAGTACAAATTTTTTGTTTATGGTTGATTATGAACCAATCTATTTAGATTATTACATTTTCCAATTAGGAAAAGAAACAATCAAAAATGTAATGTATTTCTAACATTGATAAGATTTAATGCATTCTTCTTTCAAAATTTTTAAATAAAAAATAGATTTCTTTCAATAAATTGAGGTAAAATTATTAAGAATCAATTAAAAGAATTCGGAATATATTCATAAGCAAACCCTGCAGATTGGAACGAATCATGAGTTCAGTGTCTCTATTTATTATTATTATTATTATATCATTAATAAAAAATTTTAAATTAAGATCGAAAAGAAATCTATTTTATTATTGAGACGAATTGTGTACTCTTCTTACAAATTTTCAACAACAACAAAATAATTTACAACCAAATAGTGGTACTTTCATCAAAAAAAGACAAATTTTAAACAAAAAATGGAATGCATAGTTAAATTTTCATTAATACGAATTAATTTTTAATTTTCTACCAAAAAAGACAAATTATCAACAAAATACGTGAATTTTCAACTGAACAAGATAAGTTTTCAATTAAAAATAGAATAGTTGAATTTTTAGTTTAAAAAAAAGGGTAAAAAAGGGGAGAGTAGAGGAAAGAGTGTGAAGTTTGGATTGTATTTTTTCAATTTCCAAGAATTTCTTCGTTAATTGTAAATGTCAAAAATTTGAAACGCTTGAAACTAAAATCTTTTAAAAACTTCTAAAACACTCCACAAATATTGTAAATAACTAAAAAATACCCTGCTGGAAAAATTTGTTACAAGAAAGTACAACATTTCTATAACTGTAAATTGTTGTTACATGTACTTTCTTGTAAAAAATGTACAAAATTTAACAAAAAAATTCAGTTGAATACAAATAGATAATTATTTCTTTTATTTTCTTGTACAAAAGTAAAAAAATTAACAATGAAGCACAAGTTTCTACAATTAAAAAATTTGTATAACTTTTTCTTAATATTTTTTTTACATTGTTGTAAAAACATACAAGGTATTACAGGAAACTAGAGAATTTCACATTTTTTTAATTTGTGTGTTTGACACCCTTAAAAATACTGTTAATTTTACGTAAATTATTGTAGAAAATTACAAATCTTCACAAAAAAATACAAGATTTCACAAAAGTTGAAATATTGGGAAACTGTATCTAAAAATATGTTTTATATACTGTTAGTTTATTGTAGAAATTTACAAATTTATACAAAATAATATAAATTTTTACAAATATTACACTTTTACCATGAACTTTTAATAAATCACATTGAACTGTAGTTCGATTATTGAAAATTGAACAATAATTGACTTTGCAGGACGATTCTGAATCTGTTAAAAATTAACCAAGTTACAGATTTTAACGTTAAAAATAGAAATTTTTCGATTTGAAAGCCTCAGTAGTTAAACAAATGTAAACGTTAGATTGAAACTATCTAAACTATTCTTAATTTAAAAATAATTTGAAAAATTAAACGCTCTTATTCAATTCCAAATCCTATTAAAATATTGTTTCAATCTAAAAGATTCCATTTTTAACCAATTTAATGTGAAATTTTTAATTGAGGAAGACAATTTTTTTTAATATTTAGCAATATTTTTCTTTTCATTTAAAATAAATCAAATATTAAGAACTAAACAATTTTAAACTAAATTATTTGAAAAAGAAAATCTTTAATCGTTAATATTTCAATGTTAAATTAATACTTTGTACGTTACAATTTTAATTGTTATATTTAACACATTTTTAATATGTAAGTGAAATTATTGAATTTTGATGCATAAACAACAATTATCAAATATGACCGAATTTGAGTAAGTTTAAGAAATATTTACAAGTTTTGGGAAGGTCCAAACTTTCCCAATAATTTTTTTGTTGAAAAATTAATTTAAAAAGAATATTTAATAAGATATCCAAAATTTCCAACAACAAAAATCTGGTGGATTTTAAGGTAATTTTTTTTACTTTTGCAGGATTTAAAAAAAATTCGAATTCCAAGATCATAGAATTATTTTTAGATTCCTAGAAAATTTCAAAATGATTTTTTTTTTCAACAAATTCTTAAAAGAATATTTAAAAAGATTGTAAAACCAATTTTAATGCACAAATTAATGTTTCTTTGACTGTACATTGTGTAAAAGTTAAAATTTTGCAGTTTAACGGCTTTTAATGAAGAAATTTTCAATTAAAAATATTTAAAAGCTTTAATTTTAAACGCGAAAATTATTCAGCATTTGAATTAACATTTTTTTACGCTTGAATTTTAAAAGTTTAAAATTCAAAAGTATTCCACACGAAGTGTCTTAATTTTCGGTTCAGTTTTTATAACTTCAAATGAAAAAATTGTTATCTTGAAGAATTTGAATCTTTTAATTTCAATGACCGTGATCAATTCTGTCTAAATTATTCAATTTTTATTCGCAGTCAAAAAGTTGTACTTTTTCAACCTAGAATGACAAAAATTGAGAATATTGCAATGAGATAATTTTAAGCTAAAAAAATGTTAATTCAAACGCTCAATAATTTACGCGTATAAAATGGAAGCTTTTAACACTTTTCAATTGAAATTTTTAAAAATAAAAGCCGATGAAATGCAAAATTTTACATTTTGACTTTTATACATTGTATAGATAAAAGATGTAAAAAAATAAAAATCCGCGCTATCATTTTCAATTCTATGAATTGAAGAATGAATAAAAAAATTGATAAATTTTCAAAATTATACAATTTCAAGCAATTTTAAGCTAGAAACATTAATTTATACAATAAAATTTGTTTTGAAATCGTTTTAAATATTCTCTTAAAAATTTGTTTAAAAAAAATCATTTTTAAATTATCCAGGAATCTAATAATAATTTTATAATTTTGGAACTCGAATTTTTCTGACCATTTTTTGAAAATCCTGCAAAAGTAAAAAAAATACCTTTAAATCATCCAGATTCTTTTTCGAAAAATTTGGAAATCTTATTAAATATTTGGAAAAAAATTAATTAAAAAAAAATTTTGTTAATTTCTCTAGAAATTTTGATAAAGATTTTTTATTCATTTAAAACCTTGAAAAATGCTTTAAAAGCTAATAAATGTTGTGTGCGAAATCGTTGAAAATCTACATTATGTTTTAAATGGTTTGAAATTTTTGCACGTTTTAAATTATTTTGACATCTTTTCAAAACTTTGGAATATATTTCAAACTAACTCGATTATTTTCCAAATTAATAATTGTTCAATTGTCATTGATTAATGAAACACATTTGTTCAAAAAATATTTAAAAATATTCTCTTAAAATTAATTTTTCAATATGAAAATTCATTAAAAATTTTGAAACTAAAAGCTTTTAAAAACTCCTAAAACACTCCACAAATATTTTAAATAACTAAAAAATAGCCTGGTGGAAAAATTTTTTACAAGAAACTACAACATTTCTACAACTGTAATTTTTTGTTAAAACATGTACTTTCTTGTAAAAAATGTACAAAATTTAACAAAAAAATACAGTTTAATACAAATAAATAATTTTTTATTTTATTTTCTTGTAGAAAAGTAAAAAATTAACAATGAGGTGTAAGTTCCTACGCTTCAAAAATTTGTATGTCATTTTATTAATATTTTTCTTACTTTGTTGTAAAAATTTACAAGGTATTACAGAAAACTACATAATTGTACATTTCTTAAATTTCGGTGTTTGACGACATAAAAACACTTTTAATTTTACGTAAATTATTGTAGAAAATTACAAATATTTACAAAAAAAATACAAGATTTCACAAAAGTTGAAATATTGAGAAACTGTACTTAAAATTATGTTTTATATATTGGTAGTTTATTGTAGAAATGTACAAATTTATACAAAAAAATATAAATTTTTACAAACAATACTTTTAGAATCCGCATCAACTTTTTGACTTGTACTTCTACATGAAACTACAATTTGAGAAAAATATTACACTTTTACTATTGTTAATTCAAAAATAATTTGAAAAATTAAACGCTCTCATTCAATTCCAAATCCTATTAAAATATTGTTTCAATCTAAAATATTTTATTTTTAACCAATTTAATATGAAATTTTTTAATTAAGGAAGACATTTTTTTAAAATATTTAACAATATTTTACTTTCCATTTAAAATAAATCAAATATTAAAAACTAAACAATTTTAAACTAAATTATTTGAAATAGAAAATCTTGAATCGTTAATATTTCAGTTTTAAATTAAAACTTTTTACGTTAGAATTTTAATTGTTATATTTAACTCATTTTTAATATATAAGTGAAATTATTGAATTTTGATGCATAAATGAAAATTTAACAATTATCAATTTAGACCAAATTAAAACTGGAAAAGATTTCGAAAAATAAAAAATTAATTGTAGATTTTTGAAGATTTCAAAATTAAATTTTGAAGCATTGAACAATTATTAATTTGGAAAATAATCGAGTAAGTTTGAAATATATTTCGAAATTTTGAAACGATTCTAAAGTAATTTAAGACGGTAAGAATATTTCAAAACATTCAAAACACATTGTAGATTTTTAAAGATGTCGAACACAAAATTTATAAGCTTCTGAAGCTTGACTTTATACATTGTACAGTTAAAAGATTAAAAAAATATAAATCCACGCTATCATTTTCAATTCTATGATTTGAAGAATGAATAAAAAAATTTATAAATTTTCAAAATTATATCATTTTAAGCATTTTTAAGCTAGAAACATTAATTTACACATTAAAATTTGTTTTGAAATCTTTTTAAATATTCTCTTAAAAATTTGTTTAAAAAAAAATCATTTTTAAATTTTCCAGGAATCTAATAATAATTTTATTATCTTGCAACTCGAATTTTTGTTACTTTTTTTTGCAAATCCTGCAAAAGTAAAAAAACTACCTTAAAATCATCCAGATTCCTTTTTGAAAATTTTGGAAATTTTATTAAATATTAAAAAAACATAATTTAGAAAAAAAAGCTTGTTAGTTTCTCTAGAAATTTCGATACAGATTTTTTATTCATTTAAAACGTTTAAAAATGCTTCAAAAGCTTATACATTTTGTGTTCGATATCTTCAAAAATCTACATTGTGTTTTAAATGGTTTTAAATTATTTTGGAATCTTTTCAAAACTTCTAAATATATTTTAAACTTACTCGATTATTTTCCAAATTAATAATTGTTCAATTGTCATTTATCAAACAAATTTTTAAAAAATTGTTTGAAAAATATTATCTTGAAATTAATTTTTCAATATAAAAAATCATTTAAAATGTTCCCAGAAAACTTAAAAAATTGTTTACATTTTCTTAAAACCTTCAAAGATCCTTGAAAAGATTCAACATTTTATTTTGAAACTTTCAAAAATCTAAATATATTTTTTGAAATCTCTTCCAGTTTTAAATTAAGTTTGGATCTTCTCAAAACCAAAATTACAGGAAAGTATGAACAACTTTTTTTCTATTACTGAGACGAATTTTGTACTTTTTTGTTTGTAAATTGTTGTATTTTATTGTAGTTTTATTTTTCTACAAGAATTGACAGTTTTTGCAGCCAAAAAGTTGTTCTTTTTCGGCCTAGCCCTGGTGGAAAAATTTTTTGCAAGAAAGTACAACATTTCTACAATTGTAATTTTTTGTTAAAATCTGTACTTTTTGTAATGAAATGTACAAAATTTAACTGAAAAATACAGTTAAATACAAATTGCTAATTTTTGTCTTGTATTTTCTTGTAGAAAAGTAAAGAAATTAACAATAAAGTATGAGTTTCTACAATTCAAAAATTTGTATGACATTTTATTAATATATTTTTTTACTTTGTTGTAAAAATCTACAAGGTGTTACGGAAAACGACAAGATTTTACATTTTTTAAATTTGGATGTTTGACGTCATAGAAACATTTTTTATTTTATGCAAGTTATTGTAGAAAATCACAAAAGATTATAAATTTTTACAAACAATTTTAGAATCCACATCAACGTTTTTTGACTTGTACTTTACTGTCAATTTTTGTAAAATATATAAGTTTCTACTAGAAACTAAAATTTAAACAAAAATATTACACGTTTATCAAAAACTTTTTGTATTATAATAAATCACATTGAACTGTAGTTCGATTATTGAAAATTGAGCAATAATTAATTTTCCAGGACGATTCGGAATCTGTTCAAAATTAAGGAAGTTACAGATTTTAACGTTAAAAATATAAATGTTTCAATTTAAAAGCCTCAGTAGTTGAATAAATGTAAACGTTCGATTGAAACTTTATGAACTATTCTTAATTTTTAAATAATTTCAAATTAATAAACTCATAATTAAACGCTGTCATTCAATCGTAAATCCTATTCAAATATTGTTTCAATCTAAAATATTCCATTTTTAACAATTTAATTTGAAATTTTTTTAATAAGGATGACATTTTTTGGATTATTTAGCAATATTTTACTTTTCATTCAAAATGAGTAATTATAAATCAAATATTAAAAGCTAAACAATTTTAAACTCAATTATTTGAAATAGAAAGCATAAATAACAATTAAAAAATTATAAATTTAGAAAAAATGTAAGTTAGTTTAAGAGATGTTCACAAGTTTTGAGAAGATCCAAACTTAATTAATAACTGGAAATGTTTCCAAAAATAAATGTAGATTTTTGTGTATTTCGAAATAAAATTTTGAAGCTTTTCAAAGATGTTTAAAGGTTTTAAGAAAATGAAAAAATTTTCTTAAGTTTGCTGGGAAAATTTTTAATAAATTTTTATATTGAAAAATTAATTTCAAAAGAATATTTAAAAAAATGTTTTCAACATATGTGTTTGATTAATCAATGGCAATTGAACAATTATTAATTTGGAAAATAATCGAGTTAGTTTAGAATATATTTTGAAGTTTTGAAAAGATTTTAAAATAATTTAAAACGTGAAAAAATTGCAAACCATTTAAAATAAAATGTAGATTTTTAACGATTTCGTACACAAAATTTATAAGCTTTTGAAGCATTTTTAAAAGTTTAAAATTCGGGTTCCAAGATAATAAAATTGTTATTAGATTCCTGAAAAATAGCAGGTGCCTTTGCAACCTTAATTATTCTTAACACCTTGACTATTTCTTCCCTTGTTATGTGCTCTTCCTCCTTTTTTTTCATTCCATATTTTCCT
Source organism: Andricus grossulariae (assembly GCA_011634705.1). Lineage (NCBI taxonomy): Eukaryota > Metazoa > Arthropoda > Insecta > Hymenoptera > Cynipidae > Andricus > Andricus grossulariae. The sequence goes on along the minus strand of JAABKJ010026545.1, from coordinate 294,049 downwards.
TCCTTTCTAGCTTTCTTTTCTATCTGTTTTATGCTTTTCCTTAAAAAAATCTTTCGTTTCAAAGCCTCAAAAATTTAACTGTGTTAGAATTATTCAAAAGATTTCGATCTTCGTTTAAAGCTAAAAGATATTTAAATTACAATTGGGAAATTAAAACTTTTTTTATAGACTGAAACCCTTTAAAGCAAATGAACGAAATTGTCAAAAATAGTCTATATTATTCAAAGTTTAACCAATTCAATTGTAAGATTAAAATTGACGTAAAGGAACAATCAATTTACACTCGGACCCCGATTTAGTAACCCCTGGTTCAGTAATTCCAAGATTTTCTGCTCCACACAATTTCTCAGCGCGCAGGACGAGAGACGGTGGCGACTCTCACCTCAGAAGGGCCGCAGTGCGCGAGTACTCACTCGAGTATATTGCGCAATATTATGCATTCCACTTGAAAACGGTTTAGGTGGCCCTCACTGTTTACTTTTCGATTCTCCCGATTCAGTAACAAGGCTATTTTCAGGCAACTCTCGATGCTGTTACTAAATCGGGGTCCGAGTGTAAATTGAGGCACTAAAAATAGAAAATTCAGCATTCAGAAATGTTACTATTTTATAAATAAACGAACCATACAATTTTTAACGTTTTAGTTTAAAATCGTTTAATTTTTAACACTTGGTTAAAAATTATTTTTTGATTTTTTTAACCTTTCTACAGTAAAATATTGTTTAAAATTATAGTCTCGACGTTTGAATTTGAAATTTTCAAATTATGAATGTTTTAATTTTAACTTATTTGAAATTGGTCAGCTTAGATACCTTTAAAAAGAAGTTATTTAATTTTTAACTTTCTAAGCTTATAATTTTTTAATTCTGAGGCTTTTCTACTGATAAAAAAAATGTAGAAAGAAATTTGAAAAATCTGAGAAATTATTAATGTAAACATTTTTTAACTGATTTACGTCGATAACCTGATACAGGAAAAAAAAGTTTTGAATTAAAAAAATTTTAAAATCGATTTTTCCAAAAAATATATTTTTTTTCAATAGCTTTTTTTCAATAGTTGACCAAAAATGAAACCTACGAGATATGTATACTAACAGCTATTTCTCTAAAAAAAATGTTGAAAAATGGTATTTTTAGAGAAAATCCACTTTCAATATTATTATAAAAATAGCTGTTGGAAATTTGAAAAAAAATTTGATTTATTAGGATGAATTTGAACATCTAAAATTTTCACGTTGCATAAAGAAAGAAAATGTTGAATATCTACGCTCGTTCGGAAAATACTGCATTTTGAAAAAAACTTCCCGTCAATTATTGCGAATTCTCAGGTAATTTTCGAAAGATTGCAAAAAATAAAATAAAATTTTTATGATCAATCTGTCAAATGTTCCTTTATTTTTACCATGAAATTATATATCCAAATCCATTTATTGTTATTTGAATGAGTGCTTCAAATTTGGATTTTTTTTCTTTTTTGTAAGCTTGATAAACTTTATATGTAATTAAGCCATTAAAGAAGCTGCTTTGTTTGGAGGTGAAAACAACTTAAATTAGTTTATTGGATTTGGTGAAGGAATTAGGTTAGAGTGAAGAAGTTTACGAAATTGGGTCATGTAGTTTATTAATAGGTCCTTAATAAAATTACACTGTGTTATTTATAACTTTAAAATAGAATTGAAAATCCCTCAACACTTGAACAGAAAAACCTAAACGCGTACATGCACACGATTGATGTTGCTAGTTATTGATGTTGTTAGTTATTGATGTTGCTAGCTATTGATGTTTCTAGCTATTGATGTTGCTAGCTATTGATGTTGCTGGCTATTGATGTTGCTAGCTATTGATGTTGCTAGATACTCATGTTGCTAGCTATTGATGTTGCTAGCTATTGATGTTGCTAGTTATTGACGTTGTTAGTTATTGACCCAATTGGCCCAATTCAATTGATCCGTAGATCAATACCAATATAAGGAAACAAAAAAGTTCCATTTTTGGATTACTCTCTTGCACATCAAACTGATACCTCGACGCGTCCAAATGAGAAGGTGCTAACTCGTGGAGACCAAATGAAAAATTGTTACAGAGTTCAGGAAGCTGGTTTTCCCAGTAGATTATGAAACTTCGAGTCTTCACCACGCGAGTTAGCACCTTTGGATTTTGTCTCCTCGAGTTAGCACCTTTTCATTTAGTTTCTTCGAGATGGACCCTTTTCATCTGTACACGTCCTTCAGCTTAGTGTTGACGTGAACTCTGCTGCGTCTTGGATCTCCTTTGACGTGGTTGGGTTGGCTGATTAGATTGCTGGGCTGCCTGACGAGGTTGCTGGACTGTCTGAGGACGTTGCTGGGGAGTCTGAGGATGTTGCTGGGATGTCTGAGGATGTGCCTGGGATGTGCGAGGATGTGACTGGGATGTCTCTTGAGGTGGAGTGTCATCTACCAATTCTAACGTAGCTGACTCAATACGTGGCCTGTAATGTGTCTCGGCTAACTGATGACGTGCCAGTAAAATTGCACTATAGATAGGACCCCCTCGCATTGTTATATAAACGCGGTTTGAAGGTGGGTAAAAAGGCAACTCATGATGATGCACATGAGTGGGTGTGTATACTTCAAAGGGCTCAGTTGTAAAAAAATGGGAATCTCCTAAAAGTATTTCACATATCACTGGACCATGAGGATGAGGATCATGATGTTCAGGTGCATTTGTCGGATCCAGAAATGCTTCAAAATGTTCGTTCGATTCTAATCGGATGAAAGCGGAAACCCGGGTGGCAAACTCTGCTTCTCCAGGTTGCATCCAGTCAGGTATCGTGCGGAAATCAACAGGTTGATCTGGCATATCGATTACTCCCTTAAAATCAGACATATCCCTCATTGACACAAAAATGGTGTTTGGAGCCAGCGCTCCAGCTGCATCTAATTTTAGTAACAAAAATTGAAATCTATTTGACAATTGAATCATTTTTAATATTTTTATTTTTAGTTTAGACGCTTCGAATTAAATTTTCAGGTTTTGCACAGTTTGTTCCAGATGTGCACTTGCGCAGTTGGAAGTATTCCATCTGTGCAGGTGCACCGATGGAAGAGTACCATATGTTGGACACGTGTGAGGTTCTGTCCCCACCAAACCATATGTGTACGTCTAAATTTCGACATGGACAGTTGGAAGTGTCCCATATGTGCCCCTCCACGGTTGGGAGTATTCCATATGTGCAGGTGTACCGTTGGAAGGGTGCCATATGTTAATCTCCGTGTCCTCAATGGCCCATCTGTGTACGTCTAAATTTCGACGTCCACATTTGGGAGTGTCCCATATGTGAAAGTGCACCGTTGGTAGTGTCCCATATGTGCAGGTGCACCGTTGGGATGGTACCATATGTTGGACACGTGTAAAGTTGCTCCGTGCAGGGACATACCCCCCCGATACGTATGCAATATTTTTTATTAATAATAATTGTTATATTATGTTAGACTTACGTTTGAAGTAAAGAAAACCGAAGACTGCATGGAGCAGAATTCCAGTTTTAATCTTCATTTTTTCAATAAGAAGGCACAAGGATGCAGAAACGGAAACTATTTTTTTTTGTTTTATCTGAAAGGGGTTAATGAATAAATGGCGGCTATATATACTAAGGAAAGTATGACCATCAGATAGCAATGTCTTATTTGTTCGCAGAGTGCAAGGCCAAGGTTGATGATTTTAGATGTCAAAATTTTTCATATTCACTTGTCTTATTATTTACTTATTATTAACGATAGAGACTTCAACATTATTCAAGATTATAGTGTGTGTTGAACATTACCAAATTTTTTTTTTCAGTAATTAAAAATTGATTATACGAATGCTTATAATATCAACTTCTAAACTAGGAAAAATATTCTCCGAATTGGAAGTACAATATTCTCATAATTTATTATTTAAAATTTGAAAAAAGTTAAGAATCAGAATTTTTTTATAAAAATAGGGTTTTGTGTATATATTTTTTGAAAATCAGACTGTTGCTTTCCAACAGTTCCACCAAATGTTCTTTTCAGTCTTTTTCAAAAATATAATAATAATAGAAATAAGAAAATTATGAATAGATAAATAATAATTAAAAAATTTGAAACTGTTTGACTTTTAAGTCATAGTAATAATATATCTCATTAATAATTTAAAGTTTAATCTAATTGGAAAACACTTATGCTACTAAAGTTTTAATTTCCAGAACTTGAAATTGAACATTTTAATTATGTAAATTCACCATCTTCATGACTGTTAAGATTTAGAATTTAAATTTTGTTGGTGAATTTTAATTTTTGAAATTATTAAAAAAATTTTTTGTAATTACCATTGTTTTAAATTATATAAATTGTTTATAAATCAATTCATGAACACATTTCGTAACAAAATACCATTCCAATAATAAATCAACACGATTCGAGTACCAAATAATTTTTTTACACAACAAGTTGTATTTATTTAAAAAAATTGTTTATAACAATTATATAAAATGTTGGATAAAAAACAAGGTCTTTTTTCGAACTCCCGTCTTCTACACAATATTACCCAATTTTTTAAAAATTCTTTAATAATATGGTGCAGTTCTAAGAGATTATTAATTAAAATTTATAAACAATATTTTTTTATATAAATATTTCTCATCTAGAAGATTGAAAAAAAAAACAATTGTGATCTTCCTTCTGCAGGCATTACAACCCAATTTTTTTTCGATTTTTTCGACTGCAAGTATGAAAAATAAATGATTGTTTATAAAATTTTTTTATTAGGAACATAATCTTTTCCGTGTGATTGGTGAAAATTTGATTTCCTGAAAATATTTTTGAATACTCTTATCTTTTATTTTCTTAAACGGAAGCAACAATCCAAGAAAAAGTGTTAAAAAATTAGTTCAATTTTCACTTTATTTATTTTGTTTTTTATTAATAAAATAATGAGCGAAAATGCTGCCTAAAATCATTTGAAAATTTTCCGGAAATCTAATAATAATTTTATTATCTTGAAACTGGAATATTTCCTAAAATTTTTTGAAAATCCTAAAAAAGTGAAAAAATTACCTTAAAATCACCCAGATTATTTTTTTAATTTTGGAAATCTGATTAAATATTCTTTTTAAATTAATTTGAAAAAAGTTATTTTTAGTTACTTGATTATTTTCTAAATTAATAATTGTTTAATTGTCACTTATGAATAAAAAAAATTCAATCTTTGTAAATATTCTCATAAAATTAATTTTTCAAAGTAAATTTTTTTTTTTAATTTTCTCAGCAAACTGAAGAATTTTTTTAATTTCTTAAAACCTTCAAAGATCCTTAAAAAGGTTCAAAAATTTATTTCGAAATCTTCAAATATCTAAATTTAGTTTTTTAATATTTATTTATAATTTCCTGAAAAAGCGAAAGGCTAATCAGTATAATTTCTAAAAGACCAAAATTTTTAATCTGAATAATTTAAAATCGAACTTTCTTAATATTTCTGGAAAACTTTGAAAATTTTTTGTTCATGTTCGAAATGACTTTTTAAAGAAGATTTCAACAGATTTCTAAAGATTTCTAAAAATGTCGAAAAAAATCTAGAAGATTTTCAGGCAATTTTTTTTTATTTTGAAAGATTTTTCGAAATTTTAGAAAAATTTATGTCAGTTTAAAAAATAATTAAGAATTTTAGAAGTTTTAAATAGACTTGAAAATAATTTTAAATTTGAAAAGAAATTTAAAAAATTTCAAATTATATGCAGATTTATTGAGATTTAAAAAAAAATAGAAGCTTTTTAAGAATTTGGAAAGGTTTTTCAAAAGAATAAAAAACTTTCTTAATATTTCTGGAAAACTTTCAAATAATTTTTTTGATTTTCAAAATGACTTTTTAAAGAAAATTTCAAAAGATTTCTAAAAATGTCGAAAAAAATCTAGAAGATTTTCAGGCAATTTTTATAATTTATACAGATTTTTCCATATTTTAGAAAAATTTGAGTCAGTTTAAAATATAATTAGGAATTTTAGAAGTTTTCAAAAAATAAAAAATATTTTTAAACTTGAAAAGATTTCTGAAAACGTATACAATTTTTTCTCTACTTCCATCCAAATTTCTGAAAGTCCTAAATATCTTTTTAATGGACTCGAGTTTTTTCTAACATTTTTAAAAATCCTGTAATAAATTTTTTTTTAAATTTTCTAGATTGTTTTTAATACACCTTTTGTACGATCAATGAAATTACAGAAAGAGTTAAAGAATCAAAAATATTTTTCTAATAATTTATATTAATTCATTATTTAATATTCAAATATTTTCATAGAAATATTCTTCTTTTTGGCTTAAAAATTAACGATTTTATTCAAATTTTTTTCCTTTCTTGACTAAGATTTTGTTGTTGTTGCAAATTTATCTCTTTCTCTAAAAATTTCCCCTTTTTTTGGTTAATAATTTATGTATTTTGTTTGTATTTTTTTCTCAAAAAAAAATTATTAGGAATTTTGATACAAATTTTTTCTTAATTCACAACCTTTCAAAATGGTTAAAAAGCTTATGAATTTTGTGTTCGAAATATATTTTAAACTTACTCGATTATTTTCAAAATTAACAACTGTTCAATTGTGATTAATTAATCAAAATAAATTTTTTTTACAAATATTCTCTTTAAATTAATTTTTTTAAATAAAAAATCATTTTAAATTCTCTCAGCAAACTGAAGAATTTGTTTATTTTTTTAAAACGTTTGAAGATCCTTAAAAAGGTTCAAACTTTTATTTCGAAATCTTCAAATGTCTAAATTTAGTTCTTTATTTTTTGAAATCTTTTCCAGTTTGAAGTATGGATCTTTTGAAAATTTGTAAATTTCTCTTAAACTAACTCAAATTTTTTTTAAAATGATAATTGTTCAATTGGTATTTATACATCAAAATTTAATAATTTCACTTAAATATTACAAATTTGTTAAAAAGAACAATTAATATTAACATTTGACTTAACATTTGACATTTGAGTTTTTAACATTTGACTTATAATTGATTTTGAATTTTTGTTGAAAATTCGTCTTTCACGTTGAAATCCACTGTTTTTTATTCAAAAATTCAACCTCTTGGTTGAAAGTAAAATTTTTTGAATTGAAAATTCAACTCTTAACTCAAAATAACTTAGCATAAAGCTGGCAAAGGGATAGGGTGCGATAGAATTTTCCCCTTCCCTTTTCCAGCTCGATACAAAATTTGATTTGTCTGATTTGTCACTGTATTAAAAATTTGTATATATTATTTTGTAATTTTGTATTTTTTGTAAATTTCTATTCTTAAAATTATCAAAATTTAAAAAATTAGTGTGTCTATTATTTAAAAAACTACAAATGGTTACTCACTTCCAAATCATCCATTACGATATCTGCAAACAAAGATGAGATTGGAGAGCCCATTCGCGTGCCATTAATTTGTTTGTAAATATCGTTATTAAAAATAAAAAAAGTATTTTCAAAAAGAAATTTCATACAATTTATAATGTCGTTAAACGGAAATTTATATCGATTGTGGATATATTCAGAATCAAATGAAAGGAGAACATGATCATCTATGTATGTATCTTTAATTTTTTCTTTTAATTCGAAACCATTATTGACATCTGAAATAGGGGTTTTGATGCAATTTTTTAACTCATCATTAATTACACCGCCATACAAAAAAAGTGGTCTGCCCGGCGGACTACACCGGCACATCCATATGTTTTTGGGCGATTTTTTCTGTATTTCTTGGGTGAAAATGGAACTTTTTATGTCTAGTGAACCTAATTACCATACCTTTATAATTTTTTGGGTCGCTTAATCCAATTTCGCTGTAAAAATAACCCAATTAGATCGTAGTTACTGGAAGTTGCTCGACAGTCCAAGTTACCTAGATACTTTTTACCGGCGAAACCAAGAAAACACTATTATCGATTGATTGCTAAAGAATTTTTAATATGTCCTGCAAATATGAACTTATTTCAATAATATTTGGCCGAGTTAAAACGATTTAAGTTTTAAAACTCAATTAAATCAGAGAGTAACTTTTGTTGAATATTTCGGTTTTATTATTAAAAACAAACGTTTAACAAAAAAAATTTTAATAGGAAAAAGTTTAATTTTTTTATTCTGTATAATTCTACATTTTACGCGTGTTCGAGCTTCGGGCTGGTTATTGCATCCGGCGGCTCAATTATTCAATTTTTAGTACCAGTCAAAAAGTTGTTCTTTTTCGATCGAGAATGACAAATATTGAGAACATTGCAATAACATAATTTTAAATGACATATATGGTGTCCAATCGATTGCTCTATACTTGAAAAAAAAACTTCAAACGTAAGGATTCTTTTAATGTTTAAATCTCATTGCAATATTCTAAATATTTCTTATCCTAGGTCGAAAAAGAACAACTTTTTGGCTGCAAAACCTCTAAATTCCTGTAGATTCTTATAATTGTAAATTCTTGTAGTTGTACTTTTTTTATAAATTCTTGTAGGAAATTAAAACTACAATAAAACATAGCAATATACAAAAAAGTAAAAAAAAAGTACTATAGTAAACATTTTTCCACCAGGGAATCTGATCATTTCAATCCTAAGAATAAGAAAATTCATCGCAAGAAGTGTTTACCTATAAAATTATAAACTAATTGTTTTAGTGCTGGTATGGTGTCCACAATGAAGATCATCTATCTCGAAAATGGAATAACTAAAGGCCTTTATCGAGGAATGTCGATAAATTATCTGCGTGCAATTCCAATGGTAGCAGTTAGTTTCACAACGTACGAACTTATGAAACAATTACTTAGTCTAGACACAGGAATGAAGCTTTAATCTACGTAAAATAATTAGCCAATATTGTTGGGTATGTGGTTTTTTTTGCATATTCCAGTTCAAAATTGGTTGCAAGTGTTTTTAGAAAAAGTTGTCACTCTTATCGGAATGTATATAGATCTTTTTCGTCGGCCAGTTCTTTTTAAAGTTTGAAACTTTTATACTGAAATCAAAAAGTACCTTAATTTATTCATGTAAACGTAAGATACAATAGCTTTAATTTTTCAACCAAACAACCAAACTATTACTGTATTGCATTTTTGCACTTGATTATTGAATCTCGATTTGCTACTGAGAAAATAATTATTATTAATTAATACTTTAGCAGAAATGAGGAATATTAAATATCAAAGTAAGAGGTTTCAGAATTCCTCTTCGTTATCTCGAGTTCAGAAATGTTTCAAGTTTGTTGCCAGTAAATGAATCATCGTAGACCATTTCTTGTGAAATAGGAGTATTTCAAATCCTAAGCGACATCCAACTTACGTAAAGATCTTATTCTTAAAATACAATCAGGGACTGAAGGTAACTGAATCGAGAATCAAAAGTAATTAGTATAAAAAAAACAATTGAGTCAGCGTCAGAAGACATTTTCCTGACAAGATTACAAAAAATAGTTAATAAAAATACGTCACATGTCTCAGGTTGTAGGTAGGTTAACATAAAAGGGAAATAATATATTTTTTTACGAGTTTCTACCACAATTGTAAATAATAGTGGGCAATTCCTATGAACTGGTGAAAGACTAGTAAGTCTATTATTAACTCTCAGGACTTTGATAGTTTATTTTAATCGCGGTTGCAAAGTTCTGGTGTCACCAGATTTTATCTCTGATCAGTCAAAGGTGACGTCGCACAAAAGTCCGCTGATCGATAAGCTGAGACTTTTCTTTTCAAAAACGTCACGGACGTTATTTAAAAGCATTCCAAACGTACTTTTATCTGTTGATCAGTACTTATTATAGATTAATACTATTGTCAAAAAAGTTGTTGGTATTTTTAATAAAATATTTTCGCAGAAAGTGATTTGAAGTTTCATTTTTGATGTAATTTTACAAATTACTGGTTCTCAGTCATTATCTCAAAAATGAAAGACCGTCTATAAAATATGTTAGCAATTTGAGGTTTTAAGAAATTTGCGAAGTTTTTCCGTTTTTCAAGCAAGTTTCTCGTATTTACGCTTATACGTGAACCGAAGAACCCAATAAGAAAATCTAACTAATTTTGGTTAAAAGTTTATTATTTTTGGTTGAAAAGTCTGCTATTATATTTCTGGTTCGGAATTCAACTATTTTGGTTAAAAAATCTACTATTTGGTTGAAAATTTAATTATTTTGTCAAAAAGTCATCTTTCTGTTCAAAAATTCAATTATTTGGTTGAAAGTTGAACTGCTTCAGTAGTTACATTAAATTGAGTAAATTTATTCAATTCATTTTTTTGGTGGAAGATTCATCTCTTTAGTTCAAAATTTCCCTATTTCATTGAAAATGGTATTTTTTATGGTTGAAATTTAATTTTTTTAACTGAAAAGTTAACTTTTCCATTTCTGGTTAAAAATTGATCTTTTTTAGCTAAAAATTCAACAACTTAGTGAAAATGTTATCTTTTTCAATTGAAAATTCATGTATTTTGATGAAAATTCGTGTTTTTTTAGTAGAAACTTAATCTGCTTAGTTAAAAAATCGTCTTTTTCGTTGAAAATTCATCTACTTGTTTCAAAATTTAACTATTATATTAAAAATTCGTATTTTTTATTAAATTCAACTGTTTTTGATTTAAATTAAAATCTTTTTTGTTTGAAATATCATCAATTACACTTTTCGTTGAGAATTTATCTTTTTTGTTTGAAAATTCATCTACCTAGTTGAAAATTGAACTACTTTTTTAAAAATAAATTTTTTTGGTGTAGATTCATCATATTAGTTCAAAATTCATCTTTATAGTGGACAATTTAACCATAGTTTGATTGAAAATTCAATTATTTTGGTAGAAAATTCAATTATTTGGTTCAACATTTAACTATTTTTTTAAAAATGACCTACTAGGTAGAAAATTAACTTTTTTGTTGAAAATTCAACTTTTTTTTTTAATTCGTCTTTTTTGGTTCAATTTGGCAGTTGGGAAATTTCGTTTTTTTTTGTTTTGAAATTAATGTATTTTAAACTGAAAATGTAACTAGTCCATTTTTGAATGAAAAATGATCTTTTTAGCAGAATTTTGGTAGAAAATTCAAATATTTAGTTAAAAAATTTAACTATTTATTTTTAAAATTAACTTTTTTGTTGAAAGTACTTAGTATTGGGTGGAAAATTCCTTTTTTTTTTTGAAAATTCGTCTTTTGGGGTAGAAAATATCTTCAGTGAAAATTCATCTTTTTGTTTACGGATTAAACTGTATTTTGTTCAAAATTTATGTTTTTTGGTTTATTTTTACGGTTAGAAATTTAGTTTTTTTTTTGTTGAAAATTAAATTTTTAAACTGAAAATGTAACTATGCCATTTTTCGTTAAAAACATATAATTTTTAGTTGAAAATTCATCTCTCTTGATTAAAAGCTACTTTTTATTTGAAAATTCTATCTTTACAGGTTTAAAATTCAACTATTTTATTGGATCATGTTTTTTGGTCAAAAATTTAACTGTTTGGTTGAAAATTCGTACTTTTGGATTCAAAATTCATATTTCTTTCTTATTTAAAATTTAAATCTTGTTTCGTTGAAATACGAAATATAAATCTTTCGTTGAATTTTTTGTCTGAGAAATATACTTGGTTAAAAATTCAACTATTTTGTTAAAAATTTAATTATTTTATTGAAAATTCAACCACTTTGGTTGAAAATTCAATTATTTGATTAAACATTAAACTAGTTTTTTGAAAAATTACCTACTGGGTACAAAATTAACTTTTTTGTTGAAAATTCAACTCTTTTTTTTTAATTCGTCTTTTTTGTTCAATTTAACTGGTAGGAAATTTCGAATTTTGTTGTTGTTGGAAATTAATGTATTTTAAACTGAAAATCTAACTATTCCATTTTTGGATACAAATATATCTTTTTAGTAGAATTTTGGTAGAAAATTCAAATATTTAGTTAAAAAGGTAACTATTTATTTTTAAAATGAACTTTTTTGTTGAAAGTACTTGGTATTGGGTGGAAAATTCCTTTTTTTTTTTAATTCGTCTTTTGGGGTAGAAAATATCTTCTTTGAAAATTCATCTTTTTGTTCACGGATTAAACTATATTTTGTTCAAAATTCATGTTTTTTTGGTTCAATTTAATGTATTTTAAACTGAAAATGTAACTATTCCATTTTTGGATGAAAATTTATCTTTTTAGTAGACTTTTGGTAGAAAATTCAAATATTTAGTTAACAAATTTAACTATTTATTTTTTAAATTAACTTTTTGTTGAAAGTTCTTAGTAACGGGTGGAAAATTAATTTATTTCGTTGAGAATTCGTCTTTTGGGGTAGAAAATATCTTCAGTGAAAATTCATCTTTTTGGTTACGGATTGAACTATATTTTGTTCAAAATTCATGTTTTTGGGTTCCATTTAACTGGTAGAAATTTCGTTTCTTTTTTTGTTGAAAATTAAATTTTTAAACTGAAAATGTAAAATTTTTCGTTGAAAACATATCTTCTTTAGTTGAAAATTCTTCTTTTTGGATTGCCAATTCATCTTTCTTTCTTATTTAAAATTTAAATCTTGTTTCGTTGAGAATTACTCTTTTTTTGGTCTGAGAAATTAACTATACTTGGTTAAAAATTCAACTATTTTGTTAAAAATTTAATTATTTTATTGAAAATTCAACCACTTTGGTTGAAAATTCAATTATTTGATTAAAAATTAAACCATTTTTTTTTAAATTACCTTCTTGGTAGAAAATTAACTTTTTTTTTGAAAATTCAACTATTTTTTTTTCGAAATTCGTTTTTTTTTGGTTGAATTTAACTGGTAGGAAATTTCGTATTTTGTTGTTGGAAATTAATGTATTTTAAACTGAAAATGTAACTATTCCATTTTTGGATGAAAATATATCTTTTTAGTAGAATTTTGGTAAAAAATTCAAGTATTTAGTTAAAAAGTTTAACTATTTATTTTTAAAATGAACTTTTTTGATGAAAGTTCTTAGTATCGGGTGGAAAATTAATTTATTTTGTTGAAAATTCGTCTTTTGGGGTAGAAAATATCTTCAGTGAAAATTCATCTTTTTGGTTACGGATTAAACTATATTTTGTTCAAATTCATGTTTTTTGGTTCAATTTAACTGGTAGACATTTTTTTTTTTTAATTAAATTTTTAAACTGAAAATGTAACTATACCATTTTTCGATAAAAACATATCATTTTTAGTTGAAAATTCTTCCTTTTGGATTGAAAATTCATCTTTCTTTCTTATTTAAAATTTAAATCTTGTTTCGTTGAGAATTACTCTTTTTTGTCTGAGAAATTAACTATACTTGGTTAAAAATTCAACTATTTTGTTAAAAATTTAATTATTTAATTGAAAATTCAACTATTTTTTTAAAGTCTTATTTGCAGAATAAACGTGAAATCCGTCCCGTGTCCACGAGGGGGGACAGTGGGTGTCAAAAATATTCCATAATTGGTAATATAGTTTATGGATGACCCCAAATATAAATGCAAATATCTGCAAGTAATTTATTTTGTCATTCTGACAAAAGTGATTTGGTCTGGCAGTGATATACATTATTTAAGTTATTCTGAAGAACTTACCCTTTTTAGATCAGTGGCGCAGGTCAGGAAAAAACTGGAAATCAGGGAAAAGTCAGGGATTTTGAAAAAAAAATTCAAAAGTCAGGGGATTTCTATAACGATCACTTTAAGTAACGATCACATTTTTTTTATATCACTTTTTCAGATAAAGTCACTGTAGTTATTTAAAAAAATGAAAAGGTCACTTTTCTTTCAATAAAGCAAAACAGAGAACCCAAGGAAGGTTTCTATACTTATTTCTGAATTTTCTTGAATTATTATGAAATATATTAGGGTATTTGGAAGGATTCTAAGAAATTTTTAATAGACTTTCATAATTTAAAAGGAATTCAATGATTTTAGGGTGTTTTTAAAAATTTCAAAGAATTTTCAAGAGCTCTAAAAAGTTTCATAAGATTAAAAATATTCTAGGGTATTTTAAAAAATTCCAAGGAATTTTTAATAGATTTCAAAATTTTGTCAAGATTCCAAGGCATTTTCAAAAGATTAAATAATTTTCAAGGATTTAATTTATTTTAAGAGATATAAAAACATTGTCATGGGGTTTTTAAGAACTTCCTAGAATTTTGGAAGATATTTTAAAAGATTCCGAAGAGTTTTATAGTTAGTTATTTTAATAACTCTTCCATGATTTCAGGATTTTATCATATTTTAATGGATTTCAAATATTTGAAAGTATTTCCGAAGGTACTTAGGGTATTTTAAATAGATTTCAATAATTTGAAGCGATTCCGAAGGATTTTTAGGGTATTCTTAAAAGTTCCAAGAAATTTTCAAGAGCTTTAAAAAGTTCCAATAGATTTGAGATATTTTGGGTTATTTTAAAAGATTCCAAGGTATTTTCAAGAGTTTCAAAATTTAAAAGGATTCCAACGAATTTTTAACTGGTTTCAACAACTTCAAGGGATTTAAAAGTATTTGGAATGTTTTGGGGTATTTTATAAGATTCCAAGGCATTTTCAAGAGATTAAAAAATTTCCAAGGATGTGGATGATTTTAAGTGATTAAAAAAATGTCTAGGGGATTTTGAAGAATTTCCTGGAATTTTGAGATACGGAACTATTTTATAGGACATATAATAAGGCTTTCGAATATTTTAAAAACATCGAAAAAATTTGCAATTGATTTCAATAATTTGAAGGGATTTCAAAGATTTTACGGTAGTTTTAAGAATTCCAAGAAATTTGTAAGACATTCAACAATTTTCAAGGGATTTCAAAAGTCTTTAAAGGATGTGGAATATATTAGTATATATTTAATATATTTCAATATTTTAAAGCGATTTCGAAGTATTTTAAATATTTGAGGGTATTTAAAAAAAGTGAAAAAAAATTTCAAGAGCTTTCAAAAGTATCAAAAGATTTTAAAAGATTTCAAAGGATCGGAAACATTTGAGAGTATTTTCAAATATTCCAAGAAAGTTTGAAGAGCTTCAAAAAGTTTCAAAGGATTTTAACAGATTTTAAACATTTGAGGATATTTTAAAAGATTCCAAGAAAGTTTTCATTAATTTCAGTAAATTAATGGGATTTCAAAGAATTTGAAATATTTTAGGGTATTTTGAAAGATCATGAAGCATTTTCGAAAGTTTTACAAAGTTTGAAAGGGTTTTAAAAGATTCTACGGTATTTACAAGAGCTTTCAAAATTTTCAAGGAATTTTGAAGGATCTGAAATTGTTTAGGGAATTTTAAGAGATGCCAAGGGATTTTTAACTGCTTTTAATCATTTAAAGGGATTTCAAAGGTTTTAAACAAGTTTTCTACGAGTTTTTAAAGAATTCCCTAAAATTTTGGAAAATATGGAACTATTTTAAGGGATTTTAAAAGCTCTGAAGATATTTTAATAACTTTTCCAGGATTTCATGATTTTATCATACTTTAATGGATTTCAAAAATTTTCAACTATTTCAAAGTATTTCCAAAGATTTTAAAGAATTTAAACAATTTTAGGATATTTTCAAAGATTCCAAAGAATTTCGCATTGATTTCAATAATTCGAAGGGATTCAAAGAATTTCAAAAAATTTAGAGTAGTGTAAAAGATTTCAAGGAATTTTCAAGAGCTTTAAAAAGTTTCAAAAGATTTTAAAGGATGAAAATATTTTAGGGAATTTAAAAAGATTCCAAATATTGCCTGAAATTCTGGAAAATTTATTGAAATACCCTTAAGGCCATGTGACGAGTGGGTCACGTGACCGGCTTCCTACCTTACCGACACTTTTTATTTGTAAACTTATTTTCACCCAGCTAAAGCTCTGGATCGAATGAATTGGCGATGCCAAGGTTCCCTACTTATTCAATCCCACAACGCAACTGTCGACACGACTTTTCAGAGGTAGACAATAAAAAAGCTGATTTTAAACAACATGTTTTTAAAAAAATTCCCCATTCGTACCGCACTCGAGAGTTTGCTCAAAAATTTATCTTAATCTTTTCTAGTGGAATTAAAAAGTTTCAGTAATGTTTTATTATGTTTACCGTATTCAATATCTGAGTTTTCTAAAACATAAAATATTCATGAACTTGTTTTTAAAAACTTGTCAATTTACATTGCATTATCTCATATACAAGACATTCGAAAAATAAACAATTTTATAGGATTATTTTTGAAAAATTTTCGATTTCTACTCTCTGAATCTGAACTAGTAAAAATTCAAATAATTAAATCAACGCTAAGGATTTCAACTGATAAATCAGTTATTTTTTTATTTTATTGATTGAAATAGTAAAATATATTGTAAAATTCTCACATAAACTAAAAAAATAATGTCTACTGTGTCGATAGCAGTCTTCACAGGTTTTGAGAAAATAGAAGAATAGATTCTTTTAAATAAAGTGAATGTGGGTACTATATTAGATTAAACAAAATCGCAAAAGTTCTAAATTCCTATGAGTATAGGTAATAATATAGCATATTGAACAAAATATATGCATTTTGAACCAAATAGTTCAGTTTCCCACCAAAAAAATGAATTTTCAACCTAAATTATGAATGTGCAGCAGAAAAAATTAATTTGTAGCAAAGTATCAACAGCAACAGCAATTCCAACTTATAACCAATCGGTTGAATTTTAAAACAAAAAGATTACTTTCCTTTTAAAAATAAATATAATTCGTGAGCTTTCAACTGAATAGTTATATTTGCAAACAAGAAGGAAGAACTTTGAACCAAATAGTAGAATAATAGACTAAAAAAGATGAATTTTCAACCAAAAATGTAATATTTAAAGTTTTACTTAAAAAAAGCTAATTTCTAGAAAAAGAAATAATTTTAAACAAAATAGTTAATTTTTTAACCGGAGACATGATTTTTCAATTAAAATTATGAACATTCAACTAAAATTATGAATTTTCAACAACAAAAAAAGCGTCTTTTCGACAAAATAGTTTAATTTTTAACCAAGAGACGTTAATTTTCAAACCAAGCCGAAAATATGAATTTTTAACCAAATACAGTCGATTTTGGTTTAATGCCGGTTTTGGGTTTTTGGGGATATAATCACATTTCCAGTTCAAAAAGTTAATTCTAAATTTAAAAAAAAAAAAAATTTCAGCAATGTAGGTAGATTTTCCAATGAACACTTGAATTTTCAACTTAAAAGGATCAATCTTTAACTATAATAGATTAACTCTAAACCACAAAGATGAATTTTCTACCATAAAATACGAATTTTGAAATAAAAAAGATCGATTTTCAACAAAAAATGAAATATTTAAATTTTATGTTAAAAAACTTAATTTTCAAACAGACAAAAAACGAATTTTCAACAAAGTGGTTGAACCATCAACGAGAACAGATTTTTTTGCCCCCTAAATTGTTATATTTGTAACCTTAAAAGATCAATTTTCAACAAATGAGGGGAATTTTTAAACAAGAAATATTTTCCAGTCAAAAAAAGGAAAAAAAATTTGAACAAAATTGTGGAATTTTCAAGTCAGAAAAACAATTTTTTACGAAACAGTTAAATTTTTAAAACGAAAATTCATGAATTTTGAATTAAAAGCTTTACTCTCAACCAAATAGTTAAATTTTATTCGCAAAAAAATGAATTTTCAATCAAAAAGGTGATTTCTTAACAAAGTTGTTGAATCTTTAACGAAACAATTAAATTTTTATCCTTATAATAAAATTTTTGACCAGAACAAATTAATTCTCAACTAAATATTAAGTAGTAGAATTTTCAACAAAAAATAAATCATTTTCAACTGAAAATAGTTGGATTTTTTTATTGGTTCTAGTAATTCAATTCGCATTTAAGTAGGAAAATTTGGAATATAATATATATAATATTAATAATGAGATATATAGAATATAAATTCAAATAAAATATATAGAATATAAATTTAATGGAAGTTAAAGGTACTCCTTAATACTTTAAAAATATTAGCTCAGAAAATAAAGTTAATTTTCCACTGCACACTTTTTGACTTTGAACTATACCCAGTTTCGGGTCAGTTGCTTTCCCATATTATCATTATTCAAATAATTATGAAGTTTTATTTTTCAAAAAGAATATAAATAAATAAAATATTTCTTGCATTAAATTCGTTTGTGTAGGGTCATTTACATTAAAAAGGTTGATCAAATATACACAATAATTACTAATGAAATCAGTATACTTTTACTAATTAACAGTGACTGAATACTGGTCACAGCAATTAGTAGAATTCAACTGACAATCAATAATATTTTACTGATTCAAATTTAGAGAGTACCGTAATTGTGAATTTGATAATTTAACAAATTTCTGCAATGGATTTCTGTGTATCTTTAAAATAAAATAAGGTATACAAAAGAATAATAATACGAAAATACGAAAAAAATGTGCGCTTATTGAAAAACCTTTTTTAATATCTTCACGGCATTTATTAATAGGCAAGCTTCCTGAAAAAAATTTATGATTTCGTTTTTAAAAAATTGACAATCTCTACCTTAGTCATGCGTTCGATCAGTTTTAGAATTGCTACGTTCTTTCACATAAAATTTAGTATACAATGAAGCAGTATACCTCAAGAAATTTATTATTCTTTCTAGAAAATGTTTCTTAATCTCTTATAGCGTAACGAAAAATTTTCTGGATTTTTTTATTATATTTACATTACTTGATACACGAGGTTTCAAAATTGTATAAAATTTATGAACTTGTTTTTAAAAAATCGCCAATCTCTACTATAGTCATGAGAAGTGAACAGGCATGCAAAAACGACCCTAAATATTATATTCTTGAGCAAATGAATATATTTTAGATTCCAAATGAAGGGGAGCAGATTATATCTAATTATTTTCAGAGTTTTCGAATGTACGACTGGTAATACTAGTACAGTAATATAGTTTTCTCCAGTTTCTTTTCACATTTTCTTAAAAATATATTCCTCTTAAAAAATATAATTTTCTGGGGACGCCCATATATTTCTCAGGGGCCACTATAATCTTTTTGGATGCCTCATCTCACAGATAATATTAAAAATAAATATATACGTTGCACATTTTAGATTGCAATGGAAAAAGTGAAAAGAATTTTTTTTCGCATGAAGCATAGAGATTTCTGCAATTTCTTATTTCATTTTGTTATAGATTTTATTTAAAATCTTATATCATTTAAGAATGTTGTATATGATTTGCCGAAGTTTCTTTATTATAGCGTGAAAGTTCCAGTAGATTTAATATGAATGACACGTACAATTTTTTTTCCTTTGATTGCCATTCTTCAAAATTTGTAGAATATTTTTCTCATTGACAAAATATGACTTGCCATAAATACCATAAAAAATAGATTTTCAAGGTGTTTCCGTATAAACTATTCATCAAGGTAGAATTAAATTAGATTCTTTAATTTGACTCGAATTTTCTATAATATTTCATTTAGTGCATCATGAAACTGAGAAAAATTTAAGATGTATAATGTAACATTTTATTTAATCAAAACCGGCGGATAAGCAACAGTATTTCCAATTCTATTTGATATAAGCATAAGTAATTTTATTCTTTATTAAAATTATTACCAAAAAAATTGACATTTTTTTCAATTCTTAAAATAAAAATAAGCGATTTTGCTGTGATGAAGAACCTTATGAGTAAAATAAGTTTGAGCTGTGATTTTTTTAATAAGAATTTTTGAACACACAGATAATTATGTTGTTCAATCCATTGTGTTAGGATTTTTCAGATGAAAATAAATGACTATGCAGAAAAAAAATTGCTTTATTAAAAAATGCGATATTTTTTTCAATTAAAAAAATCATCCCGTAGTGAAGAAAAGTTATTTTCTTGTACGATTTGAAAAATGTGCAGCTTTAAAGTTCAAGGTCTTTTCAGAAAAATCGTCGTACCGGAATTTTGCATTCAACTCATCGTCAAATGAAGTAAATTGTTCCCAAAATTTTTTATTAATTTATAAAATCCAGACCAAATCATACTCTTTAAGTCTGGACCAAGAATACGAATAAGTGTTACGTGATTCATGTGTAATCATAAAAAAGGCTTACTCGTGGAATGCGAATTTCTGCGAAGCTAAAAATACGATCCGTCGGCACTTTGCCGATGTTTGAGTCCGATCAGAGAACTTCACTCCTTTTATAAAGAAAGACACTCTTTTTATAAACTATTTATTGCCACACTTTTCTGTCTTGGCATACTTCTCTAGCGATTGTGATAACATTATTAGGAGTTACTGGTTTCTTATCAATTGATTGATTCATTGATTATTTTTTA
The DNA here is from genome assembly GCA_011634705.1 of Andricus grossulariae. NCBI lineage: Eukaryota > Metazoa > Arthropoda > Insecta > Hymenoptera > Cynipidae > Andricus > Andricus grossulariae. The sequence continues at coordinate 273,781 of JAABKJ010026545.1, read as the reverse complement.
AGATTTATTACTTCTCCATAAAAAATACAGTTTTTTTAGTAGTTTAGTTCAATTAAGTTATAAAACGAGTGAGGAGCCCATGGAGAGAGCTCCCCTGGCGCTCAAGCTATGAAGCCTATCGTGCCACACCCTTACATATACGCTCTCAGCAGTTGACACCAGTCCTCTTGACGAAGCCTAGTATGTCGACTACTGATGGTGTTGTAATTCCTTCTGGTCCCATTAAATGGGCCCCGAGGGTCTGTTGCCTGAGCCTAGTTGATGCCGGGCATTGGCGTAGTACATGCAGGTATGTTCTGTTATCCCTGCCACATCTCCTGCACTCTGTCATGGGTTTATACTCCATTTTGTGCATATGATAGTTTAAGTGGTTGTGCCAAGTTAGGATCTGTACCATTGTCCTTATATCTTTCTTGGGTAATCCCAGGATTTCCCTGGCTCTGTCCATCCTATGGGTATTACCCAGAATGGTTTTCGCCTAACGGCAACCCTTGATTTGTTCCCAGTATACCCGGTGTTTTGTTCGGATTCAGCTTTTAATGGCCAAATTTGTGCAGTAAGACGCTATTCCCAGTACCGGTTCTAGGCCTATGTATTCACTTGCTGTGCCGTGTTTTGCCAACTGGTCCGCCTTTTCGTTGCCCTGGATCCCTGTGTGACCAGGAACCCATATAACGGCTAGATTATTTCTTTCTGCAAGTTGGTTTAATGCGTTTTTGCATTCCCAAATCAGTTCTGATGTTATGTCTAGTTCCCTATTGCAGCTCGTGTCGCTTGGCTGCCCGAACAGATCGTGATCTGTCTCCCAGCATAGTTTCCTTCTATTAGTCTTTCAGTATAGCAAAGGACGGCCAGGACCTCCGCCTGAAAGACAGTAACATGTCGACCAAGTGGTATTCCTATCCCTTTCTCTCCCTTGCTGTCATAAATTCCTGCTCCTGACCCTCCCTCACCCCTGCAACCATCTGTATACTAGATTTCCCCTTGAAGGAGCAGGTTACCATTTGCTATCCACAGATCCCTACTTGGGATTTAGTTGCGGAAAGCTTTAGCAAAGTTAAAGCGTTTTGTTATTTTATCTTGCCTCATCTGTATAATCGGCAATGCGCTGATAGCACTTGGTCCCCCAAGTCCATCTATTTGCTCTTGCGAAGTGGTCCCTCGCATGTGCAACTCTAACAATTATCACAATATGTAAGGGTTCCTCACAGAGCATGAATATTATCACCACTGTTGGCGTAGTCCTCATTGCTCCAGTCAAACGCCTAAATGATAGCGTTTGTAATCTTCGCAGCCTGTCCTGCATCGTTTTAAGTTCCGCCCGTGGTTACTAGTCCACAGCCGCATGTAGGAGCCTCGGTTTTAGGACGGCAGAGAAAAGCCATGCAAGAATTTTAAGCCCTAGACCCCATGTCAACCCAAAGGCTCTCCTGCACATCCAAAAAGTCATGAAAAACTTCCTGCATTGGGTCTTCAGGTGCTTCGCCCAGTTCAGCCTTCTATCTAGGATTACTCCCAGATATCTAACCGAATCTGAAAACGTCAACCTCCCACCGCAAAATACAGGCAAGTCAACTTTTGGAACCTTATAATTTTTCGTGAAAATTACCAGGTTGGTCGTTTCAGGATTTACCGAGAGCCCTGAGCTATCGCACCAGAGCTCTACAATGCGCTGCGCCGACCTTCGAAGGAGGCCGTCCACCCCAGTGCACCACAGGAGGGGTGACAGGACAACCCCCCTGTAGCATCCGCGCGGAGCTTTTCCCCTGACTAGGCGCTCACCTCATCTGGTTTCAAGTCTTCTCCGGCGTAGCATGCTTCCGATCCAGCATACAAGCTGGCCCGGCACACCATATCACAGGGCCTCTCTACAGTTGACTTCTAGAGGATTATTGCTAAAAGCACCCTCTATATCCAAGAAATCGCCCACAACATACCCATTTTGTTCGAACTGCTGCTCCAATTTTGCTACAACAGCATGAAGCGCAGTTTCTACCAAGCAGCCTGTCTGGAAAGCATGCTGCCCTCTATGCAGCGGGGAGGCCAAGAGCACCTCATCCCTGCTGTATCTCTCGACTAGCTTCTCCAACGTCTTCAGGATAAAACACGTTAGTCTGATTGGTTGGAAATCTTTTGCAGCAGTGTAACCTTCCTTTTCAGGTTTGGGTATGAAGGCCACTCTGCCATCCTTTCATACCAATGGCACGTGTTGAAGGGCTATACTTGCCTAAATAATTTCGTCAGAGCAGCGACGGCTGAATTCATGCCCTTTTGTAAAAGCGCAGGATAAATTCGATCCGCCCCTGGTGATTTAGAAGGACAGAAGGACCCTACGGCTTATTCCACATTTTGGTAATCAGCGACCTTAGCGGCGAAGTTCCAGTCGGCTATCTCCACCTCTTGGCCCCAGCCTTCCTCCTCTTGGTCGCTTCGGATTAGTTGAAAACCCGGGAAGTGAACTTTCATCAGGTGATTCAGCGTTACTTCTTCCTCTTCGGCAAACTCGCCATTATCGAGCCTTATGAGCCCGAGGCGAGCCTCCGGATTTTTCGCCAGGATCTTGTGGAGCCTCCCTGTTTCCGGAGTGTTTTTGATTCCTCGAAGAAGCCCCTCCAATCTTCCCGCTTATACTTTCTTATATTTTTATTGTTTTTACACTGGACCGTCTTATATATGTCAGTCCGAAGGCAATTTAGTTCCATTGGCCCTATTGCACAACCTTCTTGTCTTTTTATGAAGTTTTTCCAGGTGGGTATGCCACCATTCTGCTCCCCTCCTAGACGCAATTGTGCTTGTAGGGCAAGCCTTTCGGAATATACCTTCCACGAATCAGTTCGCAGAGACGGGTTCTGAAAGCTCAGGTGCCCCAGAACGGTCGCTGGATTCTCGGGGTATTGAGAATCAATACGGTCGCTCTACGGTACCTTCGCAAACACTCCGTTTTTTTTACTTCCAAGTTTAGGACCTCTTTAAGCCTAAACGTTGGGGTTTTTTTCGCTATCCAATCTTGCGAGCAGATTGAAGACCTGATGAAGATGTCATTGAATCTGGGGGCGTGCCCCTCGCGGGTTAATGCGTCAATATCTTTAGAGATTTCATCCCTCAGCCTGTCCAACTCCTCGAGAGTTAGTCAGTTCTCAGGATAACCCGACGCAATGATAACCCTTACCAAGGCGTTGCTAGCCATCTGCGCGAAAGTAAGGCCCTGTGTTTCCAGAGCCTTCTGCTGTTTCAACTGCCTGTTCGGGGGAGTTTCTCTAGAGTCCTTCTTCCTCTTGCCAATAGGATTAGCCCAAGGAGTTGCTCCAGGTGACGCAACGTTGCCTCTTCCTTACGGAGAATTCCGTTAGCTGCACTTCTACGGCTTCGACAAGATTATCTCCACCATTATCTTTAGTTCGCACCGTCTCTGGTGGACTGCCCCCTAAGGAGCCTTCCACTTTTGGCAGTGAGTCTTCTGAGACCCGTAAGCCCTTCCTTATTGTAGGAAAAAAGCCGGGGGAACCTAACACTACTAAAATCGATCATTTTCTAAGTATCACATGCCCTTAAATGAGAGAGCTCAGATTCGCGTCGGCGCAGAAGCCGCAGGGACTCAACGTGTGCGACAGAGCTACTGCCGAAAACGCTTTTGCGCCGACGCTCTGGTGTAACCGGCTTCTATGTATTGTAGCCTTTATTTTCATTATTTAGTTTACTGACGATTACAGATAAATAGTCATCTGTCTTCTAACGTTCACTTTAATCAATCGAGCTCCAGATAGTTTTGAAATAAAATTAGCAGAAATCAGGAAGTTATCGACGTTATCTCAGAACTTCTTCCCACCATACTTACGGGTTATATCATTTTGAGATTGATTAAACCTGACACGCGACACGAAAACATTGTCCGGCCATTCTTACCCGATTCAAACGGTCCTCATGACTCATTACACTAACTGGTCAGGATCAGCCTCACCATTTGTCATTCCCGATTTCGAGTGGAAATTATAATAATTAATCCGAGACAATACTCCGAGGTTCAATTATGGTTGGTAATCTAGAGATGTGAATTACACCGATTCGGGCATCGAGTCAAAGAGTGCACACGACCATGATGGCGTCTGTTCCCGAACGCAGCTTGCCTATGCAATGCCTGTCATTTAGTGAGACCTCGTGGTCGATTTTTCACAATTTTGAAACACTGACGTTATACCGCCGAATTCGCGCGAATGCTAGATCGAGTTGATTAATTTTTATAACTATTTAACACCGGTCCTTTTGCGAGACCACGCTTTCGAATGTGAATATCCGAATCACTGACGCTATGTCGCAAAAGTCGCGCGAATGCTAGATCGAGTTAAGTGATTTTCAAACCTACCTAACGCCGGCCATTTTGCGAGACTGCGTGGTTGAATTCTCAAGATCCGAATCACTGACTCGATGCGAAAATAACGTCGCGGGAATTAATTTTTTCTCGAGCTAATTGGGTATTCCGGCAAAATTAGCGAAACGTCACCGGTCAGCCATTGCTGACGACTCTTAACTTTAGCATTTATAGCCCACTCGCGTACACATGCAAGATCACAAAAGAGAAATAAATAAAATTAAATATGTGAGAAATCCCGACAGCCAGGAATTGAAGATGATAATCCTCACCTGCGTTAACCCTTCGTGCCCCTAGGGAAGCACGTTCCAGTGGCAGTTTCAAACGAACAGATCAAGTCTTTTCTTCCCAAGCGAGAAAATTAATGCTTAGCCTCGTGAGCGCTGAACTAAGAGTGAGTTTCTCCAAAGATGCTCGTCCCCACGGACTCGCAAGTATGCGTTCTGTCATGCGCAGATGATCGATCATGCCGATAGAGAGAAAATTCGTTAACAACGGGCGGCAAGCATGCGTTACGTCATGCGTAGATCACCGATCCCACAAAGTGAGAGAGAGAGAGAGAGATAAAAAATTAGTTTGCAATGAACGGCGCGAGGTGGCGCGCGGACGAACCAGATCGACCGCGTGGTCGGCTACACTCTAGTCTATCGCTCTAGTCATTTCTGTCCCGGGTCGGACAACTCTGACAGGCTTGTCAGCTGATATGGGCCCTATAACCTCCAATCCTGGTTTTCTCGGATTACTTTACCCCACAGTATGAGAGGTAGTATCGACATTTATTTAAGTGATCTTAAATTTCAATTGTAGTTTTCAGTCGTCAACAATAATGATCGACAGGTGGTTGACTCGAAATTTTGAGTGACTGGTTCGTTAAGAGCACATTTTACTCGAACCAATCGACCCCATCTGCTCGAAGGCAGCTGTAAGAATTTTCACTATTAGTTCAAGCCTCATGAGTAGTGATTTGAAATAGGATTTTAATAACATTTAAATTATTTGTGTGAGCGCCTAATGCCACGTTACAGTACATAATCTCCGACGTTCGTATAAATAAGCTGTAATAAATGAAACTGCAACTTCTGTATCATGTTTTTCCTAGTGTAAGTATAAAAAATGAAAAGTTCATCAATTTCTATTTGTTCTTACAGAATTATCTGAGGGAGGAGTCTCATCTGGATATTACGCACCTAATGAGAGACAAGGTAACTTTTACTACATTTCAACCTGATAAGAAGGTATTAGTTTTATGTAAAATTTGAGTTCGCCGGTTTTCATCAAATCTCCATGTGTTTATACACACTGAGCACTGTTTTAATACGGTTCTGACTTTATAAATCGAAAATTTACCAGACGTATTTTTTGGTTTTGATAGTGGACAATTTTATTAAAAAAAAAAATTCCAAGGCACAATAAAATTTTTAATAACAAAATTGTTTTTCTAAAAGAGATCTAAAAATTTGCTTTTAACCTTTTTTTCTCACGAGACGCGTGATCAGAATGTGTCTCCATACGCTGTATTTTGAGATTTTAAAACAATAGGTTTGAATATAATAAACGCAAAAGCCTTATAAGGTTCTCTACTTTAGATTATTAACAATTAACCATAATAATAATTACGCAACAATTTCTATAATGTCCATGTGACACTTTATTAGCATAGGGGAGACCACCCTACAGTAGATAATGATCCTACAGTAGATAATCCCTAATTATAAGCGCGAATATAAATGAAATAATTATTATCAATTTTAATACTTCAACAAGTATCGTGTCCTTAATATTAATTACACTTAATTAATTATTTTACATCCATTAGTATTTTTAATTCACGATTATCTAATGTAGGATCATTATCTTCTGTGGGGTGGTCTCCCCTACGTCAGTTTAAAATCTTATAAAATTCTCTTCAACCTAAAGTTGTTTCCTTGCACGGAAATTCTTTATAATTGATTTTCAAGTTATCAATTTTGCACATTACATTAAAAGGAGTGATTTTCAAAAGGCGTGATACAAAATTACAGTTTTATATGCGAAATTCTGAAATAGTTTAATTTTTGAGGGCTTTAAAATAAATTGGTTAAGAATTTACAATTTTGCTTGAAAAATTATTTCTTTGCTTGAAAATGTAATTTTTTGGTTGAAAAGTCAACTCGGCGGTTGACTGTATTTTACTGAAGATTCATCTTTTTTGGTAGAAAATCATTCTTGTTTGAAACTTCATCTATTTTGTTGAAAGTTCGTTTCTTTGGTTAGAAATAATTTTTTGTAATTTTGTTGTTGTTTGAAGCTTTGTCCAGAAGAAATTTTTCAGATTATTTGACATTGAATTGCTTCTATCCAATTAGAATTTTCGCGGAACTTCAACTAGAACAGTTAGTGCTACCTGGCGGCTGGTAAACTACTCTATAAGAAACTTTTTCTTTAATAGGGGAGAGTACCAGCCGCGAGGTAGCGCTAGCTGCTCGATTCAAAGTTCCGCATAAATTCAATTCGAATATATGAAAAATTGCTTCTTCTCACGAAAAGAAGATAATTAATTAATCAAATTAATAGATGGACCTTTGACCAGATAGTACATGATTTCTCAACCAAAAACATGAATTTCCTGCAATGAAAGATGAATTTCCAATTAAATAGTTTCAATCAAAGAAATGAATTTTCACGTTCAAAGATAAATTTTTAACCAAGAAGATTAATGTTCGACCAAAATATACGAATTTTAAATAATATACATGAAATTTCCATCAAATAGTTCAATTTTCAACAAAGAACATCAATATTGAACCAAATAGTTGAATTTTGAACTAAAAAAGATAAATTATTTGCCAGAAATGAAATAGTTAAATTTTGGTTTAAAAAAATTAATTTTAACCGACTTTGATTAGAATAGCTAGCGCTACCTAGTGGTTGTTAAACTCTTCTATTCACCCACAGGAAACCATCGAGGAAGTGGTCGACCAACTTCACATGAGACCATTTACCTTAGTAGTGAAAACCATATTTATCTACAAATGCCACGTGGTCAGGTTTTACGCGGAACTCTAGAAGTGTCCTTTTTTCGGAATGGCGTACCTAGCTGGATGAGATTAAAAAGTAGTTACAGGAAAATAATGTCAAATGATGACGTTTTTCTGTGGAAGCCTGATATGGAAAACCATTATTTAAGAGCGAAGTTGGACTATCATATCCCTCAAAAAGATAATCCTACTGTTCGAGGATACAAGGTTTTTGTAAAAGGAAACTATGGTGTACCTTTCGGAGTTGATCTTATGGAAGTTCCTGCAAGAAAAGAAATAGCTATGCCTCAAAGGACAACCGTTTATCTACGAGTAAAAAATGACATCATTTATGAAGGGGTGGTACAGGAACTTAAAATTGGAAATATACCGATCTGGATTCAAGAGCTCCAAAAAAGTGGCAGGATGTGACTGTTCAATTCAATTTCAAAAATTTAATATGTGTGGAATTTTATTAATATTCAAAAAAAATAAGAGCATTAAATTGCCTGAAAAAATGGGAAGTACTGAAAAGTATGTAAAATAATTTAAATATTGTAAGACCTTATTAAATTATGTGAATAAAAATGTTACATCTGAACAGGTTATTTGTATAATTATTACGATACGAAGGAGACTATCAAAACAAATATTTCCTCCAGTCAAATAAATACTTCACTGAGTTAAATGCATATCTATTCAACTAAAAGAAATAGATTTTCTACTAATAAATGTCGGCGTAATTCGTTTCAATTGAATACTTATTCCAAGTAAAAGTTGAACGACATTTAATAAATTTTTATAAGCTTCAATTTAAATAGTTCTAAATTCAAAAGCGTTTGACTTTGAGTGCTTAAATTTGAAGTTCAGTTTTTATTTCTTCAGAAGAAACAATTTTACTTTCAATGCCCATGAAAGTTTTGATGAACTCAGAACCCGTAAGAAGTCGGGAATTTTGTTTCTTCATAGAAATGGCCATGGTCAGCCTGGTAAGATTTTCGGCTTTATTGAAACGATAAAATGTAATATTATGAAACTTGTAGGTAGGCCAGATCACCTCGAAACACATGACGTATTTACAAGCTACAGCCTCTAAATGAAAAAATAAGCATTGTTTACTAACTTCATGTATTTAGCATTACTTTATTCACGTTAAAAATAATCTTTTTGAAATGAATGCGTAAAAAAATCTTAATTTTTTAAAGAAATGAGCTTCATAAAGTTAAAACTGTAAACTAATATTCTGTAAAAGTCTCATTTTTCCAGATTTAGCACCTCATTTAACAATTCAGTTACAAAAAAATAACATGAGCATAAATTCGAAAGAATAATTTTCAATCTTTTATGTTTATTCAATATTGAACATCTTTTTTTTGTTGAACTAGCATCTTCAATATTGCGCTACGCGCAATTCAAAAAGGTTTTTGACAATTTCAGACATTTTTTGGAAATTTTTTGAATTGTTTTGAAATCTTTTGAAATATTTTGTTAAAATTAATTTTACAAAATAAAACATCACTTTAAATTTTCACATGAATCTCAAGAATACACTTTGTTTTTAATTTTTTGAAATGTTTTTAAATTTTTAATTATTCTTGAAATTTTTACGAAACTCCTCAATATTTTCTGAAACGGTTCGAATTTTTTCTAAAATGCTTTAAAACTTTTTCAGAATGAAAAAAATGGCTTCAAAATTATCCAGATTTTTTTTTTTACAATTTAAAAAATGTTTTAAAATGTTTTGAAACCTTTTTTTTAATATTCTCTTAAAATTAATATTACGAAATAAAAAATAATTTGAAATTTTCCTATGAATCTTGGAAAAATTAAATTTTCTTGGAATCTTTCAAATTTTTTAAAAAGCTTCTAAACTTATAAATGATTCTCATTTGTTCAAAAATTTGTGAAAAATGTTACAAAACTAAAAAAATTGCCGCAAAATTGTTAAGATTTTTTGTTGTGTTACTTATAGAATCTTTTGAAATGTTTTAGAATCTTTTTGAATTTTCTTCGAAATTAAATTTTTTTAAATAAAAAATCATCTGAAATTGTCCGAAGAATTTCAGAAATTTTTTTTATTCTTTTAAAATGATTCTAACTTTTCCAAAAGTGTATGAAAACTCTTTAAAAACTAGAAGAATTCTCTTAAAATCTTCCAGATTTTCCGGCGATATTTTTAGAAATATTTTGAAGTGATTAAGAATCTTTTGAAATTTTCTTCAAAAATTAAATATTCAAAATAAAAATTAATTTGAAATTATCACAGGAATCTTACAAAATGTTTTTAATCTCTAGAAATCTGTCAAAATTCTTTAAAAAGCTTCTACATTATTGGTACAAAATCTTCCAAAATCTACATTTTCTTGATCTTTCTTTTAATGTGTACTGGCGATGAAATAATAACTTATATTTTTCCTCCGCTTCAGTTCTTGACTATCACGTTATTTTTTCATGTATGAGTGCTCACGTACAGAACATAAATTTCTAAAAGTGATACTTGAAAACATATAATCTATTTACAACGTGATAGAGACATTTTTCGCCACCGTAGCAGAAACTCATATGCTTGGCTACCAATGAGTAGCATCCGTTAAAAATTGAATTATTTTGATTGGCGGCCGAGCATGGCAGCTTCTGGTACCGTGGTAGTGCCGTTTATCCCTTACTTCACCATTGATGATAAAATAGTCTGATGAAGGTTAATATATACAGCGGTAGATGATTGCAGAGAAAAATATAATCGGTTTCTTATCAAATTTGTTATTAAATTTGTATCAAATTTCTCGCTCTTTCAACGATTAATCACGTTTCAAAATCAGCATTTATTTTTAGTATCGCTTGCGCAAGACATGTAGATAATTTCCGACGGTAGTTTACATAAGCTTGAATGAATGATACTGCAACTTCTGTATCGTGTTTTTCACAGTGTAAGTATAGAAAGTAAAAAAATTATCAATTTCTATTAGTTCTTACAGAATTAAGTTGGCAAGGCGACTCACCTAGAGATCCTTGGCACTCGGGCGCGTGCACGAGCTCACGCAACCGTAACAAACCTTTTGCGAGATAAAGAGCCGCCGCATCTCTGTTAGGTAGGTAACTTTTTCTACATTTTCAACCTAATGAGACGATATTAGTTTTATGTAAAATTTGACTTCGTCGGTTTTCATCAAATCACCATGTTGTGAGACCCCTGAGAGAGAAAATATGTTTTTCATAAAGGTGTCTGTCGGCATGTCTGTATGCTGTTGGCACCATAACTTTCGAAAGACTGATCCGATTGGATTGAGCTTTGGCACACAAGGCACAATATAGTGTTTAATAACAAAAATATTGGCCTAAGTTGGATCTAAAAAAATTTTTCTAAACCTTTCTTGTCTCACAAAAGACGCGATGACAATGTTTTTCATTAAAGCCGAAGGAGCTTTAACAAATGAGAATTCACAGACACTATATGTCCCTTGTGGATGATTTGATATTCAATTTTACGAGTCCTATGCAAAAATGTAGGGGAAGTTCAGAGACCAAGATAGTAGCGCAGAAAAATTATATACGCGATAATTTTTTATTTAATTGAGCCTTAATGGCGCTTCTAGGCCTAGATTCTCGTTCGATGCCTTTCCCTAAATCGCCTGCTCTGTGAAATTCTCTCTCGGCGCGTTAGGTCCCTTTTCTCGTGGCATGTTACATATATTATCAAGCGTGCACATTATATTTTTACTTCTATTCAGTTACTGATACTTATATACTAAATGACTCTAAAGTTGCATCTGAAAATGTTGTCCGTTTTGACATATCTCTCTCTCTCTCTTTACCAAAAACATGATATTTATCGTAATTTGAAACTTTTTAGGGAAATTTTTAGTTATCTGAAGTCTCGGACTAAATCGGTATATGCAATATTGAAAAAAATCATTTTTAACTTTTAAGCCTTTTCGGTTGGCCTACCTGTGGACGTGGCAGCTAAACTACCGGAGAAGTTGTGAATTGATAGGGAGTTTTTGCATATCGTTCCGTAGCTTACGGTAAACGCTAAATGATACGCTAAAGAACGTCGGATAGCGGAAAATATTCAACAAAACGGTTGAATTTTCAATTAAAAAGGACGACCTTTTAACAAAATTGTTGAATTTTCAATCAAATATTTAAATTGTTGACAAAGAAAGATGCAACTACTACTAAAAAATATGGGTTTTAAAATTAAATAGACAAATTTTCAAAAAAAATAGTGGAATTTTCATCCCAAAAAAATTTTAGTTGACTTTTCAATACCAAAACTTTATTTTGAAAATTCTTTAATTTTTTCAAATTTTTCCTTTTCCCTAACCATTAATATTCAAAGAGCAGAACTTCAAACTTGTAACAATTTTTATGTAACATATTGAAGCTGAAAATTTTCAAATTTATTCTTTTAGACACTTATTTAAAGTTAAATTCCCCGACTTATTTTTTGCAGTAAATGGATTTATCATGTTATGTACCCTTAACCCTCATTTAAAATTACATTTTATCTTAAATTTATTAAAAATATTAATAATCATTTTGTTTCAGTGCAGATATTTGGTTCAGTTAGATGGTTCCAAGTTGAGGGAGTTTTTAAACTATGGTCTGAAAGAAATGATGACCGACGAACTGGTATGCCAATTTACGTGAGTTGAAGGCGAAAGTAGTTTAATATTCGGTGACACCAAGGTGTCAAACATTTTGTATCGTAAGTATAATTTCTTATTTAATAAATTTGATGAAATTATTTATAACACGTAATTACAATCTTAATAATTCTTCAATTTCTCTTGCAGAGGGAGCTCAAAAGTGTGCACAGTTCAAAGGCCCGGAAGGCAGGGCTCATTTCCAAAATGAAATTCTAGAGGTTCTAAGAACAACGAAGCAGCGGTATAGAAAATCAAGCAGCGTCGGAAGGAAATGAGGAGGATCTACTACAACCTAATTGCAGCTTTGGAGGCAATGAAAGGTCCAGGAGACGAAGAAAGCCTTTCCGAAAATGACGGTTCTTTCGGGGATGACGAATCCTGAAAAGCTCCGAATAAAAGGACAAATTTGAAAATTAGCCTATAGTTAATATAATTTATGAAATAGAAAATATTTGTCATTTCTAATGGTTATTTATAATAGTTTATAATACACTGAATCCATTTAAAATCATACAAGCTGACGGGTGACATTTTCAGGATTAGCTTGCCTCTGAAACATATTGACACAAATAAATTTAACTAATTAAATTAATTAAATTAATTAAATTGAACATATTAAACATATTGTACGTGGAAAATAAGAATACATGCATTCTGTTAAATTAACATAGCAACATTTTTACATCTTTGACGAATATTCTACAATTTTAAAGGTACTATGAGTTTTTTGAGAATTCTAGTTTAAAAAGTGTGCCATTTTTGCAATTTATAAGATATAAAGGATTTACTTATTTAAGTTTATCCAGCTCCTTGCACTCTTTCAAAATCAACAAAAAAGAGTAAAAAATGGTAAAGTTATCTTAAATTTAAAAAAAAAGAAGAAAAAACATTTTTTTCAAAAACCCCAATTTTTTTGCCTACAATTTTTAGGAATAATAGATACTAATATAGCCTGCCTGCTGTACATTTTCCGTTTGATATTTCTTTATTTTTCGGTAGAAGAGAGTTATTTAAAAAAATAATCGAATCCATTGTTGATTTATTAGCAGCTATTATTTCTAAAAATTTCAGGCGAAAAAAAAGATGGGGTTTCTGAGAAAAACAGTTTTTTCATTTTTTTCAAAAATTCAAAATGAATTCACCATTTTTTATTATTTTTTAAATTTGTTGTGGATTTCTAAAAAGTGCAAAAACTGGATATAATGTGAAACAAGAGAAACCTTCATATCTTATAAATTGCAAAAATGGCACGGGTTTTAAAGTAAAATATTATTATATTCGTAAAAAATGTCGCCATTTTAATTTTAAACAATCTACGTGTGTTCTATTTTCAACGAACAAAACACATTTCATAGAAAAGTTAATCCTGAACATATCACCCGCCGGCCCGCATGATTTGAAATGGATTCAGTCATTATGTATCATTACAGGCTGTTCCGCTAGTCATAAGTCTAAGTGTTACGACTCAATAATTATAAAAATAAAGTGTTTTTATGTGAAAATGTTCCTCTTCTCATTTAATAACAATATTTAAAACAATATATTTTCAAATCCTGCATGACTGGAAGCGCGCATATGACTGTCATGCGTGCGACCTTCACGTATGCGAGCGATATGCTTCGCAATTGAGGACGCATATATGTCTGCCCGGGTGATAGCGCGGCGTGCGGGATAATCCGCACGCGTGCGAGTCAATACGCCATCACTGCGCGCGCACATTGTTATCTGGGTATGCATCGTTGACTTGTAAAATCTTCGAAGTGAGTCAAGGCAGACGTATAAAAGGCTCTACTAGAACGATTTGAATGCATATTTTCAGTTCCTTTAGAAATAATTTATCATTGGGGCTTCCTTTTCAGCAAGAGAGGTTCCTTATTGTTGCAGCTCCTTTGGAACCAAAAATCAGTTCTAATAGAAACCTCAGTTTTTTCTTTGTACTCAAAACATTCTAGTTACGCAAAAACCTTGGAGTTCCCGAACACTTTCTAGTTTTCGAGAAAACCCGACCGTTCCAGATAATTATTAAATAATTATAATAGCGAATATTCTTCAATGCACTTAAAAAATGGTTTAGCTGTCCCAGCTAGACGTTTAGCTGGATTTCGTCTTCTATGAAAATATATCTCTGTTAACTACATTTCTAGCTGCGTTACTTAAATATCTAGCTATTTCAGTTAAATTTTTCCATCTAGAAATTATCTAGATAAATTATGAGAAAAAATTTCGGGATGTGAATATTCTTGATTTAATGTGTGGGAAATAATAATTTGGAATTATTAAGATGGCAAAATTAGCTAAAACAGCTATATATTTAAGTAACACAGCTGGAAATTTAGGTAACACAGCTATATAATCTTAGAAGACAAAATCCAGCTTAACGTCCAGCTGGGACAGCTAGCCCTTTTTTTCAGTGTGCAACCATACCTTGGAAAGGATCGGCGTTAATCATGTTCATTTTAAAAATGCAACCTATGCAACTTTCGAACTCGTTGATTGCCCTACTTCTTGATATCAGAAATTAATTCTACGAACAAAAAATGTAGAAAAGTTGGTACTTTTTCAATTAAAAATTTAATCTATCAAAAGGTTATTATATAATAGGAATAGATTGACGTAGAATACAGTCTGTGTGCTGGAATAGAATGAGGGGATTCATTAAGATATGCGGAGATTTATATAACAAAAAGAAGACATGAATATTGTATAAGCTACAGATAACCTCTATATAGACTGAGTTACGTAAAAGGGGATTGAAAAAATAGGGCGAATATATTTAATCTGAGATACACACAGAGAAAACAAGGCTTGAATGAACAAAATTAGGCTGAGATAGAAAAAAAAGGTTTCAAAAAGATAAAGGGGTAGAAAAAGATAGGCTTGAACAGACGGTAGGTAGACCTAGGTGCACAAGGGGGAATTAAAAGAAAAGACGTAGAATTATTAAAATAAAGATGTTGACAAATATTTACTTGAATGACATAAAAAGTGGGACTTAAAAAAATAGATAGATTACCTTTAATTTGCAAGATATAAAAAAAGAACCAAGTTTTTACGTCGAAGAATAGCTTAACAATGCATTTGTTAATAAGATTATTTAAATAATCATTAGTTGTTATGATCTGATTATATATGAAAACTAGGTATTATTGCCGAGTAATTTTTGGTCGATTTCGTAGTAAGAACTTTATTATACCATACATACCTGCTATGATTATTGTCTTGGTAGGCTGCTCCATTTAAGTGCTGTAGCACTGGGGTTAAAACCTAGTGTACTATGCCTTTTATTTAGAAACCTCTGTGAAACAGAGGTCTATACACGTGTCACCCTCGCGTCCAAAGTATCATTTGCCGTGTGGAAAAATTCTACGGAAAGCATTCTACGGAAATTCCATGTGGAAATTCTACATTGAAATTCCATACAAAAATTCTACAAACATTTCTACAAACTAATTTCGGACTAAGTTTGACTTACGGTGATAAGCTGCGCTCTCGGAAATCACACTTCGGACCTCACACTCTGACACCAGGTATGCGAACTACATCTTTTACGAGAAAAATATGCTGTCCATGTCAAAACCTTGCATCGACTGTGGGTTTCCCGAGGACACGAGATTGAACCAATTTCCCAGGTGTAAAAAGCAGATCTTTCTCGCGAAAGTCTGGTTTTTACAGTACTTTAGAGTCCTTGGAGTGGGTTCTCGAGGACACGAAATCCAGCCAATGCCCCAGGTGTAAAAAAGTCATCTTCTTCGGGAAAGTCTGGTTCTTACAGTACTTTAGGTTTCCTGGAGTGGTTTCCTCGAGGAAGCGTAATCGAGTTAATGCCCCAGGTGTAAAAAACACATCTTCATCGGGAAAGTCTGATTTTTACAGTACTTGTGGGTCCCTGAAGCGGGTTTCTGCAGGACACTAGATTAAACTATTAATCCGGGGTAAAGAAAGACATTCTTCCGGTAAGTTTGGGTTTTATAATACTTCAAGTTGCCCACAGTGGGTTCCTCGAGAACACAAGATTGAATCAATGCCCCAAGTGTAACAAACCACATCGTCTTCGGGGAAGTCTGGGGTTTACAGTACTTTAGGGTGCTTGAAGTGGGTTCATCAAGGACACGTGATTGAACCAATGCCCAGGTGTAAAAAACACATCTTCTTCAGGGAAGTCTGGTTTTTACAGCACTTCAGGGCCCCTGGAGTAAGTTCACCGAGAATACGAGATTGAATCAATGCCTTGGGTGTAAAAAACACTTCTTCCTAGGAAAAGTCTGGTTTTTACAGTACTCTAGGGTTTCTGAAGTGGGTTCCTTGAGGGCGCAAAATACAGTTCATGCCCCAGGAATGAAAAACACATCTTCTTCGGGCAAGTCTGGTATTTACTGTACTTTTGGGGTCCTAGAGTGGTTTCTTCGAGGACGCGAAATCCAGCTAATGCCCCAGGTGTAAAAAACACATCTTCTTCGGGTAAGTTTGGTTTTTACAATACTTCACAGTCCCTGGAGTGAGTTTCTCGAAGATGCTTAATCCGGTTGATGTCCCAGGTGTAAAAAACATATCTTCTTCGGGGAAGTCTGGTTTTGACAGTACTTTAGGGTGCTTATAGTAGGATCCTCGAGTGCACAAGATTGAAATAATGTCTCAGGTGTAAAAAACTCATATTCTTCGGGGAAACATAGTTTTTACAGTACATAAGGATCCTTGAAGTAGGTTTCTTGAGGACACGAGATTGAATCAATGCCCTGGGTGTAAAAAACACATTTTCTTTGGGAAAGTTTGTTATTTACAGTACTTTAAGTTCCCCGGAGTGAGTTCCTCAAGGACACAAGATTTAATCAATGCTCCAGGTGTGAAAAACGCATCTTCTTTAGGGAAAGCTGGTTCCTTGAAGCAGGTTACCAGAAAATGAAAACAATTTTTAACGAAGTTTAAAGTGAATGAAATAAATACTTGCAGAAATTATCGTAATTTTAATACACTTCTAATATATCAGTGTAAAGTAATTTACGTATGACGCATGTAAAATCAGCGATTATTTATCTATTGTGACATTTTTATTAAAGTAATTATATTCATACTAAGTAATGCCTTTGATTCTGCAATTTTTCTTGCAGCTTTATTAATACCAATGCCACTTTTCTTTACTGATTCAACCTACTAGAAATGAATGTTGATTCTACAAGTCTATTTTACAAGTGTTTACAGTATCTTAGATTTTAAATTTTATAAATTATTCTTCAGCGAGGAAATTTGTTTCTTGCTATAAAATCAACAATTAAAAATGTATTCAATAATTTTTGTTTTTCAACAAATATAAAGCTAACTTGCATAGTGAATAAATTACCTCTTAAAATATTTTTGTATCCTGATAATTTTATTATGATTTTCTAATATTCATAATTTTAAATCCAATATCTGCAGTCCTAATTATAACCCCAGTAATTTATATGAGACTTATGATATACCTATCTGAAATAGAAATATTGAAATGGAATTAAGGACAGCAGATTTCTCGAAAAAGTTATTCAAATACACCGTTTTTTTTGCAATGTTTGCTCGTCGCCATTCATCATCAACAATTTCTCGATTTCGACATGATCAAAACATTCGATGTTGTCGTCAAAAATTTTGGAAGTGGATGTAAGTACTGAATTGCTCGTCAAAGGTAGATTCTGGTCATCGTATTCTTGGGTATTCTGCGAAGGGTTTCTGGATAGGTTAGAAATGGATGGTACTTTGGAATTGATCTTCGGAGGTGAATTCTGGTTACTGCATTCCGATAGATGATATGAGAAAGGTTTTCAGATAAGCTGCTCATATTATCAACTGATTCCAAACACAGAGAAGAATTTTTTTTGGACAGAATTTTTTCATTTTCTATCAGCTCTTTATTGAGAGAAGATTTAATTTTTTTAAATATCTTGGAAATAAATAATTTTATTGTAGAATTTCTGTACATGAAAATTAATCCATAATAATTTTGGAAAAAACTTCTATAGTTATTTATTGTATTTTTGTTTATTGTCGGCCTCCATGTATGACCGAGACTTTGTTCAAGTATACCCAGATAACAATACGTGCCGGCACGTGATCGGTCCGACGGGCTGGAGACCAACCTGCCTGCTAAATGCACGCTTCAGGCCGGCAGAGTCGGAATGCGACCGAAGGGCGGACAACAGTCCGGCAGATTAGACGCCCGTCGGTCGTGCAAACGGCGAGGAACGACGGGTCTGCGACTTGCCTGACCGCTGCAGGCTGATCGTGCGAGTAGATTGAGATCGCAGACGCGCATGCGCGTTTTGGATCAGCTGTTCTTGCCGTGTGTAATAGCGTTCACTCGCGAATTTTGGCTCGGATCGACGACGTGAGTGAAAAGTGTTTTCGTTCGTTTTGTTCGTTTGGTGTTTGCTTTTTTGGCGAGTTGCTGTTTTTTAATTGTTTGCCTGCTGTGAAAATTTGTCTTGTTTGCTTGAAAAATTTAGACCAAAAATTTGTCCTCTTAGTTTTAAAATACACCTTTTTTGTTAAGATTTAAGCTGTCTTCTAAAAATTCAATTATTTCTTTGAAAATGCATCGATTTTTGGTTGAGATTATTCTTTTTTCTTTAAAATTCGATCATTTGGTTGTAAATTCATCTATGTAAGTTGAAAATTCACCAATTTGATTAAAAATTTAATTATTTTATTGGGAATTAAATTTAAATTCGCTTGAAAATAGATAACTCAGTCAAATTTCCACCAATTATAATTTTTATTTAATTTTGTTAAAGCTTGAAAAATGACAAAGTTCAAAATATTTTCGATTTCGAGTTTGTAAATAAATTATTTCGTGCTATTTGGAGGAAGAAATTTTTATTTAATTTACATTACAAAAGATTTTTAAAATTTGAATCTACTCGCACACTCAGCCGGCATTTTACCGGACCGTCGGTCATGCAGTTCGCCGGACTGCGTCGCTCCCAATTGTCTGGCTGGCTATATAGCCATGAATGGTGTGCACATTAAGGTGCGCCTGGAGGCTGTGTGCCTGAACAGAGAATCTTAATTGATTCTGGAAGCTGTGTGCCTGAAAAGAGAATCTCAATTCATTCTGGAGGCTGTGTGTCTGAAAAGAGAATCTTAATTGATTCTGGAGGCTGTGTACCAGACAAGAGAATCTTAATTGATTCTGGAGGCTGTGTGCCTGAAGAGAGAATCTTAATTGATTCCTTAGGCTATGTGCCTGGAAAAAGGATCTTGAATCCCGGTGAGAGGCTCCAGAGTGGTATCAGAATAGCTTAAGTTTTTATTTGATCAAGGGCATGTGACACGCATAAATACCTACCTTACCGGCCTCACTTTTTCAATTTTCTGAATTTTTTTCTGAATCTAAGTATTTGACCTTGAAATGACCTTGAACCTGACGTGATGGAGGTAAATAGACCTCGGATTCATATTCAGCGCGTCAAAGTACATAAGGATAAAGTGGTCTTGTCAAATAGTCCTCACCTTTTTTTTTTCGTAAACCAGTGTTATGAGTACTTACTAACAGAAGTCTAAAGTCGAGAATGACAGCAGCAACAGCGAAATAGAAGAGATTAGCGGGGTTACGATCGGCCGTACCAGAAGTGAAAATCGCCTTCTTCGAAAAAAGGAAGGCGGTGGTGGTGGGAATTTTCAGTCAAAAAACAAAAGCTTGTTTTAAATTGTTAAAAAAAATGCCTTTATTAAACGATATTTACTATGAACTTTCTCACCTTGAATCCTATGGCGGCGTTATTAAACTAGGTAATGCTGAACGTGGAAAAATTTCACGAGCAAATTAGTTAACTGGTTAGAAAGTCAAAATCCTTATAACATGCAAATCCCTATCCGCTATAAAATTGGAGCGAATACATTTGAATTTACATAATATAGGTCAGTTTGGGGAAAGTGACTTGCTATTGCGAAACTTTTTAATGAGCGCGAATGTTCAGAAGAAAAAAAAGAATATAAAGACGATAACAGAAAGAACTTCACAATTGAACGATTGATCCAAACAACAAGGAAAGGACCCACGTCACGGAATTTTGACAGATGAATTTAATTCTTGGTTTCAAGTATGAGATCTAAAAGTCTTTGAACAATGAGGATCAATTTTATATGATTCTACCGAGTAACAGTAGTATAAAGTGTTTTACAAATGATACTAACAACCGTTTTACAACTCAACTCCCTCACGAGATTCGTCTGCATGGTCGTTGTGTGGTAGCACTTGCGGAAATTCAACTTCCCCGAACTTTTCTACATATAAGGCACGATTCATCAAATTAAATAGAACATCATGTAGCTCCATTCTCCAATGTGTGTGAAACAAGAAAAGAAGTAGTATAGTATAGTAGTATAGTAGTAGTATAGTAGTTTAGTATAGGACTTGCATGTTGGTGGCGGAAGTGAGAACGTGTGCAGTGAAAGATGGTGAGAGGGTTTTACGGAATTTGTGTGGAAGGTGTGAGTGGAGTATGACGGTAGAAGCCGACGAGGTGAGTAGGGTTGTGTGGGGTGGATTGGGGAGATAAATATTAAGTCTCAGCGTAGTTGTGAGGTGGAATTCAGGTGAATAGGGAAAGTGAGTTGTGGTTGGAAAGGGATCGGGGGAGATTGTAGTCAGGAGTTTTTGGGTCTTTAAGGAGGACAAGGATGGTTGTCGTAGTGTAGGGGGATGTTAAGGGACAGAAAGGGGTGTCTGCAGGGTCTGTAAAGGGTTGAGAAAAGTGGGATGAAGAGAAAATTTAGAGTGGTACGTGAAAAAAGTCTGCAGAGACATCTGTCGGTTGCAGAAGGTACTGTATGGAGAGGTTCCAGTCACCAACGGAAGAGCGGGACGTGGGAGAACGGGAGGTGTTCAGCGAGAGTACTGGCAGTGCTGATAGTGAAGTTGATGGGGAGGAAATTTTCCACACGCTACGACAACCAACAGCGCGTGTCGAGCGGCGCATCGTGAAGAAGGAAAATTCGGAAAGAAGGAAGCGAGAAGGTGAGGGAGAGAGCGTCTAGCGCAAGTGCGGGGGTTGAAGGAAAGTACAAGAACACGTTGGTCAGGGGACTAAAGGAAAGACTAAGAGGTACTAAAGAGAAGATGGAAGGTATGAGGGCGGACTTGAGAATCAGAGATGAGAAATGGGAAAAGGAGGTGAAAGAGCTGAGAGCGAAAGTAGAAGGTTTAGAGAGGGAAGTGGTATCGGTAAGAAAGGAAAAAGAAAGGAAACGGGCAATGGAGTTCAAAATGGAGAGAAAGGAGAACGCAGACACGAGAAATAATATTGTGATGAGAGGATTGAAGCCAAAGAGCAGGGGCGAAAGGAAGGGCGTGGAAGTGCTACTACAGAGCATAGAGTGTGTTCAAAGCAAGGTAGGGGAAGTTAGGCTGGAGGGGAGAAAGGGAAGGAAGTGGCGGTTGCGGAGTTGGAGTGCTAGGAAGAGAAGTTGGGGGTAGTGCGAAATCAAAATAGGATGAAGGATAAGGGGGTTTTCATCGATCACGATTTGACGAGACAGGAAAGGGATTGCACAGATGGTAGAGACGTGGGTAGAAAGAAACGAATGGGATAGAATAGAACCAAAGCTGCCAAGGGGGTATAGGTGAAGACTCGAGGAGGCGATCAGAGTGAAGAATAAAGAAAGGGCTAGTGGGTAAATTACAACGGGTGTTAGAGATGGATTAGAGGGAGAAGTTCATGGAGAAGGAGAGGTAAAAGGCGTACAAATGAGGGCAGTAAACATAGGAGGGGTAACGTGTATATTTGTGACAGTATACAATAAGTATGGGATGGAAAGAATTAAGGAAAGGGTGGAAGGCTTGCTAGGCGAAAAAGAGGAAGTAATGATGGTACTGGGGGGGACTTAAATGCAAGGATGGGTAGGGAAGGGAGCCTTCACATGGAAGGAGAGAGCTCCGAGAGAAAATCGAAGGATGAGATAATAAATAAGGAGGGGGAGATTCCGAGGGACTGGTTGAAGGATAGAGGCTTGATTGGTGGCGATTGGTATGGCAACAAGGGACGAATAAGGAGAATAAACATATATAAACAAGGTAGGGGTATCCGTGATGGACTATGTAGTCATGAATATGCACGGATGGGAGGAAACGGAGAGATTCTCAGTTGACGGGAGAGTAGAAACAGACCATCAACCATCTGGGTTGTGGATAAGGGGGGAGAGCGGCAGAAGGCAATGTGGGGAAGAAGCGTCGGTGGGGTAGAGGGTGAGCTGGACGAGGCAGGCGATAGAGAAGTTTCAGGAACAGTTAGAAAAGGTGCACTTTGAAGCAGAGTCGGCGGAAGATATATGGAAGGATTTGAAAGAGAAAGTGAAAGGGCGCGTATAAAAGAAGGTATTCAGGAAGAAGAAGATAGGAATGGTGAAGCCGTGGTGGGATAGGGAATGTAAAAATATGAAAAGGAAGGTAAAGAGGAAGTACAAGAAGTGGAAAGAGGGAACTGCGGAAGGGAGTACCTAGCGATGAGGAAGGGGTTTAGATTGATGTGTAAGAAGAAAGAACAGGATAAGGAGATAGATCTTGGAAAGAAGCTGGGAAGTGTGAAGACAGAGGGGGACATGTGGAAGATAATAAATAGGTTTAGGAAGCGTAGAGTGAGGACAAGCGAGAAGATGGGGAGTGAGGAGAACTAAGGGTGGATTATGCCAAGGGACAGAGCGCAATATTTGTGTGAGAAAGGAGAGAAAGGAAGTCGGGAATCTATAGCAAGGATGAGATGTGGATGCATGGAGGGTAATAATAGGTTCTGGCTTTCTAGGGAAAAAAGGATGTGTGAACTGTGCGGAAAGGGAGATGCAAGAGTGAACCACTGGTTGTAGGAGTGCGTGGAAGTTAAAGGGAGTGAGATAAGCATGGAGTGATTGATGCATGAAAGGGGGGACAAACGGGCACTAGCATGGGTGAAGGGTGTGGTGGGTAAGATGGAGAAGAAGAGAAGGAAGGAGGCAGGGGAATGGAAAAAGAAAGATATAAAATAGGAGACGAAGTAGATATAAGCAAATTCTAAATATTTTAACTAGTAGATAAGTATTAGGTATTATCCGTGGAGGTAGAGTTTGGCAATGCGAGGTAAAGCAAGAAAGTAGGGATATGCGTGCGAGGCGAGACGAAGCGAGGAAGCCAAGGCGATGAGAGCGAGCGGTATTAGAGATAAGGTGTGAACGGATGTTAGTTTGTAACGGTTCATTATTAAGGAAATTCTGAAAAAATGTAAGTGTAAGAAAGTTAATTTTTTAAGGCCTTTACTAATAACCTGCTTGGTCTAGCTCGAGGTTCTCCTGCAAAAATGTTTATTTACTCTGGTATATGTGAACCACGTATCGCAGGTGATATTCAAACGTCACTCTCACTAATAATTCCTGTTGCAAGTCAAAATTATGTATTTGCATCTGCACATATTACGAAATTGCTTTACCTAATTGCATACCTCTTTTACATACTGTATTTTTTACAGTGGAAACAGATGTGAGATCATCTCTAACTACCAGTAACATTTGAGTTTGGTACTCTGACTGGTATGCTTTATTTTAAACGAATTGATTAGAAAAAAATACATAATGTCCGTATGCAGTCTATATAGGTGGAGAATGCATCCAGAAGAAAAGAACGAGATAAAGAAATGGAGAATGAATCATAAAGTAGAATATAATATGGCACGGGCGGGGGGAGCCGGTATATCAAAAGTTTATGTCGGTTCGACATAAACGGAATTAGAAGTTTTCGTCGGGGTTTTTTCCGTTGTGTTTCACAAAATTTATCTAAAACATGCATTCAGCAACTGTTTGAAAAAGTCTAGAGATAATCTTCAGTCAAGCAATTCACCGCGTGCGTGGTGAATCGCGTATCGTGTGAGAAAAACGTAAGAGGAATATAGAAAAAAGAGTCAAGATAAAACAAAGAAGAGAACAACGATCAAGGTTACAGAAAAACAGAAAGGTGGCAGTTTATTTGGTGGAAAAAAAATCAAATTGAGCTGTTGGGTTCAAGAAGGGTGTTCTTGTGCTTTAAGAAGTCACTTATTTTGCATTTGTTCTGTACAGAACTTTACGAAACACGAATGAAAAACAAGCAGCTTCTGAAAGTGCAAGGACGCCGTTATTGCTGCCAACCAGTCAATTATTAATATTTTCAAAAATAACTGAAATCGAGTAATGTATTTCTTTCTGTACCCACATTCTAGCGAATGTTTGAAATCTAATTTGGATCTTTTTTCACTACCGCCAACTCAAACTTTTATAGAGAGAGCGCAATGAATCCATTACAAATGTTTTCTCTCTAAGGACGATGATTCAGCAGAATTCGATATCCCTGTTCACGGCGAGGAATAAATCGATTTCGCACACACGATGCTCAGTGTAAAACTAAAGTTACAAGCTCCAGCAAAAACTTTAGAAAATGCCACCCATGCGGATAAAGTGGCACCAGTATGAAATCTATTTCACTCAATGTTCAATAAGGTGGACGTGTTCTTCTAGACGCCCGAGCTCACGGCGATACTCTACGCCAGGGCTCACCCAAAGACAGTCAGTGATTGCAAATACTGATGGTGTCAGTCGCGAGACTAGGTCAAACAGGCCCGAGAACAGGCCCTCATAAATCTTGTCGTTCGACTGGTCCCTAATCCTTTATGGTAAATTACAGTTTGGAATGAAAAAATGAAATGTATTATGAATTCGAGTATAAAAAAATCAGACCCATCGGTGTGAACAATGAGCCGCAACGAGCCATGACCATAACGACCGTAACCCTTTCCAGGATCCCTGGAAACCGAAAAAAAAAATGACAGAAAAAATTGATGGCAGTCATGCACTTGTCGTGTCAGTCAGCATCTGCTGAAAGTGGTGAGCCCTGCTCTACGCAACGAGATTCTCGGCCAGCTACCTGAAAGAGTGATTGTCGGTTTTGTGAGGTATAGAGCATTTACCAGGAATAAAGACCACAAATTATTCATTGAAAAAATTATAACATCACCTTTTTATACCTCTACGTTTATGATACAAAAATGGGCTCAAAACAATTACAGCTGGACTTTACGAAAGAGTTTTTATATGCTGACGCTGATCACGTCATTTTCTGCAACTGGTTTGCATATTTTTATTTTCAGTGGAACTTTGTTGAACATGAACGCGACAAAACTAGGTATTGATCACTTTGTCATCACATACAATTTCTTACCGAAAAGAGGATATGGACTACATGCTAAATATGCAGGGATTTCTGAAGTCTCAAAGATCAGTTTATTGCCAAAGAAGTGGCTTCAGTTGCTGTGGATTAAAATTATACTGCACACTTGATATCAGCACCACCACACCGCTTTTTCAGACCTGACTAATCCAACAAGACAACAAAATAATTGGCTCACATGTTATTACCATGGAATCGAGTGATCCCAGTGAACCCAGTGAACATCATACTTTTTATAGCTTTTCTTAATTTATCAGTGAAAAAGAAAAAAGTGAAGGTACGTCAGAAAAATCCTTGGAGGGGGGGGGAGCGATTGCCGGTTTCGCCACCATTGTCGATTCGCGCCTGGGACAGTTATACACACGTGGGTGGGACAAAGCTGCATTTTTTCAAAATATTATCAGTAATCAAATGGTTAATTTGAAGGCATTAACTTGTCTTGCTCTCAAGAAGTTATATTTTCCTGACAAGTAAAGTTTCCATCATGGTATAAAAAATGGAGTAATCTTCAGCTTGTCTTCAAGCAACATAGTCTAAACTTCAACAATCAGTAAACCTACGACAGAGTGGGTGACGCTGAAGACGTTTGCGGGCAATATTGTGAGATCCGAAAAAAATAAAACTTCATCGATAGAAGCAAATGAATTATTGAAAAATTCACTACCAGTTGGCAACCAGCCAAAAATAAATGAATGGTTTCGAGATTCTTCAAGCAATTTTGATTATAGCAGCGTGCATGACTAGGTTGTTTCCAGCGGATCGAATCCCAAAAATCTGGATGAAAGAAGTCTGTAAAATTACCAACATTGATAGGCTAAACAAGAATGGTCGGAAAACGTACTTTGACAACTATGGCGTACAGCCTCTTATCTATCAACATCTGTATCGTCTGCGAGGAAATTGCACCTTGTTAAGATGGAACGCAAGCACAAAATTAAGCACATATATACTTGGTGCAGCAGTGGAAGCCACAATTTAATTGATTTTGTTGTAGCGGACGAGAGACTCAGAGAACTAGTAAGGGATACTAGGGTTATGAGAGGTTCTAAATGTCGAACGGATTATCAGCTGATAGATTTAAAAATGTAGCGAGGTCAAGGAAAGAGGAGAAGGATAACTAAGAAACCGAAGCAGACGTGAGTCAAAAGAGAGAAATTGCAGAAAGCAGAAGTACAAATGAGTTATTTTAATAAGCTGATCGAATATGTTGTTAATCATACAAAAAACTGGTAGACGAAAGTAGGCAATAAAAATATAGCATGCGCGTGGACAATACGACGGCATATAATCTTCAAGGGTGCATCAGAAATGTATGGTACTGCGGTTGTAGGAAGAATGACTGTAGATGCTTGGTGAAATGATGAAATCCGCGTGGCTGTTAGCGAGAAGAAGCGAGCGTATTTGAGAAGGTTGAATATTACAAGTTTTAGCAGCGACGAGAGAACTGGACTAGAAAATCATTATAGGGATAATAGCAGCCCGAGTAACAATTCGTCAATTTGTTACCTACTTGATTTGTCCCCGATCAACACATATTTAACACAAAGTGAAGACATTTTCCTATGTCTCATTTTTGGGACGGAGCCACACTCCATTTTATGTCTTGAGACAGTAAAAAGGTCGCCTATGAACCAGAGTAGGTACCCGGTATGAAGACTTGCATGAAAAAATATTCCAAAATTTTCTACCAATTCATAATGGTGGATTATATTGACCCTACAGCATGAAATAAATTAATATTTCTTTGTATGGGCTTTAGGGTGCAGTAATAAAAAACTGTGATTTTTAATAAAACGTTTCAACTCACGTGGAAGTCCCGTTCTGTGATTTATTAATAAACAAAACCAGAATTTACATTTTCAGTAATATACTTCCGATACAGGTAGTAGTAATGAAAAAAAAATTAGAACAATATAAATTGAAGTGTAATAAGTTGCAAACATTTTGAAACCAAATCACGACAAAATATTAATTAATAATTCAAAAATTATCTAATAGAAAACGATGACGACGTTATCCATGATTTCTCTAATCTCATCAGTATATATATAATTAAAAACTACAGGTTAACAACCACCGCAGGGTCCCACTGGGAGCAACTGTCATCTAAAAAATGACAATATATATATATATAATATAGGATTTTAACCAGTATTTCAAATGTAAAGATAATATTATAAAAATCAAACAAATTCTTATAAAACACATTCTGTTTTACTGATATCGTCGATTAATTCCGTAACCCGAAAAAGAAATTCAAGTAGTGAATAAGTTTCTTTAATGAATCACCAATTGCTATTAACTCCGATTAGCAAGGAATTATTGCTAAGTAATTTTCAATGGATTTCTCAAGAAAAACGTTATTTTTAGTTCACAAATGCATTGGACGAAAAAAGTTTGCTTATAAATTTCATTAATAATACCAATATTGGATCGTTTTCGGATGTGTCTAAAGAAAGTTTTGGATTGTTTCTTTTCCTAATTGGAAAATGTAATAATCTAAATAGATTGGCTCATAATCAACCATAAATTAAAAATTTGGTTATCAAGAATTGAATATGTTAAAAGAACAAAGTTTAAATGTTGAAAAATAGGTAAATAATGGATTTGTTAATTAAGTTTGTTTAAACAATGATCAGATGTTATCGATTCATAGCAAGAAGTCATTGATAAATAATTGGCTGTAATACCGTGAAAAAATCGGGATTTTATTGATAAATATATAACATGACAACAATTTGTTTAAACAATAACAATTATTTATTGTGATCGTAATGTCTTTACAAATTTAGAACTTAGTTATTTACAGTTGATTTCGTTGAAAGAACCAAGTTTGTATGTCCAAAAATAGCCAAACAGTGTATTTGTTAATCAATACTGTTTAAAAAATTATCCATTTTTATTGGATAATCAAATATGATACTTACTTTTCATTTCCAAGTAATACAGTATCGATCCCGTAGAAAAAACTTTATTTATCCATCAAGAATACCTGATATGGATAATTGTTTATAAAATGGTTAATTAAAACAAATTAATGATTAACATCCATTAATTCAAATAAAAAACTTATTTTGTCCATAAATTGTTCAAATTTAGTGCGAATCAAGTGACGAATAGCTGCCAATCCCGACGAAACCATTTTCATTCCCTTATTGGTTCATAACAAATTCAATGAATTTTCAAACATCTGCGTTGCTACTGGACAACTTTTTTGGATACTTTTGCTTCGCTGATTCTAGGGATCTGAAAATGGATCCAAGCATTTATCAAAAAACAGTACTCTTCAAAAGTCAAACATGATTTTTTTTACTTTTTTGTTATTAAATAAACAAACGGTTACAAAATTTTGTCAAAAATCGGCTATGACAGTTTGATGTGGAATTTGATTAGATTTCATTTTTAGAACAGAAAGTTAAAATCGGATAACAATTGTCTTCTGAAAATCAATTTGCCCACGGACGTTTTTTTGCCCCACTGTGCATTTGGGCAATACTTTTTTTGCGTTTTCGAGCAAAACTTAATGGTTTTTATAACTTGGAAAAAGATTGTTGATTATCATAAATAAGTGTATTTGGCTATTTAATTAAATGATAAAAAAGTTACAACATTTTTTCATTGATTTTATTATTTAATTTAATTGCTTTTGAAAAATAAAAAATAATGTCCAAGTACACCTCTGGTGAAAAATAATCGTTTTCCAAGTTATTAAAAAAATTAAGTTTTTTCCCATGCAATTGGTATTAATGTTTGGCCCTCGGCGTGCAGACATATTGTATTTCCCCCACGCAAGCTGAAATACCCAATAATGGCTGAAGTGGTGTGCATTACCCCCCAGAACACATACTTTTACAACACAACATTTTTACTGTAATAAACACACACTTACTGACAAATTACACTTCTACGGAGGCAATTAGCCTGTCGAAATTAATCTTTTTTACTTGAACTCTTACCAATGCTCACAGAGTCTCCATATTTTTTGGAACAAGTTCTTTACGCAACTACGGACCTGGAGTTGGAGCACATACATACACTCACGCGGGTCGTATTTCGCGCCTCAGTGCGCAGACGCGACTGCGCAGCATTCAAACTTTCGCCCTGTCGCCGTTCGATCAGCCATTTGTGTTGTCGCTGGTTCTTACACAACGCCCTCACGCGAAGAATTCCGAGTTACGAGATAAAGCGAAATAATTTCACATTATCGGGCACGGGTGTGCCTTAAACTCTAGGAAAACGTGGGTCAAATTAAATTTTGGCGAATTGCGGTGGTTTCGGCGCCATCCGAGCATTCCAGAAGCATCGCGGACGAGAAAAAGCTGGTAAGTTTTACACATCTTACAGCGAGACGGACCTAGCTCTTTGCCTCTTTAGCTGCGCCCTCCATATTGATGACAGCGCCGACAGTGATAATTTTCTGAAATTTTTGTCGTTAATGCCCCCTGTGTCCTGAAGTCGAAAGCACCCTCGTTGTCTTAAAAGCTCCCCGACAGAATGCGCGGCTTCTAGGGCAACGAGGTTTACGAGAATTCCCACAACCGAGCTTCCTGGTCGCCGCCCGGACTCTCCGTCCTCGTCATGTGTCGTCATGATACTGCACCTGGAACTTTTATCCCGGCTATGGCGTCTTCCCTCGCTTCGCCTTCGCCGCCGGTTTCATGGCGACCAATGTCAACATCACTCGTGTCCTTTTTTCAGCGATTTTCCCTATTTTATTCTCAGTTCTCGAAAGTACAATCTGAAATTGGTTCCACTTTTTGGTTTTTATTCTTCGAAAAAATGTAGATCCTCGCAGGGAAGGCCAAAAGCCCACTTCTGGCTCGTCGTTCTAGCTATCAGCTTGAAGTCAATAAAGTAATAATAATAATATTTATCGCGATTTACCGAGCAAACGCGATGAACGTCTCCGGGAAGGTATTCCCCAGGTTCTAATGCAGAGCTTTCCTTCCTCTAAATATTTCCCGTATATTCATATATCGTTCATACAATATTGATTTTCTCTACTATTCTACTTTTCCTCGACTCTCGTCAAAAATGTAGTGTAATTAAGGTAATTGACTCTAAGTGGTTTGCGGAACTTCAGGATGTAGTGAACCCTGTGATTGATTTTCAGTTTTTTTAGTTGACGTAGCACACGGTACCCTGTAATGGTTATCGGCATCTGAGTGATAACAGGCACAGTTATACTTTATGACTCATTAACAGAATTATGAAAAATATATGTACGTAACACTTTACTGTAAATTTACAGTATATTGTGATTATTAATGATATAATAATATACTTCAGCATATTTATAATTTGTTTTTAAAAAAGAAATATTAAATCTGATGATCAGGATATACGAATTGTGCCTTGTAAATGGGGTGTCCAGACGTCCTGATTTTTTATCGCTGCCCTGATTTTCTGATTTTTTATGCTATGTCCTGATTTTTCCTGCCCGAAAACGAACATTCGTAATTTTTATTGCGCGGGCCTAAATTTTGTTCACAATTTCTGAGAGCGCAGTCTCATTTCACTGTTCAACTCAATTTTAAAAACTTTACATGTATAGAGTTTTACTAAGAATTAAAATGAAACGAAAATATCGTACTGTCTACTAAAAAATGGGAAGTTCTGAAAAGTGTAAAAATTAATTAACATATTGTACGAATTGTACTTAATTACTTAAATAAAAATGTTGACATCGAAAAAGATATTAGTATAATTTATAAACTTAGAAAATGAACATACAATTTTCTTATTTTGTTCCAAATTCAACAGTGTTGTTAAACAAAAGTCAATCTTTTGGACTGAAAATTCAACTGTTTTGTTGGAAATTCATATTTTTGATTCAAAAATTCAATTGCATTGTAAACAATTGGTTTTTTGGCATGAAAGTTCAAACTTTTTGATATTTTTTTTTCATTATTGACTGAAAAACCTTTCTTGATTGAAAATTTGTCTTTTTAGTTTAAAAATTCATCGGTTAGCATAGAAATTTCATCTTTTTTGGCTAAAAATACAACTGCTTGCTTCAAAACTGATCGTTTTTATCAAGAATTCTCAACTGTGTCGTTAAAAATTCGTAATTTTTTTGGTCAAAAATTTATTATTGAAATAAAAATGGAACTATTCCATTTTTTGTTGAAAATTTATCCTTTTTAGTTCAACATTCATATATTTTGTTGGAAATTCAAATATTTTGTTGATAATTAATTTCTTTGTTAGGAATTGAAATATTTTGTTGCAAATTCGTTTTTTTTGTCAAAAATTAATTTTTTTACTAAAAATTTAACTATTCCATTTTTTGTTGAAAACCTAACTTTCTAAGTTGAAAATTGATGTATTTAGTTGAAAATTATTGTATAGTGTTAAAAATTGATGTATTTGGTTGAAAATTAATTTCTTTGGTTAACAATGTAACTATTTTGTTGAAAATTGTTTTTTTTCTGGTCAAAAATTAATGTTTTTACTGAAAATATAACTTCTATTTTTTTGGTTCAAAGGTTATCTTTTTTCGTTGAAAATTAATGTATTTTGTTGAAAATTCGTATTTTGTGATAGAAAATTAATCTTTTTGGTCGAAAATTGAACTATTTTGTTTAAAATTCATTTTTTGATTGAAGGTTTTCCATTATAGTTGAAAATTCAACTATTTGGTTGAAAATGCATGCATTTTCTTCAAAATTCGTCTCTTGTGGTAGAATAATAATCTTCTTGGAGAAAAATTTATGTTTTTGTTGACAATTCATTTCTTTGGTTGAAAATTTAACTATTTTATTGAAAATTCTTTTTTTATGGTTAAGGATTAATTTTTTTTTAACTCTAAATATTACTATTCCTGTTTTGGGTTGAAAATTTATATTTTTTTGTTGAAATTTCATTTTTTGTTTGTTAGAGATTCCTCATTATAATTGAAAATTCATCTACTTTGGTAGAAAATTAATCTTATTGCTTAAAAATTTATCTTTTTCGTTAAACATTAATTTCTTTCGTTTGAAAATTTAACCTCAAAGAAAAATTTGCAAAGGTCAGGAAAAATAAAAAATTGGCCACGGAAAAGTCAAGGAAAGTTAACGAATTTCGTTTGGTTAAAATTTTAACTATTCTATTTTAAGTTGAAAATTTATCTGTTTTAGCTAAAAATTCAACTGTTTTGTTGACAATTCGTCTTTGGTAGAAAAATAATCCTATTACACAAGAATACCAATATAAGGCCAGTTTCGGGGGTTGCCTCGCTGTGGCCGTGGCACTAAACTCGTTGTTGGAAACGTATACAGTCACGACTGTATGAACCATTTCTGTTGGATTTTTCTCCGTAGTAAACAAATAGTTTTTTAGTTTTGTCCATTTTGTTGTGTAATACACATAAAAATTTAAACTTGAACACTACCGAAATCAAGACACCTCGCTAAACACTGAAAACGAACTGACGCTTATGCTAACAGCTGATACAATTATCCACGGCGGTTTCTGCCCGCTCTTATCGCTCCGCTACTGGTGGCGACGTATTGTTGACATCGCCTGTGCGCTGAGAAACTGCGTGGGCTAGCATTTCTAGGAAGAAGTAAATCCGTCGGCCTTATATTGGTCTTCTTGTGTAGTTCAAACTAAATCTTTTTGGTGAAAAATTTATTTCTTTGTTTAAAAATTAACTTCTTTTGTTGGAAATTCGTGTTTTTCTTTGGTTGATATTTTTTTAAAAAGAAAATTCATCTTTTGGGTTGAAAATTCAACTATTTGGTTAACATTTCATTTTGTTCTTGAAGATTCATCATTTTAGTTAAAAATGTATTTATTTTGTTAAAAATTTAACTATTCTGTTAAACATTATTTTTTTAGTTGAAAATTCATTTTTCAAACTGAAAATGTAACTATTCCGTTTTTGCTTCAAAATTAATAATTTTTGCTTGAAAATTAATAATTTTTAGTTGAAAATTCATTTTTTCAATTACAAATTCGTATTTGTTGGTGAGCTTTTTGTGCACAATTTTGACCTGTTGACATTATGTTTCTAAATTTCCTCTCAAAAAACTTATTTGAATAGTTTAATTTTATTGAAAATTAAAATATTTTTTGGTGGAAATGTCAACAATTGAGTGTCTGGATGCAATAAGGGCACATAAAATTTTCTCGTGCGAAAACAAAGTCCCCTGGAGTCTTTCAACAAAATTTTCGAATTTTAATTTTTAAAGGATATATCTGGATGTGAAATTTTATTGCGCATCTTTTTTCCTCTAGACAAAAAGTTGTAGATTCTTTAGTTTACAAATTGAAACCGAAAAACTGACTTTGAAAAAAAAAGAATTTTAATCCGTTTTTCACTTCAACTCGCGCTCCGTTCGTCAGTTTTTAGAATTTTTTAATAACATTTTCAGCAAAGGCGCTCTAGTGTATCCTTCGATTGATATAATAAGAGGAATTAAAAAAAAAAAAATATTTGGAAAATTGTTATTAATTTTTTTCCGATGCTCAGCGTGAATCGGACTTTTGTAACTTCTAGCGTTTCGTTTATCGAGGTAATTTTTAGCAAGGAAAGACTTTTCGCAGCAAAAATGCGGATAAAACTGTGCCAAAGTTTTTAGGAAAGTTTCAGATCAAAATATTCAATAGTTTAGGAGTAGTTGTGATTTTAGTTAATGTCAGCGCTAGAGCTTTCGTGTGTACTACAGGACTCTAGGCCTTGCCGCCGTGACACGTTCTCGCGCTAGTCAGTTTTTGCTTACAATAACGATAATAATTAAATTTCTGAGGGAATAACAATTATAAGAAAGTAAGTTGATAAAGCACTCATGAATTTTATTAAATTTTAGAAGTATTTTTGCGGTTTATTTAGATATAACTGTAAGATACATACTCTAATTTTCACACAATGTTTATACCTGCATTCGGTTTAACTTCGAAGCGACCTTAAACATTCGCTTTGTAAACAAACCTATGCACACGCTAAATTAAAACAGATCAGTTAGTCCCTAACTCATTACTGGATATTGCACTTCTGAGTGTAAAGATTATATTAAATCTGCTTTTATATGTTTTTCTAAGTAAAAGTGATTAATTAAAAAAGTGGCAAAGTTTTCGACAATTACAATTATATTAAAATAGAAAATATACCACAAGCTTTTCGAGGTAGAAAGCGAAACAGAGACGAGAGTACATTGGCGCGAAATGTACGAAAAAGTTGCAAAAACAAGGTAAATTTTTGAAGTCGATTTAAACAAAAAACCCATATACTCCTAATTTTAAGAGAGTTTGAATTGCGACTTAGTCTTGTATGAAGGTATTATCTTTCTCGATGCCACCTTAGTCCCGATAAACCCTTCGGTGAGTGATTTGCTAGCTGCAGTGACAAGCTTGACAGCCCTTTCTACCGGTTGTGAGTGACATCATGGAAACCTTGCTGACCAACCATAAGCTGCAGCTCGTCTGGTGTTAAATGTGCAAGCCAAAGTAACTGCTGACATACAAGCAGTTTCGAACGTCATGCATCCTGGATCACGAAAGCGAGGAAGGCCGCAAAACGAAAAATCTAAGCCAGCTGTGCGACTTTTCTTCGTTGAACTTTCAGGCCACAGATGTTTGATCAGCAGGGTAAACTGCCAAATGATTTGCACAAGTTTCAGTGTCATTAACAAGCGGTAGAAAGGACTGTCAAGTTTATCACTAAAGCTAGCGCTATAGTGTCACCGAAAAACTATGATGGCATCGAGGAAGATAATGCCATCATCAAAAACTAAGTCGCAAGTCAAACTCTCTTAAAATTAAGAGTATGTATTGGACTCACGTCAGGGTTAGATTACACTTTTCTTTGGTTGGATGAATGGAATGGGTGTAGGGTGAGACGTTTGAATTCATCAACCTCCTCACGGTGGGTCCTGGGTAATTTAGTTTAAGACACAAAACTAGGGAAGAGCTGCATGAACGCTCATCCTACAATCGCGCAAATTACACGGAAAAAATTAATTGTTGAAATTTTAAATGAATGAGTCAACCACTCTAGGATAGGGCTAAACGTATGTCATAAATTGAAAGTATCGTCGTTAGAAACTTTGATTGATACATATTTAAAAAATAGCAAGAATCGTACGTCGCAGACTGGCCACCCATCTCACGGTTGTGAGATGTGGTTACAGCTGAAATTTTACCGCGATTTCGCTGGGAGCGAGTGCAATTTTTAAGATTAGCACCTGCCCCCGGCTAAATCCTGCGGTTGTCCTTATGACAAACTTTTAACTATAATATCAGGAAGTTTTAAGGGATTCAAAAAGATATTTTAGATTTTTGAGTATTTTAAGTATTTACAAACATTTTCGGGAATTTTTATAAATTCCAAAGGATTACAATAGATTTAAGAAATTTCAATGGATTTCAAAGAATTTTGTAGGTGTTCAAGGGATTTCAAAGGATTTTAATGGATTTAAACATATTTCCAAAGGTATCAAGGGATTTGATGAGATTCCAAAATTTTTTCATGGATTTCAATTCAATTTTAAGCGATTTTAAAGATATCACAATAATTTACAGATTTTTGCTGTGTAAAGTTTCTTTGTGCAGAATCGCTATTTTTGTGTACTTTCCTACGAAATTATGAGTGGTCTAAAATAAATAGTTCCTTTGTAGTTTATCTACATTAATTCCTTCAATATTCTCGTATTATTTATTCCAATCCTGATTATCCTATAATTGTTTTCTATACAATGACTTAATATAATGTATTCCCTGTAATCCATGGAATCTTTTGAAATCTCATGCAATATTTTGCAGTCTTTTGCAATCCCATGCAATCTTACAATCTTGCAATCTAGTGTACACTAAAAATCCAAGTAATTAACCCCGTCAGTGTACCCCCTTGTTAATAAAACTTTTTCAATATTTTAGGGACGAAAATAGTATCGAATGAAAAATACGAACTGAAGGAAATTCAACTGAATGAGTACACTTATCAATCAAATTTGACAATTAGAAATGTGGGTATCATCGACTTCGGTCGCTACTTTTGCTTCTCGGAAAACGCCCTTGGAAACGCAGAAGACAGTATAAGACTGAAAGGTAAATTTAAAATTTGTTACAATCTAAAACAATTATCAA
The DNA here is from genome assembly GCA_011634705.1 of Andricus grossulariae. Lineage (NCBI taxonomy): Eukaryota > Metazoa > Arthropoda > Insecta > Hymenoptera > Cynipidae > Andricus > Andricus grossulariae. The sequence goes on along the minus strand of JAABKJ010026545.1, from coordinate 237,508 downwards.
ATGTACCATTAGAACATTATCATTTTTATTGCAGAAGAAATTAATCTAGATGAAACAACAGTTGCCCCGATCAGATATACCGAATTTTTTGTAAAAGGATGCAAAAAGCAAAATAACAAGGAAAAGAGTAGCAGGAAACACAATTTCTATTCGACTGGTAGAGAAAAGTCTGAAGTTCTTCTCGACAATATAGAAAATTTCAACAATAGCATTCAAAATCCAGGAAAAAAATTATCGAAAGCTGTTACAACAAAAATTTTGAATCCCCCTCCTTTACATCCTGCCCTTTCAACAGGACCAGCACATTTCCCACCCGTTGATGATTTTGAAATGTATAATGTTTCTGTATCTTTGACCCATTTCCGGCTAAACTGGCTCAGACTGATAACGATTCTATTTATTATTTTAATCCTTCTCTGAATGTTGGGAATTTCCTTTCATATTGGAATAACGAGAATTATTTTTCACAGCGTTATTCTTTGTTTTAATAATCTCAACAAACTACAGTGAACTCTTGCTTATTCCAAGGGACGAGAAACGTAAAAATTTAGATATTTCAAGGTTGGAAGGACCTCCACCTCTACCGCGAATCGTGGGGTGATTTTGTCAAGCGACGTTCATTGGCTGCCCCGACCTTTTATCGATGTCCGCGCTGTAAGCATGTGTACGTCCTTGCATTTGCGCATAATGCATGTAAGTGTTTTTCAAGTGTTTTTTTTTTGACATACGAATATGGAGAGAAAAACATGGAGAACGATGGAAAAGGTAATCGAATATTGTGACAAATATAACATTTCCTTGAAATAGTACAATTTGCCAACTAAAAATCAATATAATAGAATCAAAAAACCGACTCAAATAATTCTCGGAATATTGAGTATTGTAGCATCAAGTCACGATCATGATAGGATAGGTGAAAATGTCAGGAAGGTTAGCATAGTTGGTACATCTTGACATGGGAATGCATACGCCTTTTAGAGAAAATATTCTAAACATGAAAGTAAATCATAAATGTGCGAATAGTAATATTTTTCAAGTGTAGAATCTATTTTCTCAGTAATGTTCCGTTCTTTTGTTGATGGACGACCTTTCAGTTTCACGAAATAAAATATCCAAAATTTGAGGTTAGTGTATCAGATCGATTTGATCAGAATCCGGTATTCAAACCTCACATTTTGGATATTTTATTTTATTTCGTGAAACTGAATGGTCGTCAATCGACAAAAGAATAAAACATGACTGAGAAAATATATTCTACAAATGAAAAATATTACTATTCGTACATTTATGACTTACTTTTACGTTTAGAATATTTTCTCTAAAAAGTCGCATGTATTCCCATGTAAAGATAGTACCAACTATGCTAACCCTCCTGACATTTCCACCTATCCTATCATGACCATGACGTCATGCTAAAATACTCAATTCAAACCAACGAGGGCTGCCCGCTGTTCGGGCCTCTTTTTAATTGGTCAGCCACTGACGCGGGCGAGACCTTACAAGGACAGCGGTGGAAGGTAACAGAACTGCGCTACTAGGAATATCCCAGCGTGGGGGACTTGGCATAAGTAAGCCTTGGAATAAGTACACCTTGGAATAAGAAAGAGTTCACTATATTTTAAAAATGAGTGTTTCAGTAAAAACAAAACACACCTTCTTTTTCTAACATTGTAATAATAAAATTAGAGACATTCTTGTAATGTAATGTAAATATTATTAAAAATAATATTGAACATTTTTATTAAGTTTATATTTTTTTATTGTAAATAATTGTAGATCTAGTATTTCTAATTATTTTCTTTGTATGATTATTATTTATGTATTATAATATATATTTGCGTTATAAACTAGAATATTTTAGAGGATTTAAAATCGCATTTTTTCTCTTTTTTTCTGTACATTTTATGTCCGAAAAAAATTAACAAATAATTTTATACAAGTATTAAGACTGTGCAATATGAATGAATCAACCACCTTTCTCACTGTTGTGAAAATATTTAAGTCATCTGAAAAATTATCTTCATTCCCTAAAATTGATGTAAATAACGAAATGTTTATATGACAATAATATAGTCATAGTTGAAGAAAGTTACTCTCATGATAGAGAACTGACTGTAGAAACTAAAAAGTATTGAAACTCTGAAAGTTTTTTCCATTTAAAAATATTATTTATACCACAGATTAGAATTCTATAAAGTATTGTTAATTTTATATAAAGAAAATTTTATTTTAAGTCTGAACCTTGAAAGCTCTGTGTTCTTAAAAACCTAATGTGACTCTTTTTAAATATTTATGTACAACTTTATTTTGCATAATGTGAATTTATGACAATAAATGTTATTTGTATCAAGTATATTCAATGTAATTTAAATACTTATCCTTATCAATTTCTGGAAAAAATGTTTAAAAATTGCTTAAACAATTTATTATTTTTTTTAATAGTATTCTCTTTGAATAATGCTCAAAAAGTGTAGTTTTTTCAGAAATATTAAACTTTTTTTGTCCACCTTTCACTTAAGGTGAGGTAATAAATAATACAGTTTAGCGAAAATAATTGCTTAAACAAATTATTATTGTTTACAACTATCTTTCATATTAATGCTAGATAGTTGCGGGTTTTCTTTAAATTTTTAGCTTTTTGTTCACTTTACACTTAGTGAGGTAATAATTAATGCAAGGTAACCAACATAATTGTTTAAACAATTTATTATTGTTTATAACTATCTTTATGAATAACCGCCGGCATTAGCTGCGAAGTGAATCTCGACTTAAGTGGATTCCAGATGTCAAGCCATTTCGAGCGCGGAGAACACTCGGATGGGTGACCATCTGCGACTTATTACAACTGGCTGAATTCGGGAGGTAATTTTCTGCAGTTTTCCTCTCCCGTGGTCAAACGTCCAGGCAAATGCGGGTACTTCTAATAAAGTCGGATACAGTCGCTGGTTATCACTGGTTGTGATTAAATTCATACAGTGATTCCAAGGCCACCTTAGTAAAAGAAAATTTTTCACAGGCCCATACCCAGTGAAGTAGAGTTATCGGAATCAACTAAGAATTTCTTTCCGGTGATTTTTTGTTATTATACTTGGCATTAATTATTTGAACAATTTTTATAAACAATTTCAGAGTTTGTCTATTTTTCAACGAATAGGCTCAATTAATAATTAAAATCAACTAAGAATGCTTTTCCGGTGACTGTTTGATATGATACTTTGCAAATTTACAACAATTATTCATTAGTTTTACAATTTTTATAAATAAATTCAGAGTTTGTCTATTTTTCAACGAATTGGCTCAATTAAAAAAAAATAACAAAGAATATCTTTGCGATCACTCTTTTCTATGGTGCTTTTCAAATTACCAAGAAATATTAATGATTTAAACCATTTTTATATACAAATTCAGAGTTTGTCTATTTTTCAATGAATAGGCTCAATTTGTTAAAAAAATTAACTAAGAATATCTTTGCGATGACTCTTTTCTATGTTGATTTTCGAATTCCCAAGAATTATTCTTTATTTAAACAATTTTTGTAAGGAAATTCAGAGTTTTCTTTTTTTTTTTAATTAAAATTGAAAAGAAATCCATTTTATCATGAATAATTTTTGCAGAATAAGCAACAAATTGATTCACAATTTAAAAATAAACTTCCAAAAAAACTTCACTTTTCGGCTCATTAGAGACAAGAATAACACAATGAAAAAAGTTTCTATTTTTCAACGAATATACTTAATTTTTTCACGGAATCAACTAAAAATGCCTTTTCAATGAGTTTTCTTCATTATGTTTTGTATATTCCCAAGAATTATTAATTATGTAAAAATAAGATTTTTTTATAATAAATTTTGTTTTTCAATGAATAGACTCAATTTTTTACAGAATTGGCTGAGAATGTCTTTGCGGTAACTCTTTTCTGTAGTGCTTTACAAATTCCCAATAATTATGATTTATTTAAACAATTTTTGTAAGAAATTTAAAGATTGGTTACTTTTCAACGAAAAGGCATAATTTTTTTTAACTGAATCAACTAAGAATGCTTTTTCGGTGACTGTTTGATATTATACTTTGCAAATGTACAAGAATTATTAATTATTTAAACAATTTTCATAAACAAATACATAGTTTGACTATTTTACAAAGAATAGGCTCAATTTTTTTTTACTAAGAATATCTTTCGGATGACTTTTTTCTATTATGCATTGCAAATTTCCAACATTTGTTGATTATTTAAACAATTTACATAAACAAATTAAGAGGTTGGCCATTTTTAAATTAATAGGCTCAATTTGTTTACGAAATTAACTTAGAATGTCTTTCCGATGACTATTTTCTATGCTGCTTTGTAAATTACAATAATTAATAATAATTTAAACAAATTCAGAGCTTGGCCATTTTCCCACAAATAGACTTTTGGCTATTTTTCAACGAATAGGCTAATTTTTTTACAGAATTAACTAAGAATATCTTTCCAATGACTTTTTTGTATGACTCTTTGCAAATTTCAAAGAACTATTAATTATTTAAACGATTTTCACAAACAAATTAAGAGCTCGGCCGTTTTTCAACGATTAGAATCAATTAGTTTAGGGAATCAAGAAAAATGTATTTCCAAATAATCTTCTCTACGATACTTTGCAAATATACAATAATTATTAATTGTTTCCATAATTTTCATAAACATATTCAGAGTTTGTCTATTTTTCAAGGAATAGACACAATTTTTTTACGGAGTCAATTAGGAATGTCTTTTCGATGACTGTTATATACTGCTTCGTAAATTTACAAGAATTATTAAAACAATTTTCATAAATAAATTCAGAGTTTGGCTATTTTAGCATAATAATGGTAAAGACTTTCCTTTTCATTAATTTTAGTCTTTTTCAAAATTTAAAAAAGAATCCATCGGTGTTTTTGGTCTTCCGTCGGACGCTTAGTTTGGTTATAACAATTGCAAAACATTGAAAAATAATTTGATTGTTTAAAAAATGGTTTAAAAAAAAGACAAAAAGGCGTGTTTTTGGTTCTTTGATCGGACGGTTAGTTTGTTCATAATTAATTACAAAAGTTTCGAATCCATATCTGTGGCAAGCTACAGGGGCGTCTATTTGCGTGTTAGGTACGTTATCGCTTTATCGCTCGCCACAGGAAATAGACTCGAGAAAAGGATGTGACAGCAACACAAATTTAATATTAGTCAAGAGTTTCTCGATGTTACTACAGATTTCTGAAACAAGCCGACAAAATGTGGACCTATTTTATGCGCTTTTTCTTAATTAATACTTTGTTAGCAAGTGCACGAGTAAATAATATAATCTCTGGAAACTCTGGAGATTTTACGTGTTCCAATTTCGGATCTTTGGAAAGTTGCTTGGAGAAGGCAGAAAAAAATACCGCATCACTGACTATTGAAGATTCTGATATTCCTCGTATTCTTAGGTAAATAAACCAAACTTAAAGTAAATATAATTTTAAGCTGCATTTTAATTGCAGAGTGTCTAGCGAAATTTCGTTTTCAAATTCACGGATTTCCTGGATAGGATTTAACTTTTTCCCGGGTTTTTTGTAATATATGTGCCTCAATTTCACACATTATTATTAGTTAAAAAAGTACTGAAAGATACCAGAAAAGTTTGTGCTCAAACTTGCGAGTGAAGCGAGCCGCGCGCCTAGGGCCATTTTTGTATTTTCAATAAATAAATAATATTAACTAAAAAACACTTTTTTCAATTGTTTAAAATCGGAAATTTTACAGTGTCCGATGTTTTATAATTCATTAATTTTCTGTTGTGAATTTTCAAATTCGGTAATATTATGAATAATAATATATTTTAGTAATATTATACTGTTCGGGAAGTTTATTACTCGGGATTTTTATATTTTGGCAATTCTAGAATTTCAGGAATTTTCTACTTCGAGTAATTTCTTTTTCAGGACTCTACAATATCGGGCATTTCATTTTTCGGGATTTGTTAGTCATTCCACAAAAACCCGGCAGACGGTTGTCCCATATTTCTTGCCAGTACTGTATATGGGAAGATCACTCAAACCAATTGAGAAAGACAGACCGTTGATTAAAAATAGTTTTCAAAAATGACTAAAATAAATACTAACATGAGTAAAAAGTAAAATTTAAAGAAAAAAAACTTCTGAACAACAAAATTTCAGTATAAGTGAATACTTCAATGTTCACAAAAACATGAAAAGAATTTATTGAAAAAATGAATTTTTTCGTCCTTTTTAATTTTTAATTTTTTCCTAATTTTTTAATAATTTAAAAACAGGATGATCGCTGGATCAAAAATTTCATATCAAATGATATAAATACAATTTTAAATAAGTTCGATATAAACTTTTTTTCTAATATTGTGTTCAATTGTTAATAAGGTCATCTAATATTTTATTTTTATTTTTAGATATTAAAGAATATGCTATAAAATCACTAATAATACCAGTCCAGTGTTGCACTTTACCCGGCGTTTCGGGTACCCTCAATGGTACAAAGTTGTTCGGCGTGACATGTAACCTACAACATCATAATTGGCAACAGTATATTGTTGCGAAGATAATTCCAACGATAAGGAAATATTTTTATTTTGAGTAGAAAAATATAAAATTTGCTTTTTTTTGGTAATATAAACTTCGTAATATATATACCCAGAAAATTACAGGCCAATAACTTGTTTAAACGAACTGTATACGATCTTTACAGCTGTCCTAGACAACAGGATTGTTCAACGAATTGAGCAAATTGAACCTGTGTGACGCGAGTTGTACGAACAGCGTGTCCCGAAAAAAGGTGTAGCAGGCTGTTGAGAGAACCTGTTGATTGACAGGTGTGTCTGTCGATCTTTCGATTCAACCTCTCACAGACTTATCATCTGTCTGTTGAAAAGCTTGAAGGTACATCCACACATAGTGAGATGCATAGAGAGATTGATGCCTCTAAGAGCCAGAAACACTTGGACATGTTCTCAGTGGATGCTCAAAGTATGCACGCTACGGGTACATAGAGAGACACAATGATGCTCTAAAAGTGTTATATTACCATCTTAGGCACTTCTACGGTGTTAATCTATTACCCGTCTTACCATACACCCAGGGGGAACTCGAGTCCTTTGTGGAGATCCGTACGATCTACTGGAATTTCTCATTCTCCGCCACTCAACGTATCAGTCCTACGAAGCCTGATATTTTCTTCCATGATCTGAAGACCAAGATCATTGACGTGATTGAATTCTCAGCACTAGCCGATGGTAATATCACGGCAAAGGAGGAAGAAAAACGCACGAAATATCAAGCACTTCTTTTCGAGCTCAGCAGGTTGTACCAAAGCTAAAAAATCGATCTTCAATTTCTCATAATCGGCTTCATTTCTTAGCCAACTTATTAAGATTCCGGATTGCCAGCGTCAGGCTCATTCCATCGCGAACCGGATGCAAAGGGCTGTTCTTCCGGGCCGCGTAAGGTTATCCGCAGCTAGAGACCTGACTCCAAGGAACAGTGTCGCACAATGTTATCTCACGTAAACCCGCTCTTGCTTACCTTCTGGGACAGAAGGAGCAGAAGAGGATGCCGTACACGTTCCAGTTGCGTTGGGATTGGTTGCTTTAGTTTCCGGAGCCTAAAACTTCTCTATAATAATAATGTTCTCTTCAAAGTTTTCTTTCTGATTCTAATACCGCGTTTATCGTCTTCTTTCGAAATCCGCCGGAAAATTTTTAATAGGTTTAAAATTAATAAAATGGCGGTGATTTTTTTGAAAATATGAAAAGCAGATTTTCGCAAAAAAACCACATTCATATTTCTTACCAATTTCTTGTTGATTTTTTTGTTGATCAAATCATATTTTTAGGGGGGAAATGCCTCAAAAGTGGTTAAGTCCGCATAAAGCTTTTTGAGGTCAGGAGAATTTTTTTCCTTAAAATATAATTTTTGAATTTTTCTCGTAAAAGATGCAAGACATCGCTAAAAGAGTAGGCTTTTTTCATAGGAATTTTTCAGACGTGCAAACTTTTATCTTAACATTTTTTCGTATCGTTTTTTAAGAACAAAATTAGAAATTTCGACTTTATGGACAACAAATTTTCCCGGCAGTTATTCAGTGTGGGTTTTTTGAGAAAATCGACTTCTAATATTTTCAAAAAAACCGCCGCTATTTTATTAATTTCGAACCATTTTTAAATTCTCCGACGGATTTCGAAAGAAGACAATAATTTCTTTAAAAAATAACATATATTTTGTCCAGTGAGTGAATTGTATTTACAAATCCGTTATTTTTTACGGATAAATCAGCAGACCTTAGTTGAGACAAGAAAAAGCACGGAGTAAATTTTTTCCAAGCGGTTTCATTTCAGGGATAAAGTTTAAATTTATATTAAATTTTCGGGTTCAATTTCACAACAAAATATTTTCGACAAAATAGCCATTTCCCATTTTTTTAGCAATTCTATTGTTATTTGCATAATCTTTTAGCAACAAAAGAATTCTAGAGTTGTACAAAAATACTAATTTCAAAACTATCAAAAACCTACTAGTTCTATAATTTTAAAAATATTATTAAATTTTATCAACATTTTCATTTCAAGCTCCACAAGTTATGATTGAAATTCTGATTTTATAAGATTTTTCGAGTGATGTAGTTTTTTGCTTGAATTCCGAACAATTTGGTTTTTTATATTTTCGAGATTATATTTTTGTGAGATTTTTGTAGAACATTTTTGTATAATTCTTCAATCTTTTTTGGGGCTAAAAAATGATGCAGAAAGCTCGGACTTCCAAAAAATAGGTGATGGATATTTTTTGTATTATACTTTTTTATGAAATTCGATGGAACTACATTTTTCCAAAATAAAAATTTCATTAGGGGGGGGGGGGGGTTGATAGGGCCGAATTTCAAAAAATTAAGATTTTTATCCTTTAAAAACCAGCACAGGGATCTCTTTTCTCCGTATTATCGTTATAAAATCCAAATCCAATTTTAACTAATGATGATAGCGTAAGAGATTTTTAAGAATTATAAACTTCAAACTTTCTTCTCCACTATCATACTTTCTTTTTCTGTGTGTATTTCTCTAATAATCCAATTTGGAAAAAGTAGGAGTCTTTTAGAATTGAAGTGTCTAAACGGTAGAAAAAAGTGTGAAAGTAGTAGAAAATTGGGATAGATGTGAAAAAGTGTAAAAAGTGACCGCAACGAGATTCCCTTATCCGTATTCCAAGATCCCTTCTATTCTGACAAAAAGTGTCGGAAATACATTTCGCTTGAACTGCGGCATACTGGCTTACATTGAATGTGGGTAGTCAAACCATACGCAGACCCATGGATAATACGAAGAAGTGTCTTTCTGCTTGCTTGCATACATATATGTATGGATATGTATATAAATGCAAAGGAGCGTCGTAACAAGCTCTCGGAGCTCAGAAAAGAGGACCGGTCTTTTAAAAGGGTGGAGGGGGTGGGCCCCCTTTTGGGCTTGAATGCCCCAAGCAGTGCGTAGCACGTTTTAATTTTAATCTTAATTGGCGTCGCGCCATGAGTTATTTTCCCGCCTCAAGACTGGCCTCAAGATTTCCACGCATAAAATGGTTAAGACTGAAATTCTAACATTTTTTTGATTTTTTTGCCAACTTCCGAGAAAACGGAATTTTTAATTACATTCACAGAAAAATTTACCATACATTAATCAATTTCAATATATAGTTTCGGATTTATATATTGTTCATTCTAGATAGTATCGGTGAACATCAAAAAGTTGGAATTATTCGATTTTGCCTTAAATGGGGAAAAAATTAATTCAGATCAACATAAAACATCTTTTTCCTTTTCATACTAATTTAAATAAGCGTAAAAATAATGATTTGTGAGATTAAGAAGTAAGCTCTTATTTTGTCATTATAATTTTTTGTACTTAATGAGGAACTTTTGATAAAAACCATTTTCTATTACTTGTAAGTCAAAATAATAATTAGATCTGCTTTGCGAGGCTTATAATATGAACATTAAAATTTCATTATTATTACTATTGTTCTTTGTAGTTGAAATTAAGGGGTTAGGGTCAGTCACAAGGCAAAAAAAAAAGTTTTTTTAAAAGAATTTTTGTTTCAAAGCAGGTTTTATTACTTATTGACAAATGTTCTACAGTTCTAATAATACACATTACAAGAAGTTACAGTAATTTTTTAATATAAAAATATCGATAAACAAGCATGTTATAGTTAATTTGCCAGAGGTCCAAGAAAGAAAAGTGTTTTGCGGTGCGCATCGTAACTCACGACTGAATCATCTGAAACAAAAAAATACAACGGGATTAGTTAAAAAACGATATTCCCTTGTACTTGAAAGAAGAATTAAGTCAAAATTTTAATTTTCAAGAAAATTGCGGATGTGTCAAAACAAAATTTTTCAAGGAAAATAAGAATTTTGTGTCTACACATCCGTTATTTTCTTGAAAATTAAAATTTTGACTTAATTCTTCGTTCAAGGGCAAGAGAATATCGTTTTTAACTAATTCCGCTGTATTTTTTTGTTTCAGATGATCCAGTGATGAGTTACGAAGCTCACCACAAAACACTTTTTTTTTTGGACCTCTGGCAGATTAACTATAACTTGTTTGTTTATCGAGATTTTTATCTTAAAAAATTACTTTAACTTATTGTAATGTGTAGTATTCGAACTGCAGAACATTCGTTATTAAGTTATAAAACCCGTTTTCAAAAAAAAAATCTTTAAAAAATAGATTTTTTTGGCCTTGCGACTGACCCTAACCCCTTAATTACAGCATGAGAAATAGCAATGGTGAAATGCTATATGATACAGACGGGATGCTAGACGCTGTGAGAGACTCTTAGGGAATTATTGGGAGATGAAGCTACAGGCCACCACAACTGCGATATAGAACATGATGCGTTAGAAAACTCAATTGAGAGAATCTAGGTCACTGAGGTTAGGGATATAATTAAGAACTTAAAAAATGGTAAGGCAGCTGGTGTATAGAATGTGTAAATGAGACCCTAATTCAAAGAGGCATAAGAAGCCATAGAAACACAAGAACTTGTATGAGAAATTGCATGGACGTGAATGAAGTTAGAGAGGTATGCCAGGACAGAAAAGTATGGCGACAAATAGTTTATAAAAAGGGTGTCGGATGAGAGAATGACGCCCGAAACAAAAGACCTTGGATACTAGTGGACCCGAGTGGGGAGCCTCACACGATAACTTTGTGAGGCTCTTCACTTGGGGTGATCGCTAGAGAGATTGATCAGCAACAGGGGTCGGACCAGTGTTTCAGAACGAACGTATTATTTAAATTAATAATACGGGAATTCTAGATCAATATAAAAATTTACACCCCCTTTCCCACATTACTCCCTTCCTCACTGAGTGAGTCACGCCTACCCCAACAGGAAATGGCTCAATGGTATATATAATTGATTAAATAATTATGATAATTTAATTCCTGCTTTATTGATTTTTTTCGCCCTTAGTTTTTATACAATATTTACAGAAGATTTTTAAGGAAATAATTCGAAGGGTGTTCACAAAATGTCAAAGGATTTTAATGGGATTTCAATAGATATAAAAAATGTGTAAACATTTTATAATATTTCAATAAATTTCAAAGAATTTTTACAAGAATCAAGGGTTTTCGTAGGATTTCAAGAGATTTTGAAATATTTCAGGGGAGTTCACATTATTAACAAAATTCCATGCAGTTTTAAAGAATATCCTTTGAAGGATTTTTATTGAATTTCAAGTGACTTTATAATATTTCCTAGGATTTCAATAATTTAAAGGGATTTGAAAGGATTATAAATGTTTTAAGGTACTTTTAAGAGAATTCCATGGAAATTTAAAGAGTTTTGAAAAAATTCAAAAGATTTCAAAAGATTTCAATGTATTTGAAATATTTTAGGGGTACTCTAAAACCTTTCACGGAATTTTCAAGATACTTAATGATTTAAGGAATTTAAAAAAAATTTCCTTCGGTTTTAAAGAATTTCCTAGAATTGTGGATGATATGGAATGATATTTTATATATCCTATAATATTGTAGGATATTTTAAAAGATGCCATGGGATTTTAAAAGTATTGTAGCGGATTTGATCAGATTTTCGAGTATTTTAATGATTTTAAGGGGTTTTATATGCTCCCAAGGTATTTTAATCATTTTTCCTGGTTTTCAGGAAATATCATTAGATTTCATGGAATTTCCGGGATTTTATTTATCCTAATCATTCTTATTTTCGTCATATTGCTTAAAAATATTAACAATGAAGGCATCCAAATTGTCATCATAGAAAAAACTGGGATTTCACTAAAGTTGCAGCTTAAATAAAAGTTGGTATCCTTTAGAGTTTAGAACTCGAGTTCCAATAGAAGCCTCCTGAGACCCAAAAAGGTTCCTTTCGAAATCTTGAAAAGAACAACGTGAAGGCGCATTCACAAGCAAACCGCTTGCAAAGTGGATTTAGTAAGTTAGGGATCGATTTACACTTGTCGACCGATGAATTAAGACGAAAGGTTTCTTGCATATGAATGCGCCTTTATGTTTACAAGTTTGCTACATGACCTGCAAATGATATTTGTCAAGTCATTATATCTATTCTAATTGCGATAATATTTTGTACATTAATTCTCTTCATTCAATTTTATCCATATATCCATAAATTATATCCATATTTATATAGGCTCTATTGGAATTGGGTTCCTTTAGAGCTCCAACTGAGGTCACCTTTTGTAAAGTAATTGAGTGAATTGAGAAATACCACTCAAGCCCCCATCCTTGACATTACACTTTAGAGTTAATTCATCGTTGTGGGTTCCTTTTCATCAGATGGGGTTCCTTTTTGTTGCAGCTCCTTTGGAAGCAAAAATGGGTTCTAATGGAAACCCCAGTTTTTTCTGTGATTTCAAAATTCTACTTTAATACTCGAAATGTTTTTTTTTTATTACTTTCGCCTACTTTTTCCTCGAAATATTGTTGAATGTTAAATCGTAGTCTAATAAAATAGGTAACCATTATGTAATTCAAACACGTAGTTGATACTTTATACACTCATCATATACTCTACCACATATCAGTCATATGCAATTTAAATCTAGAATGGATTATTAAAGTAATATAAATTCTGTTAATAATTTGAGATCGCAACACTTTTATGAATAAAAATAATCAATTACTGAAGAGAATCTATTACATTTTCAACCTATTTTATCATTTATATTCAATATCTAATATTTATAACAAAATAGTTGTGAAATAAAGTTTAAGGCGCAGTTCACTAGGTTTTTTGTCAACAGACGAGCTGAGAATATTGTAAATAATCGAGTTATAATTATCGATTTTATCAGAATAGAATACAAACTTTTTTAGAAGCAGTCAGGCGATGTGATCACCTGAAGGCGAAATGATGGATTGAAAATGAAAGGAGATACGGCTCTTTTGAGTGATGTATGAACTACGAACTTTGAGGCAGGTCTAGCGTGAAAAATATTTGAAATTATTGAAAGTTTTAGACGATAAATTTAAGCTTACGCGTTATTTGAAAACGCTTTCTACAATCATAAATGGAAAATAATCTGCATATTAGCTTTATAGTATGAATTTATTAATATTCATTATTTATTCATATATAGAAATTTCAAATGATTAAGATTGGGCTTGAAATAAGACGCAACATTTCGATTCTAGCGTGTTTTCATCTGCTGACGTATGTTCGTTTTGCAAAAAAAAAAAAAGATAAAAAAAAAATAAACGTGTCATCGCGGATTCTTAACAATGATTCGTGGCCTTGAATGCTTTGTTTTCGTTGCCCACTACCAAGCCACGATCTTCTTCTTTCATAAATGTAATAGTAATCAATTTAAATGTTTAAATTCACGTCAATCTGGCATGAGTTTGCAAACATTTTATATGTGTATCTTTTCTGAATGTAATTAAAAATTTCTAAAAAATAGCAGCAATAATCACATTCTAGTGAAGAAATAATAATGAGAATAAATTTGAAGTAGAGAATGATCTTATTAAAGAACTTCCTTACTTTAATGCAGTTTATTATACGCTCCAATTAAAACAAAGCAACTGTTTTTATCTCGTTAGAATCCTGACAAAAAATAGGCACTTCTATGCTTAATTACATGAATTCTAGATCTGATAAAACTACTAAAATAAATAAATTTTCTGTGAATTTATTATGACTAAATGCAAGCATGAAAATTGAAATTACGTGAGTTTGAAATTGTTCAATTTTGAACATGCAAAATCATTTGTTTCATTTTGAAAAGTTTGAGTTCACATAGTTGAATTTTGAAGACCTCAAAAAATCCCTCAATTTTGAAAATTAATTGAATTTGACAATATACACGCAATTATGGAGTCCCAATATAAATCGTTCAGAATTATAAAACTTAAAGATAATAAGAGACTTAAGAAGGTAAATAATTTTTTAATGGAATTATTCAAAATTGAAAAAATATTGATTAAATTTTTTATTATGAAGTCAATTCTTTTCTTAAAGCTATATTTAAGCCCATTTAATTTTCTTACAAATAGGTTCTCATTCTCACAAAAAAAAAAAAAAAAAAAAAAAAAAAAAATTCTTCAAAGTTTACTTCAAACTGAAAGTCTAAAGAGTTTCAATAGAATTTTAAATTTTAATATCAAAAATTCGACATTTTCTAATTGAAAGTTGAATTCAGAGTTGAATAACTTTAGATTTTATTTTCTCTTATATATTAAAACCCTCATCAATAGCTGAAACATTCTTATTTGAAATCGGCCCAAACTCTCGAATTTTACATTCAAATACGAGGGCTATTTGATAAGTCAGTGACTTTTTGAATTTTTTTGCGCAGTAACTTTAAATGCACCACTGATCCCGTCAACGCCATCTAATATATATATATATATAAAATAAATATAAATAAATCTTTAAAGACATTTTTAAATGTTAAGCTAATCATTAGAATAACAATTTATTCAAGCATTGTATACAATGAAAAATTAGATTAGCCATAAATTTATACTAGTGATTTAAAAGTATTTTCTTTAGGGTCGATAGAAGTAAGTGTGATACGAAATTACAAAGTTAGACATTGATTAGTGCTATTTAAAATATTTGAAAGAAATAATTTTAATTTTCTTTGATAGTTTGTCGACGATTTCAAATTTACCGTCATTACAGGTAAGTGTGATACCTGTAATAAAAAACCACTAAAACCTAAATTTTTCAACCTTGTATTTTCGTAATTACAAATTAGACTTCCACTGATTCTTATGATGTACATTTACTTTCAAATGTTTGTCGTTAATAAGATTATTAATGAAAATAAAATAAAAGAATTTGAATTTTGAATGAAGGTTCAGTGATATTGAAAAACTTACCTATTTTAAATTGTATGATTTCTAAATTGATTGACAAAATATTTGTCTGTGTAAATGTATATATAAAAATACTATTTTCCCATTATTATTATCTACTTACATTTTTATTCGAAAAAGAATAGATAACAAAAGACCAGATGACACAATTACGAATTGGAGTTTTCTAAAAGCATCTCTGTTTCTTTAAAAGTAATGCATTATATCAATAACTAATCAGAACCAACTTGTTCTATAAATAACAAGAAATATAATCATTATGCTGCAATAAAAAACTTAATAACTAATTTGTTGTTTATTACAAATTTGTACACTAACCTCGTTATCACACTTACACCTATCGACCCTCAGTTTTATGATTTATGAAATAAATTTTCCCAAATTTGGTGAAACTTACAAGATGCATAAAATTTAATAATTTATCTTATTATATTTAATCACTGAATAAATGCCTTAACATTATTATTGTCAATGAAAGAGATTTTGCAGTTTTTATATTCTAGTAAATAATTATAAGCTTACAATCAGTGTGGTCAACGTAAAATTTTAACTAAAAAGAAAATCGAAATCTATAATAGTTATTTATTTAAAGGCAGTGACTATGTGTACCTAAAAAATTTGTACCGAAGTTATTTCGAATGCCTTTTCTAGATCCCACTAATCACAGAAATAATCCACGGCCCTATTTTAAAATAAATTAAGAAGATTGGTTAAATTAAAAAAATTAATTAATTTCAACTACGAATTCTAAATAAAAGGCTGTCGACAATAATAGAAATTAATAAGCTTTAAAATCTGTAAATACAAGCTTAACCTCAAAATGACTCGGCATCTGAGAATTATTGGAGCAAAAAGACATAAATTGGGGAAAAAAATGATAAATTTTGGATATTTACTTTCGTTTTCATCGTCTGAATAACAGGCATGGTCAATCAGCTTCCTTTTTAGGACGTTTTCCATATTTTTGAACTAAAAAATATCAAAATACGGTGCCAAAATCAACAACGAATTTCGATGTTCATTGTTCATACTTCGCTTACACAGCCAATCAAAATAAGGTCACAACTCACGTGATATAAGCGGCAGATTCAAACAAAGCCATCAAGATAAATTTTTACTTATCACAAAATTCTTATTGTAGAATGTAAAAATAGATATAATTTTAATATTACGGACGTGTAGCTAGATCAAATATCTATACAATATTGACGTTTTTCCACAATATTGATTTTTTTGTCTGCAGATAATTTTCTTTGTAAAGAAGTTACCGCTCGGAAACTTTAGGAAATGCAAGAGAACATGCCAAACTACTTTTTTTAGCTTGACTTTAATAAAAAATATGCAAAATTTTTTTTTAGCAAAAAAATAACATTATTTTATCAGAAAAACAAATTTGTTGCAAAATTTGTATTCAAACAAAGCTAAAAACATAGTTTATGGTCTTTTCTTGCATTTCCTAAAGTTTCAAAAAGTCGGAGCAATAACTTGTTTTTGATTTTCACCATATTATGATTATTTGAGATCGCTAAAAGCTTTGATGTGTTCTCTCTTCAAAACAAAATTGTATTACAATTTTGTTTAATGTTGTATATCCCGTTACAAAAGGAAATAAGTTTTAAAAAATTGTAAAAAGTATTAATATACCTCAAAATGTTACTTTTAAATCGTCGCGCCAAATGCGTCAAATGTTCTACTCGTTCTACGCACCCGTTTGACGTATTCGGGTCTCTGAACCCTCGCAGATCCTTTTAAAAAGGTGTCAAATCAATTTATGCGTTATTAAAAGTGAAATAAAAGCGTCCCTCATTGCTTATTAAAATCGTATCTAAAAAAAAAAAAAGATTATTCCTTTTTTAAATAGTCTTTATACGAGTTTTATAACCTCTCTTTGAGGTTAGGACGCTGAAAAAATGCGGCATATTCTATTGGTTCTATCGTCAGGAACACAGGAACGTCAGTGACGTAGGCCGTCTCTCACTGTTTCTTTATTTGCAGATCTCGTAGATTGCCATAGATCCCGTGCTAGGCCAAAGCTGATATTTAGCGAATGCGAATTCCTTTAGCCTTTTGGCAAAGGCCCGTGGATAATGTTGACCCAGGAAGTGGTTCACGTTAAAATTTGAGTACGAATTCGGAAGAAGACCTGCAGGTCGGGATGCGTTTTGTGATACCGTCTATTCGCGTCTTCCGAAGGGAGCGAATAGCAAAAATTGTGTGAAGTAACCGGGTGGTCTGATAGAGAAGAAAAACTTGTCATTTTTTCGAAACCTATCACGATGTCCATCGTCGTCGAGGAGTTCAACTACCTGTGTCGCCTGTGCGCGACCAAGACAGGAATCCTGATGGGATTGCCGATTTTCGATGCTAATGGCGAGCAGATGAGAAACATCGACAAGAAAATCGCCGCGTGCTTGCCCGTCCAGGTAAGAAGAAAAATGGATAATTAATATAAAAACAAAAACAAAAAAGAAGAAAAATTGAATTTTACGCAGATCTAACACCGTGATTTGCATGTAGGAACGTATTTGTGAGAGTAATGTCAACGACAACTATTAATAGACATTTTTTCTCTAGTTTGATTCTTCGGATTCTAATTTCATTGCTCTTTATGGTTGCAGTTTGATTTTTTTTAAAGATTGTTTTAGACATGTCATTCTCGTGATGTAACTGATTGTGAACATGAATATTAATTTTTTGTGTTTCGTAAAGGATGAGACGTTCAGTCTCTTCCAGAAAATATATTGCCGCTGAATATGCAAATTTATTGTGATAAATATATTTGAAGGTCGTTAGATTAGGTACTTGAGAAGGTTTTGGGACTTAGTTGCAAATTCGTTTAATACTTCAATGAGATTGAAAACTTTCCATAAATGGAAACAGTTGTATTGAATATGAATATTACTTCACGAAGAGAAATTTTGTATTGTCCATAAGGGTTTCAAGTTTCCTTTTTCGAAAATATTTATTCTAAATTATTTAATGTTCATCATGTTACTCCAAGTAAAAATAAACTCTTTACGTCTACAGCTTTCCCTGAAAGTAATTGAAAGTTAATTTAAAAATGATTAATTTTAGGTAATTAATACTTCGATAGGCTATTACCAGAATTTTTTCTCATTCCCTAAATAAATTTTATATACTCATAACTTTATTCTCTTTACCGACTTCAAAATTATAGATTTGTTTGAATAATTGTTTAAAATAATTACAGGTATCGATGGGTGACCAGCTTCCGAAGATAGTCTGCGGAGATTGTGCCTTCAAACTAGATCAACTATATGACTTTCGCGAGAAATGTCTCCACACCGAGGAAATGTTTATGGACATGCTGAAGGAAATCACAAAGCCAGAAGTACACATGGACCATCGTCTCAACATGGAGACGATGCAAAATGGGATGGAGAGTATTCAGTCAAACATAGAAGAAATGCAAAACCATGCAAATGGCAATCCGCACCACTCTGGGGAAACAATGCACACGATGCAGGTAATGGACGACATGGATTTAGCTGGAGGCGAACAAGTCGTGACCCAGGAAGAAATTGGTCACCAAGACGGTAACCTCGAAGTTTCTGATATCCATTGTTTAGATGGCGCGACCGTTAGAATGGTTGACGAACATATCAGAGAAGTAAGTATAATATTATCCATTGTAATTCATAGGGAATTACTATTTAAGATTAGTCGAGGCGTCAATAGCTCGGATTTTTGGTGTACACTAGATTGCGAAATTGCAAAAAATTGCATGAGATTCCAAAAAGATTGCATGTATTATAGGAAGCTCATTACAGAAAATCGAAAAGAATGAGAGGATAATCAGCAGCTAATGTAAAAAGTAGAGAAACTATAAAGGAACGATTTATTTTAGACCATTTATAATCTCAAATGAAAGTACACAAAAATACCGATGTTGCACAAATAAACTTTAAAAAGCATCCCTTGATACCTTTGGAATTATTTTTAAATCCATTAAAATGTTTATAATCTGTTAAAATCTGTTGAAATCCATTAAAAGTGAAATCCCCATCAATCTTTCAAATAATTGAAGGTCCCATAAATCTTAATATTCTCTCATTGAATTGTTGAAATCCGTAGAAATCCCTTAAAATAAAATTTAATTTATTCCGTAAAGTATAAATCATTTGAAATCCCTTGAATATAAATAGAATTAAACTTATTCATTAAAGTTCTCTAGAAAAAATGTAAATCCCAAGAAATCTTTTGAATATCTTGAAATCCTTCTAGATGTAATAAAATCCTTTAAGTCTTATGAAATTCCATGAAATACCTTAAAATCCCTTGAAATCTGTAGAATCACTAGGAATCCCTTGAAATTCAATTAAATTTCATTCATTGTCCAAAGTTCTCTAGAAATCTTTGGAAATCCTGCATGATTTTTTGAAATCCTTTTAAATTTCTTACATCTCTCGAAATCCTGTAGAATTCCTTAAAACCCCTTGAAATATTTAGAAAACGTAAAAATCCATTTAAAAAAGTACCCATCATTTGAAAGCCCTTGAATATAATTTGAATTAAATTTATTCATTAAATTTCTCGAAAAATACTCTTTAAATCCCTAAAAGTTGTTGAAATACCTTGAAATCCTTGAATATTGACTAAAATCCTTTAATCTTGTGAAATTCCTTGAAATACCTTGTAAATTCTTCGAAACCCCTTAACATCTTAGGAAAACGTAAAATTCCTCTAAAATCTCTGAAAAAAGTAGTCTGAATCCCTTCTGAAATCCTTTAATCTCGTTAAATTCCTTGATATACCTTAAAATCTTTGAAATCCCTGGGAATCTGTTGACATTTTTTAAATATCTAAAAAGCCTTTGGAATTCTTTAAAATTCTCGAAAATGTTCGGAAATCTTAAAAATCCTCTAAACCCCCTCGAAATGTTTCGAAATTCCTTGAAATCCGTGGAAATATTTATAAATCCCTTGGTAATCTATTAAATCTTTTTAAATTAGTTGCAATATTTGGAAAACCAAAATTTGTTGAAATCCTTTGGAATCCTTTAAAACCTCCTGATATGTTTGGAAATCTTTAAAATTCTCTGCAATTCCTGAAAGTTGGTCGAAATCCTACCTTAAATAAATAAATCACTTCTTTGTACTTTGTCTATTTTTTACATCAACTCTTTCAATATTTTAAGATTCTTTATTTCTATACTGAATTTCTTATAATGATGTTCTATAATGTTTTTTCTAGTGCCGCGAAAAAATTATAAGAAATTAATTGTATGAAAAACATTATAGACCATTACTGAATTTCCTAGAATATTTTTTTGCCAGGGAAATTACAAGATGTTATCAAAGGTTGCATGGGATTGCAAACGATTGTATGGTATTGCATGAGATTACACAAGATTGTAGAGAGAATGTACACCAGATTGTAGGAGTAATTAACCTCTCGAGATCAGTCAATAAATTTTGATTGAAAAACAAAACAAAAAAACACTAATCAGATGCGGATATAAATATTGTTTTACAGGTGTCCAACCATCAGATTACTATGCATTTAGAGGGAGACATGACTGTTGTAGGAAGTTTGACTGTCGATGGTCACTTGGATCCACTTGAAATTAATTACGTTACGGCCGTCAATCCCGAGACGAGTCGAGAGCAAATTGTACACTACTGCGAAAGTGTGAAGTACGAGTCTGTGACTGTAAAAGACGAATTTCAAAGGCTGCATGAGAGACTGAGTGCTGAACCTGCGTCTCACGTTATTGAAAATAACGTAAGTTATTATTCTGAATTGAGGTACCGCCCTTTAGAGTTGTATTCCCAGATATCACCTTTTAGAGTGGTATCTACAGACACAACCTTCTAGAATTGTGTATCAAGATACTACCTTTTCCTATGTCAGGAATTGAGATACCACCTTTTTCCTTATATTTCCCAGGCCATCAAGGTCTAAGGTCTAAGATAAATATATGAGAATTTTTAATTGAACTTAATTTAATCTCTTGGTCAATATACAATTAAAGTGATAATGTCGTTAGTGGACATTTTCCTTCCCATTGAGTCTTTTCATTCTATAATAAATGACTAATTTATGAATAATATTATTTTTTAATTGAATACATGCTAACATTTTCAGATGACTGCAAATAATTATTCCCCATTTCATGAGGTCAAAGATTCCTTCACCACCGAACCTGAATCAGTGAATTCCTCCCACACAGATGCACTTCCTTCAACCAGTCATGTAAATTCTGACAGTTGCATGATGGTCGAGTATTCGAAAAGGACAAAAAAGACTCTTCTCGAATCGATTTTAGAAAATCCAACCATCAACAACGGAATGTCTTGGTTCATTTGTCCATTTTGTAACGAAGCCACTTCGGAGCCAAACGACTTGATGTCACACTATGAACAGCATTTTTGCAATTGTGTCTGTGGTCTTTATTTTACGAGTATGGAGGCACTAGGTCTCCACAGGCAAGACTGCGACAAATGCAAAAACAGTGGAAAGGAGCAAAAGGCTGTGCAAGTAAAGGCTGATACCTCTGGGAAATCCATAGAGAATCAGGATGATCAAAAGAAGCAACCAGCTGTCCGACAAAAGTGGACACCAAAAATATGCTCACAGTGCGGAAAACAATACAGGACTAATTATAAATTGCAGGAGCATATGCGGAAGCATACTGGAGAAAAACCGTTTCAGTGTTCGATGTGCGAGAAGGCCTTTAGGAGCAAAATTGGACTTGCACAACATTTTGCAACACATACGGGACAATTCGATTATAATTGTTCTACGTGTGGAAAAGGATTTCAGTGCAAAAGTTATCTCATCGTGCATCAAAGGGTAAGAGAATAAAATAACTATTTCTGGCCTCGGAACAGCAGGGCTCGGACTCAAGCCACTATTGACACTATTTGACACTTTTTTTAGCGATACCACTATTTTGAAAAAGTGCCACTATTCTTGACTTTCCCTCTAATAATATTTTCGAACTTCTTCGCTAATTGGCTAAAATGGCATGTTTAACATCTCAAGTAGAGAAATATATACAGAAAAATAGTCCCAAAGGCTAATATATAGAAACATTAGTTTAAACTATTTTCAATTAATCTACTCTTTATTTTGTAAACTTCGAATTTACCACATTTTTGACTTTTAGAAGAAAAATCTTACAAAATTGTACCATCTCAATGTGTAGCACTTATTGCTTGAACATGTAAAAGTGAACAAATTCATATTTCAATTGTACTGTTTCAAAGTATAATTCCCAAATGTATGCCTTAATTGTCGATATATTTTTTATTGAATGTCATTTAGAAATTAATTATACGTACAATTGAAATAGTCTTAAAAGCAGCAATTTGATTTAATCTTATTCAGGAGTCACGAAGGAATAGTAAGGAGTGGTATCACTGTAAGTGGGGAGTGGGACGAACAACGTCCAAGAATTCCTTAATGCTTGCCACGGCTGAAAACTTGGTCTCTGTATCCCTGCTCCACACGTCACACAAACTAACCTCTCAGGCTACCCCAAAACTGACTCAAACGCTCAAAATATCACTCACTCTTTCAATTCCATTATCTTGAACATTCACTCATTCACTCCGAAAACCCTTCCTTCACACTCTGCCCATTAACTCACCTCAAATATCACTATAATTGATCAAATTCAGCAACACACAATCACCGCTATCAAACACTTTCACGCCGGAAACGGAAGCCAAATTTTTTTTTTCAGATCAAAAAGATGAATTTCTAGCCATGAAAATCAATTTTCTACCAAAGCACAACGAACTTGAAAGAAAATTTATTAATTATTCATAATGATCGAAAAAGAAATTAATTAATTATATAGGTTAATATTCAAACAATAAAAAGGCAAATAGAATAGTTACATTTTTAACCAAAAACAACGAATTTTCAAAAAATAGTTATATTCTCAATCAAAAAGATTAATTTTCAACCTTGAAAATTAATTTGCTTCCAAAAAACAACAAATTTGGAAAAAATATATCTTAATTTTCAACCAAATAGTTGAATTTGTAACTAAAAAAATATACATTTTTGAGAAAAAATAAAATAGTTAAATTTTCAATGAAAAAAGAACAAATTTCCAAAAAACACTTAAATTTTCAATTAAAAAAAAAATGAATTTTTAACCTAAAAGATTGTGCTTCCACCAAAAAACAAAGAATTTGACAAAATATATGGTTAAATTTTCAACCAAATAGATAATTTTCAAACAAGAACATTTATTTTCTACCAAAACACAACGAAATAAAAATATATATAGTTAAACTGTAGTTAAACTACAATAATTTTCAATAAAAATTGTTTATTTTCCTACGTTTCTCGCCGTGATGTATTAAAATAATTATTAGGACTTTGATTTACATCCTTTGAAGATAACCTTTGAATAAAAAAAATTCAGTACTTCTTGTTCGAAATTCCATGATTTTTCCAGTTTTTCCAGAACTTTTTTTTGAAATTCCATGACTTTCAGGACATTCATGTTTTTTATAAAACAAATAATAACAAACTTTCTCAGTTATGATTAGCCTTTCGACCGATTTGTGCTTCAATAAATTTTTTCAATTTCAACAAACGATGAGTTTCTTCTAGGAAAAATGAAAAAATTTCCTCAAGATTTCACGATTTCCGGGAAACTCTAAAGTGAAATTTTTATTGATAAATTTTATTTAAAATAAGAAAAAATTTTAACGTTCCAAAGTTTAGAATATTTTAAGATTTAAACCAAATTTCGCAATTCTGCACACTTACAAAATTAATGGAAAATGGAGCAACTTTAGGAGATATTTAAAAGTATTCAAAAGATTCAAAAATTATTATTTACTACAGAAGATTCAAAATAAAAATTAAAACGAAATGTGGATTTTTTAAGATTTGGAACAACCAGTTTAGAAAATTTTTAAGAATTCCTAAAAATAATTAGAAATAAGTTGTAAGAATAGTAAAATTTTTAATTATTAAGCAACGAATCTTCAAAATATATGTAGATTTTCAATCAAAAAGATGAATTTTTAACCTAGGAGATTAATTTTCTCATGAAACAATTAATTTGAAAAAATATAGGTGAATTTTCAACCACAAAAATAAATTTGTTTACCAAATATTAGTTGAATTTTTGATACAACAGAGGAATTTTCACAAAAGAAGATTTCCAGCACAAAAGAAAGTATTGATACGAATTTAATTGAAAAGACTAAGACAGCCTGCAAATACCGATTTGCGACAATAACACATTGGACCTATGTGTCAATGCGTGTAAATTCGTGAAGATGGTAATTCAATCTTGAATCTTTCTATACATACAAATACGGTGAAAAAGTTTAAAGTCAGCGAATACACTTCAATGCGTCAGCACGCAAACGCTCCAACAATGGTCAATGCGTCTGAATTCGTGAAAGCAAAATCTGGCAAAAGACACACTTGAATTCGTCCCAATGCGCTAATATCTGAACTATTTGATGACGAAACTTAACCTTTTTTTGAGATTTTCACTCATCCAAATCCAGTCTAACGTGGATGTGACATCTTACCATCGTTGCTCAACACAATTGGTATTTATTCAAAAATTATTTATTGTTGAATCAAATAAAAATTAGTCACTTTTAATAACCAAAATACAATGATTCAATTATTCCACATTTTTTAAGTGCCCACCAAATTCCTATTAGTCGTTCCATAAACGCACTGCGCAAGCGCGGTATGTAGCGGCTTGGCAACTCGATACTCTCGATAATCACCGTTTGCAGTTCGCACCGCATGTGAATTTATGTCAAGTGACGTATGCTTTTAATTAGTAATTGCTCATTTAATTTTGCCTTGCCGTGTGCACAATTTTTATTTTTATAAAGATGGATAATAATTATAGTTCCAACGATGAAGAGACCTACGTGGAATCGAGTGAGGAGGAGGAAAATAACCCAGTGAGTAAGCTGTCCCACTTTTAGGTTAGGAATTTTAAAGTTATAACTCTCAGGGTGCCCACCCAATGGGAGAACCGGTAAAAAGCCGGAAGAAACATGCACCAGGAGAAAACCGGAATAAAGCCGGGAGAGTAATATTACACGTGTTTCATGATTCACTCGTTTTAAAAGTTTCCAATTAGAAAGCATATCATTTTCAAAGTATTTAGAATAATGATCATAAAGTTGCTTAATATTTCATGCGATAATTAAAATTGTGCCATTTTTAATGGTAAAAATGACATCAGTGTTTTTTTCTGACAGAAATCACATTTTTTAGTGAAAAAAATCTATCTAGTTGTTTTAAATCCCTTGTAGCTACGTCTAGCTTGTATGGCAGAGGCCAGAGTCTGGCTCAGCATCTGCTCCCTCTAGTCGACCAGGCTGGCGGGAAAAATGATCAGACTGGACGAAAAATAGAATCTGGCGAATAAAGGAACCAGATTCTGACATATACTTCAAATAACTAGTAATTAATGTAGAAATTAATTAATGAAGTTGAAAATCTAGCAATCGGAAATCTGAACGATTCACAAGTATCCCCAAACATGCAAGCACGCAATAAGCTTATACGACAAGGGGTTATGTTTGTAATATTTCAGTGTTTCTTGCCTGAAATGTAGTGACGTCTCCGCAGTATGTTCTCCTAGACAGGGCTGAAATATAGTGCAAAACTATTACTGGTGTATATCATGACCAGTCTGGGCCAGGTTTTGCTATACCAGACTCTGGCGCCAGAACAGTACGCCAAAGCGGAACCAGCCGGGCGCCAGGCTGCAAACAGATTCTTCTTTTTCTGGCGCCCAGCTGGCGCCAGTCTGCAGTTATCTTGCTAGTAGGGATTTTGCAGAAGAAATGTAAATTTCTCATTGAAAATAACAAAATCTGCAAACCTTTGCAGACATTTTAAAATCATCGCCCTTTTTCGCAAAAATTAATTATTCTCAGATATCGAGATAGTGCACTCGGAGACATTCAATGTACAAATTAATTAAAATTGAAATTATTCTATACAGCAGACTTCCAATTTACTAACAATTTTTTGGAGGAAGAATTTGCAACAAATAAGCCAATATCTACATTACCGGGGCTTACTTTTTACGAAATATTGTCTACATAGAATGAGATATCGAGTTTCAAGGTTTGAGAAGGAAATAGAAGGTACTCACTAATTTTATCCGGTCCAACGTGTTTGCATTTATGAAACAAAAATTACATTTTATACATTTTTATTTCATAATTATGAACAATTATGAGCAGATAAACCGTCTATAGTACCTCTTATTTAATTCCCCCAACAATGTTAAAACAATGTTAAATTACAAGGGTTTTAAACTATACGATTGCAAATTGGAATTGTAGAAGTTTTCAACAATTAAAAATGCAAATATTTTTAGCGACTCAAGCAGCTTAAGGTAGTTGTGCCAAAAAGTCAGATCTCTAGAAATTTTTTTTTTCTAAATAATATGACTGATGATGATATTTCAAATAAAGAACATTATTTTTACTAATAACATTTTAAACCTTACAAAAAACATTCATTTTAACAATATTATCCGCAACTGAATTTTATCTTACTATTGCTTCTTATCAATTTGCAAAATTTATTGACATTTAATAAAATCCAACCATTTTCTTTCAAATTGGTAAGAAGCCACAATACCTTTGTGAAAAACAATGTTTTTTCTTTCATATAAAATGACTGATAATATTATTTTCATTCTTAAAATTATACAAGACTTTTTTTTACCGCGGAGCCCTGATTTTTGGCACGATAACTACCTCAAATTTAAAATAAAGTGCAAAACATACATTTTAAAATTTACATATGTTTTTTTGTAATTGAATTTTTTCTTACTATCGCTTTCTACCAATTGTCGAAAATTGGTTGACTTTTAATCAAGTTCAACCACTTTCTTTTAAATTGTAGAATTTCAAGCTATTTTCAAAGATGTTGCAGGATTTCAGGAAATATCCACGGATTTTATAGACTTGCACGGGATTATATAATATTTTAATGGATTTCAAAGAATTTTTTACGAGAAGTTAAGGATTTCTTCGGGGTTGAAATATTCTTAGGCACTTTATCTTTTCAAACTTACTGAATTCAATGGATTTTTTTCATTTTTAAAAATTGTTTTTTAATGGAATATTTGGGATTTTCAAAATTGTGTTCCGATCCTTTCAAATTCTTTCAAATTCTGAAGAACATTAGTCAAAATTATTTATACACATTAATCACTCTTAGTCGACGGCTACCCTGTCAAACATTAAATTGATCTATTTTTAAAAATTATTCCTACCCTTTTCTGTAATAGATTTTGGTTTGCGAGATAACAGTGAAAAGGTGAACGAAACTGTGCTGAAGGGTAAAATGGACTTGCTAGACAGGAGAGAAAGTCTCACAGATAGGGAAGAGGAAGTGAAAAGGATCGAGAGAAAAGGAAAGGGACGATGTTAGAGAAATCGCAGGAACAACCGAATTTTTTTACAAATTCGTCAGGGATCATAATTTTCTTTTATTACCTTATGTCTTTATAATGTTTGCAGATGACAAATGAGAGAAGGTAGATACGCTCTAGAACGATAGTAGATAGTAAGATAAAATTCAAATACAAAAAAAGATTGGTAAAATTAATTTTTCTTGGAAGTTTTAAAATGTATATGTTTTGCATTTTTTTTAAATTTGAGGTAGTTATTGTACCAGAAATCAGGGCTCTCGGGGAAAAAGTCGTTTATGATTTTATGAATTAAAATAATGTTATCAGTCCTTTCTTATGAGAGAGAAAACATTGTTTATTATGAAGTAAGTATTTTCGCTTTTTACCAATTCAGAAGAAAATGTTTGGACTTTATTAAAAGTCAAACAATATTCGAAAATTTATAAAAAGCGATAGTAAGAAAAATGTCAATTACAAAAAAACATTTGTAAATTTCAAAACGTATGTTTTCCACTGTTTTTAAATTTGAGATAGTTATCGTGCCAAAAATCAGGACTCCGCGGTAAGAAAGTATTTTATGATTTTAAGAATTGAAATAATATTATCAGTCATCCCGAGGTGAAATTTTATCCCACTTTTAGACCTCTAAATTGTATGACTTAATAGGTCTAAGGGGGGCTTGTAGAGGTCTTAATTTTTACTAGATTAAACCCTCTTTTAGTCCTCCAAAGTGGCACAAAAGTCCATTTTTCCCAATTTCAGGGCTAAAAGAGGGCCTGATTTAAAAAAAATGTAGTCCTCTATAGGTCCTCCTAAGACCTCTGTATAAGCCCTACTGTAGCCCTCAAAATCCTCGAGACGAAAAGTGACGTCACATGACCATTTACCCCAGGACAAACACATGTACACCAAAAGTATAGGGATACATTTATTTCCTGATTATATTTTCATTAAAAATAATATTGTTTCTTTACCACAATTTTGAGAATAAGTTTCATTACTCAGAGATTAGATTGATCACATTCGAAATTCTTTTTATCAGTTCACTAATTGTTGCAATTGGTTTTAATTGGTGTCAATTAGAAATTGTTGTAAAAAAGCAATGCTGTTTCTCATGGAAATATAATCAGACTATAAAATTAGCTCTATACTTTTGGTGTCCGCCTGTTTGTCCAGAAGTAAAAGGTCATCTTCACGTGTGGCGTTACTTCTCACCTTAAAAGATTTCGAGCTTTGCACCTAAAAAACGATTCTAGATGATTATTTTCTAGGACACATAAGGGCAATCGAAACAAAAGTTTTTGTCATTATAAATTATATTATTACGAACCAAAAAATTTGAAGTGTACAACTACACAAAGTACAATATGAATGAAAAGTGTACTTTAATCCTCGCAAATGAAATTTGAATGAATAGATGCTTATCATAAAATTGGTACAAAATATTGTCCCCCGAAATGAAGGATTTAAACTAATTTTTAAGTGTATAAAAATGTTCAGAATCCTCTACGGTATTTAAAGAATATGGTATTAGAAATTTATGCAACTCCTGTAATACTTGTATTGCACCACTCTCCCCTCTCCTAGATTCTAGCTAACGGCAGTTCGCCTACGACGCCTATACAAAAGCCCTCGGGGCCTCAGTAGTCCTTGCGCCCTGTCTAAGGACAGGTCAGTCTTTGTATCTTTCGATTTAATAATCAAAATAATCTCATATCCAAGTTAAATGAGTGTAAATTACTAGATCGTCACATAATTTTGGCGATCCTGTCCACGATCCCTTTGATCGATACGACGTTCTTCGGGAATAAGAACAAAAAGAATCTGTGAAGTTGAGACTGTTGAGTGAAGTTAAGTGGATTCTGGCATCTTAGTCCTATATTTTTGAAAACCTACGAGGTTTTGAAAGGTAGTGCAAGTGAACTACCAGGGCACGTCAGCAGCCTACCATCGATTTTCAACTGCGCCATCATCTCTCACACTCCAGTTGCGTAAGTTTAGAAAGAAATTGTCATAATTTAAAAGTAGTAAGAAGTAAATCGCGGCTTCTTTCTTCAATAAACGCCTACGTTCAGTTTATAAAATTAATCAAATATTGTGCGAATTACGTCGTGATCCGAACGATTAAGTTTAGAATTTCGCGATAAGAAATACTACTTCACACTGGCGTTCTTAGCCTATAGGAAAAATTTAGTAGGGTACTCGACGGAAGAATCAGAAACAAGTAAAGGATCTTTAGGCAACCTTAATCCCGATACCAATCCTTTCCTCATGGTTCGGGAAACGTCTAGCGAAGATTTAGGGTCTCCTTTGCAGGAAGCACCCACAACGATGGATGACCCCATAAAATCTATTATCGAGAAACTGAGTGGTATGGAAATTTTTCCAGAGAAAATAGAAGATGCGCTGCGAATTGTAAACACTGAAAATGCTCAGCGTGCCCGATAAATAGAATATCTTGCTAAACAGGAGAATTTGTTGTTAACTGAAGATAAGAGCACTGATCATAGCACTAGAAAAAAAGATACCTAATGCGAAAATCGGGTTTCACTAAACCCGAAAATTCGTCTCTTCCTCCGCAAGGAAGTGATCCACCAGAAGATCCCCCTGGCGAAAATCTCGATGCCCAAACATTAGAAAATTCGTCTCTTCCCCCACTAGAAAGTAATCGGACGGATCAGAGTGAAAATTACAGGCAAAACGTACCAGCACTAACCCAAGACCCTCAGGAAAGCGTGCAAATAAATCCTTTTCAAGGCAGAGAGTCTAGAAGCACCTCCTCATCCCGACTCGGCGAAGAATTGAGAGGACGTGATGATGACGGTGTCGAGGACTTTATCAAGTCAGTTAATCGTGCGAAATTAAGATGTTTTCGTCCTGATTTACTTTTAGATTTCATCCTAGCCGAAAAAATTGAAGACCAAGCAAAAAGTGCCATCCGCTTCAGCTCAATAGAGGATTACGATCAGTTGTTCTCCGCCTTGAGACAAAATGTAGGAATAATCAGTCAACCCGAGGACGCGTTCGGTGGCTTTGTCATAGGCCCTTCAGTTCTATTCGAAAGGAATAGAAACCGAAACCGAACTGTTCGAACTGTACATATATCTGTGTATATATATATATATATATATTCTTTCTATTTATTCTGTTTATATTACTGTCAGTGTGGGCGGGGGGGCGCGCGTGTGTGAATTTCAGAATCATGCGGATTCAATCGGAATCAATTTGATTGAAAATGTCCGAAATACGTAGATTCGATCGGAATATTTTTTCAGAATTTCTAATCATTCAGATTCATTCGGAATGAATTTTGCAGCTAAATTTGGAATCATGCGGATTGATTCAAACTCTAATTTGACAGACACTCCTATGGAGTCCGTCGGACTCATTCGGAATTAACTTCTCTTAAAAGTTTGGATTCACGCGGATTGATTCGGAATGAAATTATACATAAGCCCCTGCGATGTCTTCGCGGACTCAAACATACTAGATTCGGAATGATTTGAAAATAGATTTCTCATTCGCACGGAATGAAACGGATTCAATTGCTCGGTATCCGACGGACTCAGACGGAATTATTTTGATTCCGAATGAGTCCGAAACTTCCACCAGGGTGACCTTGACTATATTTAAATGACAATTTGCTATGAGACTTAAAGAATGTTCACTTTTGAAACCTCCTGACCGCGAAATTTTACGGGACGTGAGCCCGGACTCTGGAGATGACGTTGTGGAGGAAGTCAAAATCGAAAAATGCCCCTGGTTTTTTCTTTGAATAAATTCAAATGGTAATTTGTGATAGGACTTAGCTGACTCGGAGTAAATGTTGAATGGGCCGGCGAGTGGTTTTATTTATAACTCCTTTGACTCTCAAGTGGCGCGCCAATCAGAAAGTGTGAGCGTGAAATGACTCAGCGCTTTCCCACTGCTTCAAAGCGAGCAATTCCCGGGTTGACATTCTCCACTACCTCAGGGTGAGCGAGTCGTGCGCTTCTGCTCCCCTGCCACTCTGGTGAACGCAAATGCCTCTTTTTTTACCCGCATTTCTGGCTCTCGCGAGTTTGTATTCTATTCCTACGTTTATTGCCATATTTACTCAGCTTACTGCTCATTTTATTTTTCACTCTTCCCGCGATAATAAACCGATTGCTTTTTCTATATCAAATCAGTGACTTAATCGGCCACCCATCCTCATCTTGTTATAAATTTTATCTTCGGAATAAATAACACTTTCTTAGTTACTCAATAAAGCTTTGTGTACTAATTTTCGTTGGAATTAGGTTTTAGGCATTAGGTTTTTCGTAAAAATGACGACAAATATGTTATCATCGACTCATGAAACTCCAGTATGAAGATTGTCATCGAAATCGAATAAGTCAGGCCCCTGTGTGGTCTATAGTGGGAGAGATGAGCGAAAACAGCTTGAGGTGGCCTGTCAGGTCGGTTGCGTCTAACGGAGGGTTAATTAAAATAGAAATTATTCTATACAGCAAAATTTAAATTCAGCAACAATTTTTTGCATGAAAAATTATATCCCAGCAATGTAAAATATTAAAAAGTGGCAAGAAATTCGCGCATCGTTGGCTTTCTATTACCTAATATTAAAATCATAATTAATTTTAAAAACCATAATAACTTATTTTTAATTATTAGGAGTTTAGAAAATTATTAAATGGGCCTAAATAACTCATTAAATTATTACATCTAACAGATATACAAAAATAAATTAATTAAAATTATAAATCCACGGAAAATATGTTTTACAGGGGTTACGGAGAACTTAAGATCTTTACAAGATAACAAATGTGAAATCAAGATATTGCTCTCTTAATTTTAATATTTTCTTTACTTTTAAATGGTTGCAATTCAAACGTTCTGAGTTTTTATGTGGAATGCTACATTTGCCATGTTTCCCTTTCATAAGTTTTCGTTTTTGAATTAAAATTAAAACGATTGAATGATGAAAATTACGATTGACAATTTGCGAATTGTTCATTTTTCAATTATTAAACTTTACATACAATAATTGAAATTTGAAACCGGTTAAGCGTAAAGAAGTTTCAATATCACAATTCTTGGCGACTACAATTTTTTTCATTTTTATATGAAGTTCAGAATCGTTTAAGTTTTAACGTTCTATAGTAGAAATTTTTAAACTTTCAATGCTTCCCTTTCAAAATGTTAAATTATTTTATTTTATTTTAAATTTATAATAAAAGAAATTTAATTTTGAACGGTGTAAATGACGAAAATTAAATTTTTTTATTTCAGACAGATTTGTCGCATCAATTTGAATTTTTTTAAATTTAATAACGATCTAAAATTCTACAATTTGAGCAGCTTTGTCTTTGATACATTCAATTTAGTTTACAATCTGAAATTTTAAAACTTGAATCGCATCGAATTGAACATTATTTCTTTTTAAGTTTAAAATGTGGAATAATTCAATTTTGAACGCTTGAATTAGCACTAATGCAATTTCAATTCCTTTAAATTTTTCGTCATACAATTTTCAAAATTCTAATCTACAAATGTTTGAATTTTTAACGTTTCAAAATTTTTCTATTTTCGATATTTTAATCTGAAATAATTCCATTTAGAGATTCTTCAATTAAAAAAAAACACAAATTTTGAACGGCTTAAATTTATTTGTGACCACTTATTTTTACATTCTTAGTATTTTTTAATTATTTAAAATATTTCCGACGAAAATTGAAAACTTTCAAGCATTATGAAAATTTCAATTTTTTTAAAGAGTTTCAGAAAATGTGGTCAAACCTTCTGGTAGAAGAAAAACAGAATCGAAAATTCACGAAGCTGAATCTAGCACCCAGTTATTAACATCCAGTTCATTTTCTATAAAATGTAGGTTGGTATCAATGACCTAAAGAAATACGTGGCGTCTGCGGTTTGGCAATTTTGACATTTGCGTTCCTCCTATCCTCCGTTTGACATTTCTCGACAATATGTTCAAAATTTCCATATTTTTAAAAACATTTATTAAGGCTGTTGGAACGGGGTGCACAAAAATAGCGATATCTATGAAGCACTCAAAACTTACTAACGGCCGACGATGTTGCGATTTTGAGGTTTTAAAAACGCACTTTGAAAATTGTCTAGACACCGGAAGGGGTTCCGCGGTGGCGGTAGTTGGGGTAAGTCTCTGGGTTTAGGAAAAAAATCTGGTAGCTGCTAAAACATAAGAGCAAAGTGGTGTAGCAACGACTTGAAGTGCGCAGGAAGCCGACTGACAGCTATTGGCGCTAATAGCCGAACCGTACTTGATCGTACTACGAAAATGCACTGTCGGTAAAAGTCGCATCTGTCTTAACGGGAATTTTACATTAGAATGAAAAATGCAATTTGTGATTTTCTTTTTTTAAATTATTTATTGACATGTTCAAATGATTGGAGAATGCAACAGCATCACTGCAATTTGAATGAAAAATAAATTTCTCCTTAGAATAATAAACTTGTTCTCGAGATAGTAAAAGTGTGGCAAGTGATAAAAGGATACCGCTGTGAACTCGATGATAATAATCGATAATAATTTTGCAATTAAAAAAACAATTATTTATTGAATTGTTTACATATCTTAATATGTTGTAACGTGCAAAAAACTTATGGAGATAGCGCATTATGTAGAATCGCATAAAAGAGATAAGTATTATACACCCTATTCTCGCTTTATAGAACACAGATAAATCCAGATAAATCTTCTATACGGCTATATCCGGGCTTTATACGTAGAATTATTCTCGATCCGGAAATTTTACGGATCTATCCGGGTTCTATCAGGGAGACCTGATCAATCCTGTATTTTAGTAAAGACCTAATCTAAAGTCTATTCGGGTCTATCCGGGACCTATCTGGGAGTTTACTGTTGCAAAAAAACGAGTTCAGCACTGTAAGTTTATCCGGGTCTATCTGGGACCTATTCGGGACATGAAAACAGATATTCATTTCCTCTAAGACCAAATGAAACATCTATCCAGGTGTATCCGGGACCTATCTGGCAGTTAACAGTTGAAAAAAAACAAGTCCTATATTTTGTGTTTATCCGGGTCTATCCGGGTCTTATTTGGAACATGGAAACAAAAATTCATTTCCTTGTAGTTTGAATGAAGCATCTATCCGGGTCTATACGGGATCTATCTGGGTGTTTATCGTTGAAAATGAAACACGTCCTACAGTTTACGTTTATCCGGGTCTATCCGGGATCAATTTGGGACACGAAAACAAAAATTAATTTCCTCGAAGTTCAAATGAAGCGTCTATCTGGGCATATCCGGGATTTAACCGGTAATTTTTGCATCGAAAAATTATAAAGTCTCGCAATGTACGCTTACCCTGGTCTATCATACAAAAATCGAGCCAGAGATGTCCACTTTTTTCTCAAATTGGTATCCTATGCTACTTGTTGTTGAATACTTACATAACTTTCATACTTTTCTTCTGATTTTCAATACATTTTTATTTGATTAAACAATTTTCTTTTGCGCAAGCAGTTTATTTTCGAAAACTTTGAAAAAATAATATAAAATAGAACACATACAATTAGTTTTTCTGACTGTATAGTGCACAGAAAGTATATATTGACGATCTTTTAATTGTTTGGACAAATTGAATTTGAATCAATAATTTTTTTCCCAGAAAAATATGTTTAAAATCGTATTTTCTGAATTAAACATGATATTGAATGATTTTGAGGAGTGGTGAATTATGTTAAAAAATTGATGTCATTGTCTTGTTGCGAGCTGACAATTGCCCCCACTCTAAGTCTAATTAGCATATATAAAGCGCTGCCTCTTTGAGGAGCTCAGTTCTATACCTGTACTCATAAACGTAAATAAAGCGTTCGAAGTCAGAGATTGACTTCGAGCTTACACAAAAAAGCTCACTAAGCATTTTTACGCATAAAATTTTGGCGATCCTGCCAGGATTGCTCTTTCGATTTCAATATCCACGGATACAATAGAGATAGCCTATAAAAGCAATTCTTGTGACGAACCATGCAAAGAAACTCTACGGAATTCATTTGAGACGAGAAGGCAAAGAATTTTACGAAATTCACTTGAACTCTGGATCTACCTACATGTGACCCGACAACCTGAAAAGTAGGAAAACTGTGGTTGAAAATATTTGGTGAATTGAGTAGCCGCTATATAACTTAAAACCCCGTTTTCCGAAATTCAAACAATTGAACGAGGTCCGCGATCAGGCGGAAGACGCATCTGCGTAACAACGCTTGAAAGACCGACGACCAGTCATCGGCCATCGCCAAAATAAAAAACAAATCGTATCGAATTGCAACGAGAATAAGTCCTCCTTTCTATCTGAGGAAGGAGACTAACGTGAAATCAAAGTTAATTTCACGTTAGGCGAGGCAAATTTTTGCAATTCCGGTAAGTTATACTCATGGTGCTCCAGAGCACTGCCTTTCCTTAACAATAATATAAACCATTACTTTGGAATCAGGGAAATTGTAGTAGACGATATTCTTACATTCCACTGTATTAAAAGACTATACGTCCAAAACAAACCGTAATCTCGCGTATCGGATAACAGGAGCGAGACCGGTAGTTCACGCTGGCATACGCA
This sequence comes from Andricus grossulariae, assembly GCA_011634705.1. Taxonomy (NCBI): domain Eukaryota; kingdom Metazoa; phylum Arthropoda; class Insecta; order Hymenoptera; family Cynipidae; genus Andricus; species Andricus grossulariae. Next base: position 201,121 of record JAABKJ010026545.1, on the reverse strand, counting down.
AAGTATCGAGATTACAACGGTGTAACTTACGCGACCGACGATACTGGCGAGACTTCTGATTTACCACACGAACTGATTCCTTTATTCCTTACGGCAATGACCTCCCGCAGCAACACTCACCCCACATCGAGAATACAATCTCCAACGCACACAGCACCGGATTCTTTATTATATCTGGATCCCATCCAGCAATTGCGATTGGAAATGCAAGCATTGAGACTCGATAATTCCAGAATGAAGGAAGAACTAGCCACACTTAACGATGAAAATCATAACAGAAGACGGTAAATTAAACAAGTTGCAAAAAATACAGCAATTATAGACGACGATTCGGATCCTGACGCAAAAAAAACTGAAGTCCCTAGACGAGAAATCAGACAGCCAATCTCTCAGCAAACTGCACTTACGAATCCACCACCGCCAAGAAGTATGTCAACGGAACGACCCAATGAGCTGCCCACTAGGACAGCCCCTATAATCACTCCCCTAGCACCAGCAAAGGATATGATTAGACGATTAAAATCCTTAATGGAACTAACGATGCCCGTATCCACGAATGGATAAAAAGCGTGAAAAGAGCTCGTTCACCCTGTGACAATCAAGAGTTACTTCTCGATTTTGTAATAGCTGAAAAAGTTAGAGACAACGCCGAACAAGCTATACGATACATCTCAATAGGAAGTTACGAAGAATTATACTCAGCTTTGGAAACTAACCTCAGAATACAAAGCTCAATTGAATTGTGCAGATCTAAATTGGACGCAATTAGACAGGGAGCAAAGACAGTTCAAACTTTTAGCATTCTTTTCAGAGACGCCTATAAGGACCTTATGTACGCGGTAAAGCAGAATACACTTCCGGAACGGAAAGGAAAATGTCCCTAGAGATGAAAGAGAACACCGCGATGAAAAGGTTCATAATGAATTGACGAGACGATATTTCGGCACAGGCTAGACCAATGAAACCTACCACATTAACAAAAGCCCTGCAAGAAGCACTGGAGGCAGAAGTTTGGCAACGAGAAAAAAATAAAGATAGAATACTCAGACAAAGCCAAGTGCCTAGACAACCAATAACAACTAGACCTTCTGCAAATACCACACCCCAACAGGCAAGAGTACTAAACTCGAATTTCCCACTAAGCGAAAGATTGAAGATGTCCTGACACAAGTGCGGAAAACCTGTTTATTTTGCATCCCAATGTCTTTCAAAAACCCAAAATTTTCAACTGGGACAGTTAAAAAAAAAAGACCACCGGAAGTAAAAACTATTCACGTACATCAGAAACCCCAAGAAGAATGTTTAGAAAGGGAGGAGATGACAACGAAGAAAATCCAAGAGAACATATATTACGAGGACCAAGCAGAATATCTAAATTATCCGGAAAATTACAATCAATACATGGAAGAAGACGAAGTGAAGGATCAATATACAAATTATTAGTAGATGGAGGAGCAGCAATCAACATAATTAAAAGAAAATTTTTTCAGCACGACCAAGAAACCTTTAGGTTCCATAAAAAATTCGCAATGGGAGACGATCACCACGAAACAACGGAAGCCACTTACCTGCAGTATTTTGGAAAGAAAACTATTTCACATAGTAGAAGAAAACTTCCCATTATTAGAAGATGGAATAATAGGATTGCCATTCTTTCATAAATATCCCAGATATGCTATTACAAAAACTGATTTGATCATTGACAAATGGAAACTACCATTACATTTCGAGGGAGAGTACCTACCAGGAAACTCAACAAAAACCTGTAAAATCAACGTACCCGACGAAGAAAATCAAGTAATTTGGGTAAAAGGTCAAAAAGAAATTCCTAATGGACTATACACAATATACAATAATAAGGTAGAAATACCATATTATAACTATTCCCAGAAACCAATCAAAATAACAGAGGAAATCAAATTCAGCAGAATTACGTCTGTAGGATCGCGAGACGTAGATCTTGCCCAAAAAGGGGGTGATTACCCTTCAAACTACTTCAAAAGACTGGACAAACTTCAAAATTGCCTGAACCTGAAACATATTGAACCAAAAATCAGGGAACGGATAAAAGAAATCGTGATTCAATACTCAGAACTCTTTACTCTAGATGAGACCCCCTACCCTGTACAAATCTAACTGATTATGGAATAATCCTGAACTCAGAAAAAATTATCAACTTAAGATCCCATAAACTACCCAAGAAACACAAGGTATTCGCACTTAACGAAACAAGTGAATTACTAAAAAAAGGTATAATAAGAGAGTCCCAATCACCTTTCAACTCCCCACTATGGATAGTCCCTAAAAAAGGAGGAAAGTTTAGAATGGTAGTAGATTATCGTCAGATTAATAAAGACATAGGCCTAGCATTCAATAGCTACATGATTTCATATGTTTGAACAAAATATATATTTAGCAATACATGTACTCGAACCAACTAAAGGGCTATATTATTGTTTAAAATGTTAATACTGACCATATCATGTGACAGTCGTCATATAATAGTTTATTTTAATAATAATCATCATTATAATAATCGCTTATTTTATGTATATGTATCTTTCAGATGTTAGCTATTTATCTTCGTCTTCTTTTAGAAAATAGGTTTTATTATTTAACTTTGAAATTAATTTCTTGATTAAAAGTCATTGAAGTAAAATCATAGAAGTTAATTATTTCTTCAGTAGTCTAGAACTTAAGAAGCCATAAGTACATCTTTAAAATATTGAGTCATATAGTCTTTCCAAAACTTCATCAATCCTGCACAAGTATACACTTCCCGGAAATTCCGTCTATTATCTATCTATTCCTTGTTTTCCGTTCCTAGACTTTAAACAAACAGGAGCACCTAGCGAGACAAGACCCACGTCCGTACCCCTCCAAGAGCCACCTCCTCCTGTATATGCATCCCTTTACTCACCTCCCCTTCATATGCTTCCCTTTACCATGATTTGTTTGAAATATTTATAAAATTGTATATATGTATATGTTTGTCAATATTATAATTAGATAGGGTTTTTCTCAGGGGATGATTTCAACGATTTCCCCAAAACTATGAACAATCATGTTTAAATATTTTAACTTTCAATGCAAATTTCAATCATTTTTGATTAAAAGACAATTTTATACCTCATGTGAATGTGTATGGGGTCCACTTATTTACACCCCATACCGTATTAAAATAAGACATACCTTTTTAATTTTGAAGATTGCTTTTAAACATTAATTAACTCGTATCTTATTTTTCAAATATATATTTTTCACTTCCTTCAATTCTTAATTAAAACAATTGAAGTAAAATTACATTATTTTATTATTCTTTTAGTATTAGCTTAGAACTGCGAAGCCATAACTCCAACTTTAGAATATTTCGTCACGCATACTTTTAAAATTATATTATCAAAATTCGAGTTGCCGCCCATAATCGAAAATATTTTAAGATGGCTTCACGTATCATTTAAACTTACTTTGATTGCAATTCAACTTAAAAGTAGCCTTTTTGGAACTTTTGTAAAAAAAATAATTCTTTTTCAATTTCCGAAAACAAGAGTGCTCAAAAGCTTCGATTTCTTGAGTAATAAGACAATTTCTTTATGATTGCTGTCCATATCAATATTAAATTATAATTAAATTTAAAAATAGAGGTTTCTTCACAACACAAAAAAAGGGGAGGGGGGGTTGAAAAAATTAAATAAAAATTTCAATCCTTAAAACTAACAATATTTTGTAACAAATAAACAAACAAAGAAGTATTGAATTTTTATTCATTTTGTCTTTTTCTCCTACATCGATAGTGCTTGAAAGCTTCAATTTAGCAGAAATAAGACAAAAGTTTTTTAAACATTACTATAATACAGAAGATTGCATCTTGTCCACTACAATTAAAAAATTAAGACAAATATTATATCCCTTTACAAATTCATTTTCCAGCATGTATCAACCGGTTTTACAAATAAGAGCGAAGCGAAATCACAGAATTCTGCCCATATTGGATCCTTAGGTACAAGCACACTCAAGGCAACGTTGTCGGATTTATGGCGTGGCTTTGGCGTGGCTTACAGGCAGTAGCGTGGCTTATACGAAGCTTCTCAGGAAGCATGAAAGTAGTGCTGCCAACTTGATTCTTTTCGTCGATAAGAGAGAATTCTAGTTTGCCTTGATTGCGGCAAATCAACGCCGCTTAAGGGCATTCGTACTTTCATACATAATACATCATACATTTCGTACATTCATACTTCGTCGTGTGGTGAATCGGGTTCAGTTACCCCGGGTTTTTGTCCACAAAAATAAAAAATGTTACAAACTATATTTGGATATGCTATAAAATAGAACAACAGACGTCCCGCACTCTTTTTTTCAGGGTTAATAGCAAAAAAAATTTAATTCTGCTAAATAAAATTGTTATCTATGTGCACTATTTGGAGGCTAGGATTCGTTTTTGAGGTCTCTGCTATTCCGATAATGTCGGTCTCTGTTGTACGTCAAAATACACCCATATTGATCAAATTCAGCAGAATGAAATTTTTAACAATTATTTCACAACAGAAGAGTTCGCGGATGTCCGTTAGAATGTTCGCTATCATTCCCCAAATTTTTAAGGCAAAATCTTTATTGTTGTAGGAAAATTTTAATTTAAAAAAAATCAGTTTGCGAATTAAAAAAATAAAATTAATTAAGTTTCAACCCCTATAAGCGGTTGAACTGCATTACATTATTAACTGCAAAATTTTACTAATAAACGTAGCAATTTTTGAAAAAATAGACATTCAAATTAATTTACGTCATTTAAACTGTTAAATGCATAAATGACAAAATGTATTGTCTAAGGCAGGACTGATTCACATAGCCTTACTGAAGAGTCCGGGAGTCAGTCCAGGACAAAACATAAAAAATAAAAATTTTATTTTAATTTTTAAAAAGGAAACTGATGTGTTTTTTTAAATTTATTGCAGAACAGAAATAATTACTATCGACCCTGATGCCAATTGAAAAAATCTCCTTTATAGTCGAAAAAAAATATATTCTAAGCGACGTGTTTACAAAATGTGCATTCCACCAATTTCAAGTCCCTTCGGCATTCCTTTTTTTTATACTCTTCGATTATTTTTAATGATGTATTTAATGTATGTGCCTTCAAGTAGGCACATTCGTTTTCCATTGAATCCTGTATCCAGTGTATTATATATATTTTAGTGCATCTAGCCTACCATGGTCGCGACGTCACACGATCGTGACGTCACGCATCTGGCGCTCTCATCTGGGAATAAATAAAGATACACAGACAGCAGTGGGACTCCATAGTTGTGTAGAAAGAACCTCTTTTTCTAACATGTGTAGATAGAAAAAGAGGTGCGTTCGATTTTCGACTTCCAAACGGCCCCGGAGTCCTATTGCACTCAGAAAAATGTTTGTTTGAATCAAACAAACATTTGTTTGACCCTATATCAAAGATAGAATTAGTTTGATACTAATAAAATTTGTTTGCCTCAAACAATGGTGCGTTTGAATAAAATAAATGTTGTTTAAATCAAACAAATATTTGTTTGCATCAATTAAATATTTTTTTGACCCTATATCAAAGAAAGAATTTGTTTGATTCAAACTAACATTTTTCTGAGTGTGCAGGTGGTCGCGGTTGATGGCTGCTTTCCACTATCATGTCATAGGCATGCGGTGTCCGTAGTACCTTCAACTCTGAACAGATGTCATGGCTTGTTGATTGAATCAAAAAGCCAAAAACAAAGAAGAAGAAGAAGAAACTGTGAACAGCAAAAAAAAAACATACAGCTGTTGTAGAAAATATGACGTGCACTATGGGAAAAAGGTGATTTCACTCATGATTACTGTGCACTCTCGTGGAAATCACTGTTCTTTCTCCGTTGAATGGACATTTTTGTAGTGTTCTTCATTTTCTTTCAAAAAAAAGCATTGCCAACAAAAAAGGTGCTTAACATTTGCCTAAATCACTGTGACACTTAAGAAATATAATTGTTAAGAAATTTCTACTTCATGACGTCATCTTGGATTGCTCGTTGCGACATGATGTCAAACCAACATGGTGCCCGTTACTGGTGTATTAACATTGACACCAAATGCGTGGGACTGAGTTCATTTTGCGAATATTTTCGTAAAAAATAATTCGCAAAGGGGACTGTTTTGAATTAATCATTAAATCAATATTTTTATAAGATTAATTTCTAGTTATGTTGTTGTTTCATGGCAAATCTAATTGATCGAAGAGAACCTAGATGCGAACTCGATTTGTCAAATTATTTCAACAATTAATTCAAAACAGACCGTCGTGAAAAGGCACCCTAAGTACTGGGTGTTTTTTTTTAACTTGAGACATCGAAATATCTCATAAAATACGCATCCTATAAAAAAATATCCGTAATAAAAACTTTTTATTTTTGAGGGAGAAAAGCGACTTTAAACCAATTTACCCCACCCCATCTTCCCAGGAGGCAGAGGGGGGGGGGGTGACTTTGTAATTTTAATTGGGAACCCCAATTTTTTATTACAGATTCAGATTCTTCTCCTCCTGGGGATAGGGTGGGGTAAATTTGTTCAAAATCGCTTTTCCCTCTCGAAAATAAAAAAATTTTATCACGGATATTTTTTCGTAGGATGCGTATTTTTTTAGATATTTCGATGTTTCCAGTTAAAAAAAAAACACCCAGTATATTGGGAAATTTGTTTTCATTTTCAAGGATCATTCTATGAAATGATAAAATCGATAATTATTTGTTTTATCAATTTTATCAGTTCATAAAATGGATCATGAAAATTAAAAACTGATTTCCGAATGCAGTTACGGTAAGAAATGATTTTTTGTAAAGATTTAAACAAAAAAATAAATTCAGTCCCATCCCTAACAAAAAGTCTGTTTAAGCCTGTGGATATTGTTTCTCAAATTTCCCTCGAGAATCTCTGCGGACGACGGATATCTAAATACTGTACTCCAAAAGTAAAACCCAGTAAAAAACCTTTCCGATAGAGATCACTTTTTCATGCATACGCGCTGAAAAATAGCCCTCACAGCAAATGGCACTTACTAAAGTCGGCGTCAAAAGTACGCGACCCTCACTTTGAATGCTTCCAACTCGTTCAAAACTCGAGGACTTTTTTTAAGCCTCGACTTTCGAGGCTTCTCAAACCGAGCTGAACGTTTCGAAGAAATTCACAGACGATCCTCAAGGTGTCCAGAATGCAACGCAGTTTTCCAAATTTCGAAATATGAATTTGTTTACTAATTACAGATTGTTTTCCGCAAACATATCATTTCGGAACCTTTGAATTCGGGAGACCTTACGCTTTCACGTTTACCTGGCCAAAATTTTCTGCAATGTTTTGTGAACGAGTTGCAAGCGCTCAAAGGGAGGATCGCGTACTTTTGACGCCGACTTTAGGTTATACTTTCGGAGAGCCATAATAGCACGGTACGTTTCAGGAACGTTCGGAACGTTTTAGCTGAACTTTCCAGCACTGGGACTCCGATACTGTGCCGTAAGTCGAAAATCAAACGGGCTTCTTTTTCCAACGTGTGTAGATATAGAAAGTGAGGTTCCTTCGATTTTCGACTTCGAAACAGCATCGAACTCCCACTGCAGGAACATTCCCGGAACGTTTAAAATGTCTGCTGCTTGCGAACGTTTCAGGAACGTTCCACGGGTGCCTAACGGGAACCTTCCATTATTGTTATTTTTAACAGCAATTATCTCGTAAACCGTAATAGATAGGTAAAAATGGATATGTCACTTTTGATTATTGAGTACCGCATATATGACACACTACAATATGATATCCATATCATAAACTGACATCGATTTTGTTCTATCACTTACGGTTTACGCGATACATATTGATAATAATAACAATAAAGGTAATTTATATTTGGAACGTTCCAGTGGAATGTTCCCAAACGGCCAGCAAACCCTCTCGGTCTATCTCATACGATAGACAGAGAGGCGTCGAAATGATCATTTTAAATTCGATCGGACTTGGTTGACTATCTAATATGGTATAAGGACAAGTCCGATCATAATGAATCATCGGAATCCCAATCCAGAGAGAATACCTTCTACTTCAAATACCGTGGCGACTCTTGAGATCTGTCACATTTATTGTTATAGAGCTATATTTACATTATTTGTGCTTAAATTGTCCGTGAAAACTAATAATTAAAAAAGTTGTACATGTTGCGAATGTAAACACTCGCCTTTTTTACAGGTAAGAACAAAGATGATAGGTCATTGCAAAAAACAATGACAGTTACTCTTAACTCGCGGTAATATTCTCTGTTTACTCATTAGAGCAGGTAATAGCAGACAGATTTAATCAAAAATGGGTAATATTTATCTTCTACCTACACCAGCGAGTAAAACTACGAAATTACTTGCAACAAAATTTACTCCTACTTTTTTCTGTGCTCCAGGTACCTCCTCCATAGTGAAAAATCTGTTATTTGCTAATAAGGATCAATCTTAGACCTAAATTATGGGCTCGACACGTCGTTTGAACAATGGTAAATGTACGGTTTCCGTTACGCTACTTGAGACTCAGCGAATAAGCACCTATGGGTAGAGATTATACAGAATCTATGTAACCAGATGCACACGAGTAGCTGCAGGTCTAACATGGTCAATCATAGACATTATACAACTGTAGAACCACCGGCACCGAGGCGAGGGTCGTAAACTATCTTCTTCAAGGTCGACCCGACAGGAAGAGATTAGGAAGAGCTATTCAGGTGGCCAGAGTCTGTTAAACATCCGCCATTAAACATTTTTATGTCAGAAGGCTGAAGAAAGCGAAGCGCCGATTTAGATTTTTACTACATGTGCGTGCGTGATCTCTTGTGGCCAGAAAATACCTCTTAAATACTATACTGACCACATTTAGTTCTTGTGTTTCTAACTTGTTTTTGTGAAAATGATGTTTCACACCTGATGCAAAACGTCGAGAATTGTTTCCACAAATCATGACCTGTGCATTCCAGACTAGTACATTATTAAAAATTACCTGTCAAGTTATCTTTAAATCTTTCAAAGAGAGTAACTTATTTTACGATGCTAGTGCTTTTCTAATTTTTATTCGTCGCAAGCAAAGCTGGTCGATATTATCGACTTTGATCAATAACTCATCAAAATTGATTTTTATTACTTATTTTTCATTTTAAATGATCATTTTAAAAGAGGATACATTTTTGTTTCTTCCTTTGAGAAGCACTTGCTTGCCTCTATGCCAGTGATCAAATTTGTTTGATTAAGACGCGTACATATTTCGGAGTGAGAAAATTCACTGAGAAAATCAGTTCAGTGAAATATAGTCTGTGTGACAGTTGCTTACTAGTAAATTATACGTTATGGACATTTCTGTGATGCTCACTGAAACTTTTTCTACTGTAAAACCCGTGAAAAACTACTAGAATTTCCGTGAATTCTCACTGCTTTCCTAGTGAACTTTCACTGATTGAGGACGCCTTAAGTACATAATTGATTCTTCGTAAAATTTCACTAAAAATATTTTTACTCATGACAAGCATGTAACAATATTAAGTACTTTATTCTATAAATTCGAAAAAGTATATTTTTAAGGCACAGTGACATACTAATGTTTCTACCTTAATCAGTCATAATGCAGTTAAATTTAACTGATTTAACTCTGTTCATACTCTCTAAATATGAATCAGTGGAAGATGCACTGATTGAAATAGTATTCAGAAATATATGTCACTGATTAATAAGTGACTTCAGACTTATTTACTAATCAACTCAGTAACACCAAATTAACACATGTGAGACATAACCTCCAAGTTTTACAGTAAATCGTTGTTATTATTCTTTTATTAAAGTAGCAAAAATAATTTCTCAATGAAATACATTTTTTAATTTTCGGGCTGGAAGTTTTCTGGAGTAACTGCGGGAAAAATATACTCTTACTCGTATACAAAATATTTACTGAACGGGTGTGTACATGACAATCGAATCTTGAAATTAAGGTAATATGTGACGTTACTTGACATTTAGAAGCATCGAAACTTTTCACTTTTTTAAATATTTGATCACATTTATGGATGTTACGTTCTTACTATAATTATTTGATTGAATCTACACTGTTGAAAATGTTTGCAATTTTAATATATATTTACTATAGATTTGTATATAAAATCTAAAAACTCGGTCTACGAAATATTAATTAAGAGGCTGTATATTAAATTTCATATACATGTATATTGATCAACTTTTAGAAAAGTCAAGTAATTTCACTTTCAACAAATTAAAAATAATTATGGCAGTAATTTTCAAAAGAGCAGAGCCGTAACCATTAGTGTCCCCTCTTTCATTTCCCAAACTTTAAGCGCGATATCTTATTTTTTTTGGGCGTAAGTTTACAATGAAAAATTGAGAACTAGCTTGGTCACGTGACCACACGTCACATGGCCTTAAGGCTGCGGCTATACCTACGCGAAACCTTGAAATTTTTGAAAGTTTCATTGAACGAGCTTGAAAAGGGGTTGTTTTTCCACCAATCACGAACCGTCGCCAGTTTTCGGCCATTTTTATAGCGCGTCAGTTTAGGCATTTCGATTCTTTAATTCTTTTAAACTCTCCCATATTCTGTTATATTCTCTGTTATGTAACTCGAATTTAAATTTTCGAGAATTTAAGATGACATCACAACTTGAAGTATCTAATTAGGTATTTCAAAGATATTATAAGCAGAGATGTTATAAGCCAAGATGCAGCACCTCACTAGCGCACCTATAGTAAGTTTCACGAACTAAAAAAATGCGATTAGTTAAGAAGAGACATAAATATCTCTATCTCTTTATAACCAATAGCATTTTTTTAGTTCCTGGAACTTATTATAGGTTTGCTACTGAGGTGCCGCATCGAGGCTTATAATATCTTTGTTTCAGGTTGAGTCTGGGAAATCCAAGATGTCTGCACGCCGAGGGGCAAACAATAATACTAATTGCATGTGACAAAGCTTAATTTTTTTAATAACTTGAAACAGAAAGGATTTTTCACGATAACCCAAGTAGATACATTTTCATATGAGAAGAATAATTTTCTACCAAAAAGGATGAATTTTCAACAGCTTAATTCGATTTTTAATTAAAAAGGGAAAATTCTCAAGTAACAAAAAAACGAATTACCAACAAAATTCTTAAATTTTCATCTACAGAAATGAATTTTCAACTAAACAAATAAATTTTCAGTCAAAAATGAGAAAGTTAAAATTTCCGATAAAAAATAGAATTTTCAACAAAATAGTTCAATTTTGAACGAAAGAAATTAATTTTGAACGAAAAAGTTATATTTTTAAACAAAAATGGAACAGTTAGATTTTCAGTTAAAAACTTGATTTTTAATATAAAAAAAAACGAATTTTCAAGAAACTAGTTTAATTGTCGACCAAAGGAATCAATTTAAAACTAAGAATATTAATATTGTACCGAACAAGACGAATTTGCAACAAAATACACGAATTTTCAACTAAAAATGATAAATTTTTATCCTAAAATAGAATAGTTAAATTTGCAGTGAAAAATAATTTTCAACCAAAAAAGAAAAAACGATGTTTCAACAAAATATTTATATTTTCAACCTACTGAATGAATTTTCAAATAATTAATTTTTTACCAAAAAGGCGTATTTTCAACTAAAAAAAATTAATTTTCAACTAAAAAAACTTTCTCTCAACAAAATAAATAAATTTTCAACGAAAAAAGAAACATTTTTGAAAATCGAATAGTTAAATATTCAGATAAAAAAAATAATTTTGAACCAAAACGAGTAGTTTCAAGAAAATAGTTAAATTTTCAACAAAAACAAAATGAATGTTCAAAGAAGAAGAAGAAGAATTTTGTACTAAAAAGATTAATTTTCAACTAAAAAAAAATTAATTTTCAACAACAACAAAAACGAATTTTCAATTAAAATGATGGATCTTCAACTAGAATCGTTGAATGAATCAAGAAGATTGATTTCCACACAAAAAAATTTAATTAAAAAAAAAGAACATTTTTAAACTAAAAAAGGCATTGTTTTATTTTCTGTTTAAAAATAATGTTAAACCAAAAAAAGGTGTTGAAAATAGTTCAACTAAAAATGGAATAGTTACATTTTCTGTTGAAAAAATTAATTTTCAAACGAAAAAAAAGCGAATTTTTCAATAGAAACGAATCCGCAACTAAAAAAACTAATTTATAACCAAAAATAAAATAGTTCAATTTTCAACTAAAAAATTAATTTAAAAAAATATATTTTTTAGGACAAATTAGTTAAATTTTTAACCACAGAGATGAATTTTTAACCAAAATTAATCAATTTGCAATGAAGAAGAATAATTTTCCAAAAAAGTCAATTTTCAGACACATAGTTGAATTTTCAACTAAAAAGTTCAATTATCAATTTAAAAAATGAATTGTTAAGAAAAGAAAAACTAATTTTCAACAAAAAATAGAAAGTTAAATTTTCAGTTAATCAATTTTTAACGAAAAAAAATGATTTTCAGCAAAATAGTTTATTTTAAACCAAAGAGATGAATCTTCAACAAGCAACGTAAAATGTAATAGTTGATATTTCAACCAAAAAATATTTTGAAATAAAATCCGTTGAATTCAACCTAACAGGCCAAATTTTCAACAAATCATGTAATTTTTCAAATAAAAAAGATCAGTTTTTGACCAAAAATAAGACAAAAAATATAAAAGTTTTGGAAACATGTACTTTGAAACGTTCTTTCTGTAAACAATAACGTTATATTTGTAAAATTCAGAACTATGCAAGAAAAACTGACCGTACTCAAAAAATTAAATTTTTTCTCTTCAAACTGAATGACTGACGCTTTGACTCTATTTTACGAATGAATTATATACTTTTATTAATAGTTTGTATGAAAATAGCTATTTTTCATATATTAAATTTGAATTTTCGCAGAACCCGAACCCGAACAGATAGCGCACTCTGGTGAGTGGTAAACTCCCCATTAGGTATTTTCACTTCAACCACCAGCTAACTTCATTTTGTTGAGTGCTGAGGGGAAAACACTGGACCAAATGCATGGGACAAATTTTTTTTTTTTTAATATCTTCGTAACGAACAGTAAATATTTTCATTTTATTATTTGATGAAATAGTTCATCAAAAATAAAAACTATTTTTCAAGTACACCTATATAGAAAAAATTAGTTTTTACGACGATATTAGTAAAATAGGGTAAAAATAGACCGAATCCCATGCATTTGGTCCATTGTTTTTCCCTCAGCACTTAACGAAGTGAAGTTAGTTGGTGGTTGAAGTGAAAATATCTAATAGCACGGAACGTTCCCGGAACGTTCCGCGAGAATCTTCGGAACGTTCCAGCGTCAAAGATATTATAAACCTAGATGCGGCACCTCACTAGCGAACCTATAGTAAGTTCCAAGAACTAATAATATTTTATTAGTTAAAAACAGATAGAGATATTTCTGTTTCTTTTTAACCAATGTATTTTTTTAGTTCTTGAAATTTGTTCTAGTTTCGCTAGTGAGGTGCCGCCTCTAAGCTCATAATATCTTTACCAGCGTAACGTTCCAGGAACGTGTAAAATGTTCGCCGCTTAGGAACGAAAAAATTAGATCATTAGTTCTGTAACTATTATTGTTGGAAAACCATGAATATTAGTCTTAAATATAAAAATTAAACCAGTTTTTAATTGTGCTGATGTTTGCATTTCTTTACTTTTTGAAGGACATGAATGCATTTAGCATACCCAATATTCGAGATGGCAGACGATAAGTCATTGTTTTCTTATCAGGTAGTGATTGCTAACCCTCATTTACCCTACGTATTTTAGTATTCGATGTTACCCCACGGGGGTCGAAAAGATCCAATCCGTCTTCTCAGGTTTGTATCTCAGCGACAAATCGGTTAATTAAAGTTAATTTTTTTTAACTGGAAAGGTTTTTTGTGCTCTAAAAGGCACTGCTAAACAAAAAATTGTAAAAGTTGTATCAGAATTAAAAAAAAAAATTTGATTACAAAATCTTGGAATATATATATATTTTTTTAATTATGTAATTCTGAGTCAAATGAAGGTAAAAGTGTTTATAAGTAGTGATTTTAAAATCTTAAGAGTCACATTTTTAGATGATATATGTGACATAATGATCGGGTTCAAAAAGTATAATTATTTCATTATGTGAAAATTGCGAAAAATTGCAAAACGTATAAAAATATTATTTGGCACAAAATCATTTAGTATGTATAAAATGGGATGAGAATTAAAAAAAATCAAAGAAATGCATAAAAACCGGTTGATTTATAGAATTTTCGGACATACAGTTCTTATTTTAGTGTGTGCAATATTGGGACAGTTTTTCCATATGTTCATGGTACCACGTTTTATAATATATTTGCAGCACTTCGAGAGCAAGAACGCGTCTCTATTTTCATTTCTAGAAAATAAGAAAAATGTTGACTTTTTAATTCAAATTTCTATAAAATAAGAATATTAACTTTTTTATTTAATAATTAAGTTGCAAACTCATATTATCATTTTTTCCCAAATATGAGAAACATATTGACTTCTTTTATTAAAATTTCTACAAAATGAGAAAAATATTAACTTTTAAGTTTAAAAATTTAGTTGCAAACTCAGATTGTTATCATTTTTTTCACAAACAGTTATTTTTACCTGCGATGCGCGAGAGGCCTTGCTGATTCACGACCAATCTTTTTCGATGGATGTCTCCGGGGAGAAATTTCTATAAAATCAAGAAAATACAACATTTCAACCATAGTTTACTCTTGTGTCACACAAAACCTACTTTTACTTTATTATTGGACACAAAAAAAATTAAATAAAGAATTTACTTACTTTTTGTATTTCTCTCCAGATCACTTTTCGTAACGTTGTTACCCCACGGGGATCTAAAAGGCACAAATCACACTTTCGAACTGTCGCCAATTAACGTCGGCAAGATTCATAGTTTTGCACACGATTGAAACCCGAAAAAGCTTTAAATTTTAAATTTAAATTTATCATGACAATTTCAATTGTTAATAATTTATAGATAATCTG
The DNA here is from genome assembly GCA_011634705.1 of Andricus grossulariae. Classification (NCBI taxonomy): domain Eukaryota; kingdom Metazoa; phylum Arthropoda; class Insecta; order Hymenoptera; family Cynipidae; genus Andricus; species Andricus grossulariae. Next base: position 186,050 of record JAABKJ010026545.1, on the reverse strand, counting down.
ACTCACAAGCACTCTCACAATAATTTAAAGCATTTTTAGCTAAGAACAAATGCTTTTCAACCAAAATTACAATATTTGGCTATTTGTTAATTTAATTTGTTTATAATAATCAAAACATACAATAATCAAATTATTTTCATTCTGGGAGTACTCTTGCATTGATTTAAGATGATTTTCATTATATGTAAACCGTTGTTTAATTTAAAGAGAAAAAATCGCAAATCGGGGCAAAATTAAAGGCTGTACACTTTTTTGAACGAAAAGCTTTTTTGAAGGCCTGGCGGCGCCCAGCCACTTTCTTGTCACACGGAAAATTTTTCCAGTTATGGGCCATCCGTAAACTACGTTACCAATTTTGGGCTTTTTTGACCTCCTCCTCCCCTGAAAGTAACATAGCAGTTGCCTAAAGACTGATTTTACGTTTATAAATTCTTTAAAATAAAATTAATGTATACTGGGTGTCTCAAAAATCCCGGTATGGCTGCATATTTCCTCAGGTAAGATATTTTTCATCGATGTCAAGGTCATTCTTGAACGGTTATTTCAAGGTCAAATGGATTTTTTGAATGGGAACCCCTATTTTTGACCCCAGGAACTGAGAGAGCGGAAAATTGTACGTCCAGATATGACTTTGACGAATCAAAAATTTGACCTGAGAAGGTCATGGCAAGGTCAAACAACGTACAGCAGGATGACTCGACTGGCATGCATTTTTGAAGAAAATGTCCAACGCAAGAGTCGTAGCATTTTTGACCCCCGATCGATTGGTGACCTGGACCTTGACTTTGACCAGGACCTTCACCAGAACATTTTCTTGAAAAATGCATGCCAGTCAAGTCACCTGCTTTACGTTGTTTGACCTTGCCATGACCTTCTCGGGTCAAATTTTTGATTCGTGTAAGTTATATCTGGACGTAGAATTTTCCGCTCTCTCAGTTCCTGGGGTCAAAAATAAGGGTTCGCGTTTGAAAGAATCAATTTGACCTTGAAATAATTGTGAAGGTCATGGTCAATATCAAAATAAAGGTCACCATTGAATTCCTTCTAGAAAGTCACTTCAAAAATGACCTTGATCTCCATGAAAAATATCTTACCTGAGGAAATATTCAGCCGTCCCGGGATTTTTGGGAAACAAAATAAAAATAAATATATAATAAAATGCATAGCTTTTAAACCGTGATAATTCAATACCAAAAAAATTGTCTACCCAAAGAGATGAATTTTCAACACAAAAAGACGAATTTTCAAAAATACAAATTAATTTTCAACCATACAGTTGCATTAAAAATCAAATATATGAACTTTCTATTGAAACAGACGAGTATTCCAAAAAAATTTTGAAGAATTGAACAAATAATAACATTTTCATGCCAAAAAGACGAATTTTTTCGAAGACACTTGAATTTTTATCGAAAAAGTTACTTTTCACCCAAGAAAGATAATTTTCCAACGAAGAAGGATGCCTTTTCTACCATAAAAGATGAACTTTTAATCCAAAAGAATGAATTTTTAACAACATGGTTGAATTTTCGAACAAAAATGATGACTTTAACAAAATAGTTGAATTTCTAACCAAATAGTTGAATTTCCTGCATACAAAAATGAATTTTCAATGAAATGATCAAATTTTCAAACAAAAAAGATTAAAATTTAATCCAATATTTAAATTTTCAAGGCAAAAAAGACAAATTTTTAGAAGACAGATGAATATTTATAAAAAAATTTCATTTTCATCCCGGAAAGATGAATTTTCAATAAGAGAGTAAAGTTTTGAAACTAAAAAGTCGAATGGTTTAGAAAACAGGTGAATTTTTAAATCGGAACAAATGAATTTTGAACAAAAAATATCATTTTCAATCCAGAAAGATGAACTTTTAACATGATAGTTGAATTATTATCAACCAAAAAGTTCAACTTTGAACAAACAAGAATAATTTTCTACCAAAAAATACGACTTTTTTAACAAAATATATGACTTTTCTACCAAATGGTTAATTTTTCAACCATAAAGTAGAATTTTCGACAAAGAAGATTAATTTTCTACCCAAATGGATGATTTTTTGACAAAATACATGAATTTTATACCAGACAGTTGCATTTTCAACTTATCCAATATACATGATAAAGTTTTAACCAAACATGGAACAGTTAAATTTTTTGACAGAAAAATAATGTTTAACAATGAAAAGACGAAGTTTCAACAAAGTTGTTCAATTTTCAACCAAAAAAATTTATTTTCAACCAAACATGTTTCCAACCAAAGTAGTTTAATTTTTGATAATAAAGATGACTCTTCAACAATATAGTTGCATTTTCAACAAAATAATTAATTTTTCAACCAAATAATAGAATTTTTAACCAATGCAGATGAATTCCGAACCAAAAATTTAACAGTAGCCTTTTCAATAAAAATTCAAATTTTATTTTTGGGACTACACCACTGATTATACGGTAGGACATTTATGCGAAGTCAAATATTTAAAAATGTTTGCGATGAATTTCTGCCTGATAATTTGATAAATTACTGTAATAGCATGTTAAGGGTTACAACGGAAAAAAAATCAGAGTCCACTTTTTGAAGAAAACAAAATAATCGTTTTATCTAACAGCTCGTTACAGATAGAGACGAAACGTAATTCGTAACTGAGAATTTTGATCGAAGTTTCAGTAAAAATAAAGGTGAAAGATATCGGGTTTCAGGGAAAAACGATTAGTCCATCTGCGAGTACATGTAACTTACAATAAAGATCAGACTCCAGCAGTGGCCTTACCTAGTGATGCAATATCAGTATCGAAATACGGGAAATATCGATATTTTTGAAGCGATAAATTGAAATTTAATATATATCGATATATCGTTATCACAAATAATAAAAAAAATATATCTTATCCCTCGCTCACTCTAAAGTGTTTTTAGTATCGAAATATCAGTACTTGCATGTAAGATATATCGATATTGTAAGTATCGATATTTACTTTTTCCATCTTGCATCACTCAGTGGTCCCAATGAATTTTGAATTTTTATCGGGACACCCACCAAATTTGTTTGAATCCACCCAAAAATAAATCCATTTTTTTTTATTTGAAAAAAATTATATTTAGGGGAGCCGCAAGCCCCATGAAGTTTAACATGTATTTCCCATAAGAAAAAAAGACGTTTTTGTAAATCTTATTCAGAATCCTGACAAAATAGTTCCGAGTCTCTGGATTTAACGTCAAGGTCAGCCCCAAAACCGGCGCTAAATCCAGGTTCGACTGTGATAACGACCGGATGCTCTTTCGAACCCAAGAACGCATAATGAAATATGCAGTCGACACTTTTAACTGCGGTCTTTCTTATTTTTCACGAGTTGGTTCCATTTTCGATGGATTCACGAGCAGGACTTGGTTCCATTCAAGGATTAATTTAACAAGTTAAATAATAAATGTATCTTTATTTAACGAAAAAAAATATTACACACCAATATAATCCATATTATTAACAATACGTTATTATTTCTTCTATATCTTACACTCTGAATTTATATCAAATAAAATTTTACTGATTGGAATAATGAAGCATGCTCTGACTGAAAGATCAGTCAGTTCTACTGACAAAACAGTCAATATGGCAGACTGAATCAGTCACTCGAAATTACTGATTTTCGGTCGATAGAAGTGACGCATATTTTAGGTAAATGTAGTCACTTCGTTTAATAATTGATGAAAATGAACCATAATTGATTAGTCAGCGCATCAGAAGATACGCATTATACCAATAAAAATGACTAATTTGATTTATAAAAGTTACTGGTTATATAATTCAAAAGATAAGACACATTCGACTTTATTGGTAGAAAATAAATCGCTTTGGTTCAAAATTATTATTATTTTTTTTTATTGAATTCAACTGTTTTTGAGTCAAAATTTAAATCTTTTCTGTTTGAAATATCAACTATTACCGTTTTTGTCAACAATTTATATTTTTTTATTGATAGCTCAATTACTTGGTGAGAAGTTGCAGTACTTTGTTCAGAATTAATTTTTTTGTTTAATGGTTCATCATTTTAGTTTAAAATTAGTTTTGTTTTTGAAAATCATTTTTTAAACTAAATTTCACTTCTCTATTTTTTGTTAAAAATAACCTTTTTTTTGTTTATAAAATCTAATTTGGGAAAAATGAACCTTTTTGTTTGAAATTGTTAACATTTTGTGGAAAATTTAATTATTTTGTTGGAAATTTGTTTTTGAATTGAAACTTTAATTTTTTATTTGTAATTTGTACTATTCCATTTCTGGTTGCAAATTAATCTTTTCCAATCAAAAATTCAACTATTTGGCTGAGGATTCAACTATTTTGTTGAAAATTCGTTTTTTGTTGTTGTTGGAATTTACTGTTTGTTTCTAATTTGAAACTAAAATCATTTTTGGTTTAAATATGGACTGTTTTTGTTTTAAGACTGTTTTTTTTTTTTTTTTGAATATTGACCTTTTTTAGTTGAAAATTCAAGTATCTAGTTGAAATTTCATGTACATTGTTAAAAAATTGACTTTAGTGGTAGAAAATAATTCTTTATAAAAATCTGATGAATCGTTCATTTGCTCGAATTCATTTTTTTTTATTTAAAATTAAAATCTTTTTTGGTTGAAATATAAAATCTTTCTTATTTAAAATTGAAATATATTTTGGTTCAAATATTAGCTATTACATATTTATGTTGAGAATTTATCTTTTTTTATTGAATATTTTACTACTTGGTTGAAAAATGAACTACATTGTTTAAAATTCATTTTTTTTCTGAAAATTCATCAATTTAGATGACAATTCATCTTTTTGGTCGAAAATTGATTTTTTCTAGTTACTAATTCCAAAAAATCGGATCATTTAAAATCACTGATTTAATCAGTGAGTCAAATTAACTAATATAAAAAGTCATTTTCGACTTATTTGTCAGTAGTTTAATCCGCATTGTTTTAATCGGTCAACATGGATTCCGAATCATACACTTTTGACTAATTCAAATGTAGAGTGTGTTTATTATAAAATCTTAAGAAATATTATACTTTAAAATTTGCTTTTCATCTAGACTAAATGGTAGAGTCCATAAAGTATCCTTTGCTTAAGATCGTTCAAAGGTACTTGGTACTTGGATTTACCCTTACTTTCAATTCTCAGTATTTTTGTTGGAAGAATTCAATTTAGGACGTGAAAAAAGATTTCAGTCAGAAGTTAAATATAATTTCCTAAATTTAGCTTTAGTTATTCGATAATGCAATACCTCATTGTGATAAAACATTAGTTAATTGCTTAAGCCTAATAAACAAATGCATAATATAATCATTTTGCAGCAGATAGAACTCGTTTTTTCATAAGCATCAATTCACCAATACATCGAGTTACAATATTGCTAATATTACAATATTAAGATATTGACATATTTATATTTTTTATTATTTGAATATTAAATTATTTCAGTTATTCAAATATTTATATGAGACAAGGATTTAATTCTAATTACTCTCTCAATGTGAAAGAGACAATTAGACTGGTCCAAAACAAAAGCAAAGAGCGATCTGTAAGGAAAATAATTGTTTGTATCAAGAAAGGAAGGTAATGATATTTTATATGCGGAGGTTCAGTTTCTTTGTAAATATTTGAAGCTTTCAGCGCTATGCATTTCAAACAAAGATGGCGATCTCTTGACGTCCCAAGGCCATAGAAAAACATTAGGACAACTAGCGCCGCGTAGGAGACATTTTGTACTAATCAACTTCGGACATTATCAGGGCCAAGTTAAAATCTCTAGTATGCAGAGAGATGTATAGAGCGGAAAGCCTTTAACAAGGAGAGGTCGCGAGATGTGCGTCGCTGATTCGACTGAGGCTTCACAGGGTGAAAGTACATCAAGATCCATTAGGTGCTTATTCTTTCTTTCCATCAAATGGGCCTTAGTTTTAAGATATCAAGATTTGAGTGTCTGTGCTCGAGCGTTGGACTCGCAGTATAGAGCCCGGATTTCGGACTTCGCGCTCATGTATGGTACCGGCTACAGTACAGTGGCAAGTCGAGCGCTCGAGCGTACATACTCAACCGCAATATCTCGGAAACTGAGGCTGATTGGATCGAAAGGAAAAATACACACCTAATGGAATTATATCTACTTTCACCCTGTAAAGCCCCAGTTGAATCAGCGACGCACATCTCACAACCTCTCCTTTTAAGTGCGTGGGCACATGATCTGCATATTTAACACCTTCGATTTTAAATTATAACATCGCAGATTGCGGGTCCTACAAAAACTTCCTAAGAGATTACAAGCCCTCATTGGACCCCCCTCCTAAAAAAAATGTAACCGTAAATAATGCACATAGTGTATGAACACTTTCACCCCCATTGAGCTGTTACATCATTCAAGCAGGGGGACTTACAAGACCGTGAAGCCAGTCAGGAATTTCACCATCTGTAGGCTGTAGACGTGCTGCGCAAAGGTTGCGTGAAGGATCCTGAACCATTACAAGAAAGTTGTTGTTAACAAGTGGAGCAAGTACACGTTGATGCACGAGAATTGCTGCTAAAGCAAAATTTCTTCTAACTGGTATAAAAATGCGATATCCGTGAACTTCAGGATTATCGTTATTCTGGATAGTGTGCAACCTTCCAGAGAGTTGTGTGCGACCCTCGATTGCTGTCATGAACCACTCTAGAGGACCAGTTCCTTCAAGATTATTATCCAGAACCCCCTTAAGAATACGGCCACCTTTTATTTGTACATAAATGTGGCTTCCTGGAGGAGGATCCAATGGTGTGCGGTTTCGATTATAGGTTTCTACCATACGATTTCCTCCATCTTGTGGTAACACCGCACCTAAATTTGTGGGAAAAATATACATTTATAATATTTTTGTACTTTTTAAAAATAATAATAATAATAATACTTTGTTCATAAGTGCATACTACGATCGTACGTGAACTGCGTTACCAATTGGACGAGGGAGGGGTCACACCAAAAACTACGTTTGGTAACAGGTTTGGGGGGGGAGGGGGTGCAGTGGAAGTAACGTAACGAATATAGATAACGTTGAGTACTTTTTTTAGTACACTTTCCCATATTCCCCTCTTTTTACACTTTGAAGAATATCTGTTTTTCTCATATTTTCGATTAATTTTGCCTTTTCTCGATTTTTCGTTGAAAGTTTTTTTTTTGTCAAAAATTCTACTATTTGATTGAAAATTTACTTATTTCGTTGAAAATGCAACTATTCTGCCAAAAATTCATCTTTTCGGGTCAAAAATTTAACAACTTGGTTGAAAGTTGTACTGCTTTGTTAAAAATCAATTTTTTTTGGAGGATTCATCATTCTAGTTGAAAATTCATCATTAGAGTACAAAGTTTAACCAACTTTTTTTTCTAACTAAAAATATAACTAGTCCACTGATTGTTGAAAATTTATATTCTTAATATATGTTGAAAATTAGTCTTTTTAGGTACAAAATTAATCTTCTGCTTTGCAAATTCATCTTATTGGCTATGGATTCAACAATTTTGTTGCAATTTTGTCTTTTCTTGTTTAATTTAACTGGTAAAAATGATACTTTTTTCCAATTGATTTTTCAAACAGAAAATGTGACGGTCAGATTTTTGGTTTGATACTTTTTTTTAATTACACTATTTTCAGTTGAAAATTTAACTATTTTCGTAGAAAATTCCTCTTTCTTCACGAAATGAAAAATATATTTTTCAAAACAGTTTGCTCGATGAGCTCACGCGTGAAAATAGTTTGCATGGCTCACGCAGGGCAATAAACTTGGAATTATCTGGCTGAAGCAGGGGTCACGGCTGAATGGCAGCATGGCTAAAACCTTGGTTTTGTCCGTTTCCCACGTTTAGGACACGCTAAACACAAATTAATATTCTTGAGAACATCCAAGTGTTAGAGAACTATAGCCCGTGTTGAAAATTAAAATCATAAGTTTGCCAATAACCGACACATCTCTGAAACGTAAGTCCACTACCCAAGTGAACCGGATCGTGCATCAGGACTTTCTAGCCGTCATCCTCGAGAACTTTTTTGAAATTCAAATCGCGCGAACAGCTGATATAACTACCAATGGTGAGTCAACGATTTGGGCGCACCGAGTTGCGCACCAGATCGTTTAGCATGTATTCTACGAGAACTTTTTAAAATTTTAATTGTGCCAACTTCCAAAATAACTAACAGTGGTGAGTCGACGATCCAGGTGCACCGGATTGCGTACCTGGTAGTTTAGCACGTATTGTACGAGAGCTTTTTATTTAGACCATTTTTGAGACAATTCCTAATTTTGAAATAATAATAATAAAAAAAAAACGTTTTTCTCGAGAAAAAAAGCGAGATATGCAAAAAGTTGAGAGGGTGAAATTGTTCCTTGGACAAATTCCGACAAAAAATTCCTTTGATAATTCTTAAACTCACTTCGGTATCTTGAAAAATATTATGTTTCTTATTTAAATAGGAAAAATTCGCTTTCCCATATTTTATACCAGATCCAAAATTATAAGAGCTAAATATCATCATTCAAATGGTCTGAAGATATTTTTCTATTTGAAGAATGTTATCAGCTTAGGATGAATAGTTTCAAGTTTCAGCAAAAATGTGGGTATGAGTACATTCCCAGTTTTTTTTTCTTGAAATAATTATATCGAGTAGAAAAATAAAAAAACAAAAATTTATTGCCACATCGATAAACTATGTTTGCTCAAGCAAATGAAGTGGGATTCACAATTATAAAGGGTTTTTTTTACAGAAATTTGTCCCAGGAATAATTGTTCTCTGTTAACTTTTTTTCATATCTCGCTTCGTTCCCGAGAAAAATCGGGTTATTCGATCTTTTGACATCAAAAATGTTTTGTTTTTTCCAAAAATAGCTGCGGCGAAGATTTTGTTTTTCATCAAAAAATAGTTTTAAGAAGTCCCAGGCACAAAATCAAGAGAAACATTCTTAGTTTATGCACCATTGGATTAAAGTCAATTCAACGGAACCTCAGGTACGCGAGAATATGTCAATTTTAGGACATACTAATTTTTGAAGAAATTTTATAAACTATCTCGTGCACCCGGGTTGTCGACTCACCATTTGGAATTGTTTTGGTTATTGACAAAATTCCAATTTCAAAAAATTTCTCGTAGATGACGTCTTGAACGACCTGTTCTAAGACCTGGGGCACCCGGAGCGCAATTCAAATTTTAAAAATGTTCTCGTAGAATACACGTTAAACTACCTGCTGCGCCATTCGAAGTACCCGGATCGTCGACTCACTATTGGTAGTTATTTTGATTGTTGAAATAATGTGAAATTTCAACAAAGTTCTCGTAGAATACGCGCTAAACTACCTGGTGTGCGATTCGGTGCACCCGGATCGTCGACTCACTATTGGCAGTCATGTTGGCTGGTAAAACAATTACAATTTTGAAAAAGTTCTCTTAGAATACGTGCACAACTACCTGGTGTGCAACCCCGTGCACCCGGATAGTCGACTCACCACTGGTAGTTATTTTAGCTTTTGGCGCAATTTAAATTCTAAAAAGTTCTCGTTGAATACGTGCAAAACTACCTGGTGCGAAAATCGGTACACGTCGACTCACTATTGGTAGTTATTTTGGATGTTGGCACAATTCAAATTTGATAAAAGTTCTCGTAGAATACGTGCTAAACGACCTAGTGCGCGACCCGGTGCACCCGGATTGTTGACTCAACATTGGTAGTTATTTTAAATGTCAGCGCAATTCAGATTTTAAAAAAGTTCTCGCAGGTGACGTCTAGAAAGATCTGGTGCACGATCCGGTGCACCCGGAGCATCGAATCACCATTTGGAATTGTTTTGGCTATCGACAAAATAAAAAAATTTTCAAAGTTCTCCTAGATGACGTCTTCAACGACATGGTGCACGATCCGGTGCACTCGGGTAGTAGACTTACCATTCAGAGATGTGTCGGTTATTGGAAAACTTATGATTTTAATTTTCAACATGGGCTATTGTTCTCTAAAACTTGGATGTTCTTAAGAATAATCATTTATGTTTAGCGTTTCCTAAGCATGAGAGATGGACAAGAGCAAGGCCTTAGCCATCTTGAGCTCTGTAGTAAATTCAAGATAATTACAGCAAATTCAAACGGATGAAAGAGAACTCAAATCAAATCATAAGAATTCAAGAAAGTTGGAACAAATTCATGGTGACTTAAGAGAATTCATCGAAATATAAGTGAAATCTAGTGAATTCTAATGAACTCGTGTGAATCTCAGAAATTTAAGAAAATATAAGATATCAAAGAATTCTAGAAAAACGAGTAAATTCCTGTGAGTACAGCAGAATGATGGAAGTGACCACAAATGTGTCACCACAAAAGTAATGTGGTTATTGGGTACATAATGAAAAGACACATCGGAATCATGTGCACCTCTTTAAAAAAGTCTATGTTTACAGCGTTATTTGTAACATGGTGCACGAAAAACTTCGCTTCAAAAAAGACCCTCCCCATTGTGTAAATACATTAATCATATATTGTTGACCATATTGTTTAATAATAATAATAAAGTGCAATTTTTTGCTTCTACGCATTAAAGCTCCCGTGTTTTCGCTCACTTTAAGCGTGTTTTTATTTCGCAAATTTTTCATGGAAGTAACTCAATAGTGGAATTATATTGGCTCAAACCGTAAATTTCAGCATACAGAAAGGGCTCTACGTGCTGAATATCTCCCAGAAACTGAATCTCTTGATATTTTAGAAAAATTGAGAAAAAAAGTGGAAAATTGCTATTGTTTTGAAAGTTTCTCCTTTCCAGCCCATTTCAGGTCCCAATAACCTGTGCGACAATTAGTACTATACAATTCTCTACACAGGAAATTCTTTTGTTTTTGTGCTTAAAATAAGCGCGAAATATCTGGGAAGTGTAAAAAAAAAGTTTTTCTCATTGCATGAAGACTTTTAGTCCAAATCTGAAATTTGTATAACTGGTTCTTATCATTTTATCAACAATTGAGGCCTCAAAAGATATAAATTTTGATCTATAAAAACTTGTTTTGTTGTAATCTTTTTTCAAATGGTGAGCATAGACTGATATACTTCGTAATATGATATTGTGTATTCAATAACATATTTACTACTGCGACATAGCCTCCTGGTAGGCCTCCTTCTCCTGAAGTACTTGGATACACACTTGAACAACTTGGATACATTCGGCTTATTTCCCGCAAAAATCCGAATCTGCGATTTGAATTTCGAAGATACGTTTTTCCTGATGTTTATCCAATTAGATTGCGACCAAAAAGAAATAAATATATTTCCGTGCCGAAACAAGAACATATTGTATTATCAGCATCCAATGGTGACATTTTTGCAATATTAGAGCGAAGCGGGATTCTTCGTGGAATGTATGCCACAACTACAACTAAATCGAGAATTAAAGTCAATATGATGAGCGGCAACATTTTTAATTTGACTCCGGATGAAATGCGAGATTGTCCAGTAGGCCAAAGTCACCTAATCTTCCAAAAAAATTTCATTGAAGCTTTGGCAACTAACGATTCGCTAAAGTCCGAATGGAAGCACAATAGCGAACGCAACCCTGGTTCTTTACCTTCTGACAAACATACACCTGATTGTACTTCTTCTAAGGAGCCTTCCCTACATTCCGAAACCAGGTGCCCTCCTGGGTGGCCGCCTACACCTGAAGTACTTGGACATGCATTCGGACAACTTGGATACATTCGGCTTATTCCCCGCACAAATCAGAACAAACGATTTGAATTTCGAAGATACATTTTTCCTGATGGTAAGCCAATCAGATTGCGAACAAAAGAATTTATCTATATTCCCATTCCAACCCAAGAACAGATTGTATTATCAGCATCCAATGGTGACATTTTTGCAATATTAGAGCATAGCGGTGTTCTTCGTGGAATATATTCGACAAATAGAGCTCATGCGAGAATGAAGATAAATATGATGAGCGGCGAAGTTGATAATTTGACCCCAGATGAAGTGCGATATACTCCAGTAGGCGAACGTCGAACAATCTTTCCTTACAACTATTTTAAAGCTTTAGCAAATTACGATTCACTACAGTCGGAATGGAATAGTAATAGCGAACGTAACCCTGGCTCTTCTTCTTCTGATAGACAACATTCACCTGAACGGACTTCACCTCAGGAGCCTCCTCTTCGTGCCAGATACAGGTTTTCTCTGGGAAGGCCTATTTCTGTTCAAGTACTTGGATGCGCAATAGAAGAACTTGGCTATGTTCGCCTTATTCCTTGCACAAACAAGAACCAGCGGTTTGAATTTCGCAGATACGTTTTTCCTGCCTATAATCCAATTCAAATGAAAATAGATCATACAAACTATGTGCTTGGGCCAAACCAAGAATATATTGTATTATCAACATCCACGGGTGACGTTTTTGCAATATTGGATTATAGTGGGACACTACATGGAATATATAAAACAGATGAAAATAATTTGCGAATCAAAATAAATATAATAAGCGGCGCAGTCGATAATTTGACTGCTGATGAAATTAGGTGTTGTCCAGTAGGCAAAAATCACCCAATCTTCCCGAACAGTTTCATTAAAGCTTTTGCATGTTACGATTCATTATAGCCCGAATGGAATCCCGATAGCAAACGCTATCCTGGTTTTTCTTCTTCTGCCAGACAAAATGCACCTGCGCGGACTTCTCCTCAGTAGCCTTCTCTTCATGCCATGTCCAGTTCTCCTGAATGCAGGACTCCTTCTCATGAAGCACTAGGATATGCAATAGGACCACTTGGATATATTCGGCTTATCACCGAGCCAAGTCAGAACCGGCAATTCGAGTTTCGAAAATACTCTTTTCCCGCCGATGAAGAAATTCGCCTGTTTGTAGGAAATGGTAAATTTGTATTGCGC